>JAOXNG010000005.1:22344763-22358749 GCA_028566535.1 Scolopax minor | reverse complement strand
CTGGAAAAGCAGCCAAAAACCGAGGACAGCCGTCCAAAGGGAACACAAAAGCAGATTCCAGCAGCTTTGCTTACAGGCTCTATTCACACTGTTTGACTCTACACAATGCAGCCTGGCAGCACTTGCCTGACCAAATTAACAGCATGTCCCTAATGAGCCTGCCTGACAGTTCAGTATGTTGCCATTAGCCAAGCGCCGATGAGACTTCACAGTCCTCTGCCCACTCCCTGCCCAGATGACAGACTTGCTCCTCTCACTCATTGCCACTTCCTTAAGGACAGATTAGAGACCTGTCACAGAGGCTTGGAATTTTGTTTTTTTCAATGGCATTTTCAGTTTTCAGATGAACTACAGCCTTAGCGAAGGAGCAGGGAAGGGGAAAAGTTTCCAAATCCTCCTAGATTTAATAAAATTACTTCTGTCCAAATAATTGTGCTTAATAAAAAAGTATACAAGGGGTATACCATAGCATCGATCTTGACTCAGACACTGCTCATCTAGCAACTGTACAGGACTCTGTGGCAGTTATACACCATTGTGTCCTGATTTTAGGGGTGGAACAACACTGTTACTTGGTTTGCTCTTTTTCTGCAAGGACCTCCATCTCTCCACTCACTCCAGTTCCCATCTACAATGTCAGATACTAAAAATAAGAGCCATTTACAAGCATTCACAACAGAAAAGGAAGTGGTTGGTAGTTTCTGGCCCTTTTGACCTTGAATTTGTTGATGGACAGATGATTCAAGATGGGCTGGCACCACAATATTGAACTTCAAATTTGAAGTATGAAGAGGTTTGGATAAAGTTGTTCAGCGTATCTTTAACTACAAAGTTTAGTCTCTTTATATATGGTACAATGTGGATTCAGAATTCTGTAGTCCAATCCTATTCATCTCTTTCATTAGTGTGTGTTCAAGGGCTCTTACAGGCAAAATTTCCATGAAAACAAATCAGTCTAAATTTCACTTCAAGACACTTCAAGATCAACTCTTCCAAGTCTCTCTGAATGTGTACAGTGCAAATGCAGCACAGGAAGCTTTCTTCCATAAATTAGAATTCAGAATTCAGCTGGGTTGATGTCTGAAGCAGTTCAGATACAGGGTGTAACCCTGTGGTTTTTACTAGGCTTCATTCTAAAGCTGACTCTTCCACTGAAAGATGAAGTGTTATGATATTGCACTGCAAATTCAAAAGCAGGATACAGGGTATAAGATAAGCATTCAAAGAGCCTGCAACAATCAAACATAAAAGATACTGAGCACATTGCTGCTTTCGGAGATAGGTAAGATGATGATGATATTTATTCTACAATAGGTTAAAATCTTCAGCAACCACAAGACTTGTCAATACTGTAATAACACTCAGCTTCTAAACTTGGGTAGGCAATTGCCATAGAAAGGAGACCTTCATCTATCCCGAACCGCAACCTCTTTAATCTGGATTAGTTTAGCTGTTTTCCAGTCTGCAGTTCTTTCATGACTTTTCAAGCACAGACAGGAGCAAGGTGCACACTTTTAAGTAGGGTGGAAATTGAAATAGCTCACTGAAATACAGTGATGTTTGATCATCAAAATCCTTCAAAATAGGTCTGCACATCTGCCTGAAACATAGGCTTCAACACTTCAAAGCAAAAGTTACCAGCTTTGTGGTCTTAGTTTTCCAAGAAACAAACTTCACTGATAACAATTGCTCTTCCAAACCACGACTGTCTTTCATTTTCAAATCCTTGTTTCATCTCACCACAAAGCAAACGTTAGTTAAAGAGCCTCAAGGATAGTTAAGCAGTCTCATGGAGCTATTTTACTTTTTAAAAGACAGTTATATTCTTACACGTCTAAATGTTATGACTTCTGTTAGAAAAAAGTCACTCAACGTTTTTATCTGTTAACACTATCAAAAAGAATTTTTAATTTTCACATCGGATATTTTTTGTTAATTTCCCTTCAGCAGCAAGTTTAAAAATTAATTTGAAGTGCAATTCTGGGTATATAACATTCTGAACAGAAGACATTTCCCAGTTTGCCCCAACACTGACAAAACTGTGACAGCAGCAAAGCATTCTGCTAGGTTTGTCCAAATGAACCTTCTTTTCAGCTTTTTTTCACACTTACTTAAATGCATAAGGAAACCTGTATAGAAAAAAACCCAAACTGAGTAATATAAGTAACCAGAAAAATACTCCTTTAAGTATAGCTCTTAAAAAAAACAGACACTTTTAGTTTCACTTATAGAGGAGCTTCCTAAAAAGGAAACATTACTAAAGAATCTTCTTCCTTATAAATTTATCTGCAATTAAAGCAGCCCTCTAAAACACTTGTGTGACCCACTTGCACTGCTGGTTCCCCACAGGTAGGACTGCAAACTAAGGAAGTCCATGAATGCAGCAGCACACACTGATTCTGACTGGTTTGGAAGTCTTAACTGCTTTTCTACCAAAAAATAAAGCACCATTTTTTTGCTTAAGCCAACGAAACAATAGTTTGTTTTCACACAAGCTCAGATAGCTTACAGTAATGTTAACTTGAGTTTTATTTTTAAGAAGTTATTTTCTCATCCCTATAGTTTGGGGGAAGGGCAAAAGAAACCTCCAAAACAGATAACATTAGTAACAAAGATATTCGGATTCAGATTCCTCTTAGGTTAGCAAAAATATACATGAAGCAGTAACCTAATCCCACTCTTGCTGGTTTGACTACATTGTTTAGTCTTGTTTTCTTCATCTTTCAGAGCAAAATTATATGGGAGGAAATTTAGGTTCCTATCCCACAGTCTGCTGCCACAGACTTTAGACCAGAAAGAAGTTCTACAAGGAAGAGACAGACAAGATACACCCCATTCGACACAACCAAACACCATGCGAAGTGAAATCTTACTTAAGTGGAAAATTCAGATGGAAAGAAGCCTTGTTTAGCTCATCTGGTTTGTGTTCAGAACAGACCTTGATTTAATTTTGTGCATTTTACTAATTATTTCAAAGTGTTCAGTGTTGCTAATCAGAGTGTACAAAAAACAATTCCAACTCTACAGTTAGAGCCACATTTAGAGGTCTGCTGTCCAGTTCATAAAGTTTAGTGTTTCTATGAATAAGTCCAATTAAGCCCTGGAGAATATCCAGGCTTCAGGACATAGCTCCCACACAGAGCTTTTGAAGCAAGATTTTCCCCATCTTTCCCCTAAGAGACAAACAAATTCCAGTGACATGGTATCGTATTTTTTTCTCTATAACCTGAGACAGCTTAAAATGGAACATTGTTATTGAGCAGGAACCAGCTCTTCCTCTAGGTATTTTGTGTATAATGTCCTGGAATTTATCCAGATCCAACATAAGAAAGCATCCAGAAATAAAACTAGGAAAAGAGAGAATATGAGCAGCCCCAGGCAAAAATTAATAGCACCTTATCCTTGTTTTTTAAAATTCATCTCATGTACAGCCAAACTGTTGGAAAACCTCTTCCTTCCCAAACCTCGACTTCTCCCTGTCTTATTACAGGTTCCCATTCAAGGCCAGTGACTCAACACCTCAACAGGGAAAACAGCCCAGGCTGAAATTTATACCCAACAGGATGGGAGAATGTTAAGCTCATTGCAAGAAGGAAGGAAGGAAACCCCATTAGTAGTCAGAAAGGAAGCACATTTCAATAAGGCTCTTTTGTCTTTAGAAAAGGGAAAGCAAGCAGAGAAACACGTTCTCGCCCTACACAGTTGTGCTTGCATAGGCTTCTTACTTGGAAAATCTTTAATATCTGAAAAAAGTACTCAAAAGAAAAAAATTTTCTAAACTGTTTCAGAAAAGAAACCTCCAAAATAACAATAACACAGATCTACTCTGGAAAAAATCTAAATATTTGTACCTTTCAAGTAAATAGGAGGAGTCAAGGACTGTAGGCATCAGATAAACAATATGCACAGATTAATTTTTAAAATGTAGACTTTGAGCAAGGATTGAACATCAGACTGGCTCTGCCTGAGTGGTTGTGCAGAGACCTGGGACACTGCTTGTCGCCCAGACACTCTTTTCTTTTCCATCTCATAAAGAACATAACAGACACAAGCCCGTGGCACCTCAGAAGTTTCTCTGGTTGTCTCTGAGACCCCACCAAATTACAAGACCTCTTCATCACGTAACTGTTCAGTCTGAAAGGCAGAATTCAGCAGGGAGACAGAGCAATGAGGTACTTCTGGAAAGGATGTAAGGGTAAGCTCACTAAGACAGGGCCCACAGCATCCTTCAGATGTGTAAGACTTAAAATAAATGGGTCTTTGATGCATTTTGCTTCTACTACAGCGAGCAGATCCTGGGCACAGGCAAGCATACATCACTGGGAGCTGGGAGTAATGCCAGGCAGGTATGAAATGGCATCTCCATGAGCAGCATGGGCTGTTAGACCCCTCCAGTGGCACAGAGCAGCAGCCCCCTGCAGAACAGCAGTGCTGTACTGCCCTCCCCCCTTGCAGCACACGCCTGGGTAGCTTTTCCAGAGAAGCTGCAGCACCTCCTGCAGCTGTGCCCGTCCATCTGTTTCCTGCTTTTGATAAAAACTCAGCAGCTTGGCTAGACTGGATTTGAGCCTTAATGGGAATTTTCATTTTTTTCCTCCAACCCTCTCCACTGGAAATTAGATACTTAAGCATAGCTATCTCTCCAGATCACAGAAGACAAAGTATTATGGGCGAATAGGAGCATTATAAACCCATCACTGCTCCTCCCCACCGAACAAAAGCTGCAGTGCTTTTATGCCTTTGTTCACAGGTTTAAGCCAAGAAGAACAAGTCCCAGCTCAGGCAGTCCTACCCCATTCAAGGGTGGGTGGCACCAGCTCAAGAGCAGAGCACCTTTGCGTGCACTGCAGATACAGCTTGGCCACCATTCTGGTCTAGAATGAGAGACCAGAAATAGAGTACTACTGAGTTCCTCAGGAACCTTTGGAAGTCACTTATGGCCCAGTTTTGCAAGAGCAGACAATGATTCTGCTGGCTAACACCCTAAGCCTGATATTCAGGAGATGGTGAACATCCCTCTCTGTACAGCTTCTCAGGACAGACATAATTTTTGACAATTTCAGCTGTATGGACATATATGTACAACCACAACCATTGCTCCTTCCACTGTTATCTTCATGTACTCCAGCTTCTTCTAGTGTTCCCTCTATCCTTTGGACTTTAGAAATCTAAATTAGAAGCTCTTCAGACAACTTCAGGCAAAACGAAGTGTGACTTACACAAAGATGTTGACGGGTTCCAAATGCTGGGAAAGTACAATTCCAAATATTGATCCATAGTGCACAATACAAGCTCATTTTGAGTTTAAAACTTAACTAAAATTTTTAAATCAGGGAAGAATAAAAGGATGGTTCAAGACATAACTAAGGAAACCACTCCAGAAATTAGTAGCATTATAGACATAAATTAACTTGTTGCAGTCTTGACTAAAATGAGAGACCAGAAACAGGATCAGAAAATGTGTGGTGTCTGAATACTTTCCTTTCATTACCCAAAGGGTTTTGACACTGGTTTAAATGCACAAAAATTTATTCATACGGTCCATAGATGATAGCATGCATGGACTTAAATTAATTTAGAGATTAAAAAAAATAAATTAAAAACCAAACCAAAACAAAAAAAACCCAAGAGAAAGCAAGAGAGAAGGAAAACAAGAAAAACTTTTCTCTGTGGTGACAGGGAGGGGAAGCAATGGGGTCTCAAGAAAAATGTCTTCCCCTTGGTGTTCTTGCCAGTGCAGCAGGTGGTAATATTGAAGATGATGATGCTGCTGAAGATGATGATGCCTTTCCCTAGTTAGAACAGTACTTTTCATCAGGACTCACTCAAATACCACATTTCACACACACATTTAGATGTCTTACTCTCATCACTGCCCAGAGCACACCTTATCAGGTGTAAAAGCTGCACATTGCTCATTGCAGCATGATTGGGAGATGCTTATAAGATACTGAATATTAAAGTAGGTTATAGCTAATTAAATAAGTCTTATTCTTCCCCCATGTTAAACTAAAGGTTACAAAACAAGAGGTTGGAGAAAGCAGGGAAAAGAAGGGGAGGTTTTTTCCGGCTAGTGCCAAAAACTAGTAGCTGTGAAAATTTAATTTCACTAGTTTAATGACAAAAGTATCAAAGCTCAAGAGAAATGATTGTGCTACCAGATTAAACTAAGTGGTTAAAGCACCTGTCACTTAATAAGGTCAGGCACCAAAATCTCTCAGCCCACTCTGCCCATGTCCTTGTCCCCGAGGTGTGGTAGTTCTGTTCAAGCATCACCCCAGCACACATCATGCTCCATTATCAAGAGCAAAAGACCATTGAACATTGATTCATTATAATCTGAATAGAGGTGCTGACACTGAATAAGACAGACCATTTAAAACAGGTTTATGTAAATGCATGCACATTTGTGCATTAACCCAGCTTACAAATGCTAACATATAAATTAGCCTGAATAAGAAAAGATACCAGATAAATGCTTTGCTCTTAGATATGATAGAGAATCTATTAGGTAAATAATCTCAACTATTAGTCAGCAAAGCAAAAATGTATACAAAAATGGATACTACCTTTTTTTTTTTCCCCTTTTCTTTTTTTTTTTTGTCTTTAAACAAGAAGACTGGCTTTTTGGGACAATTTGCTATCTCTCACAGAAACCCATCTTTAAAAGATGACTAGATAAATAGATTTTATTTGTTGCACAGCAAAAGTGTGTTCTTCTTTAGCATGCAACTTCTTTATGCTAGCAACTGAGCACATATAGAAATGCAATAGTGTTTTTGCCACCTGGGGCTTCAACACAGACTGTATAGAGCCATTATTGCTTGGGTTTACATCTTCTTTCTACCCTGCAGCAACATAAGACAGCCATCTCGCCCCAAGCAGCCACACCAGTCGCTGAGATAATCTACTTTTGCACTAGAGCTGGATATACAGCACAGAAAACCTACAGTCGGTTTTCAACATTTTATTGGATAGATATGACAATATGATACACGAAGATGGCCTTGACCATAGTGGACTGAAAGCCTGCCTCTCTCCCAGCCCACAAGGGAGCCCTGCAGATGGCCTGCAAGCAGCCAGACTCATCCGGATTCACCCAGGGACACACCTGAACCAGGGCTCCCTCCACCCCTCCAAATGAAAAATCAAAGAAATTCCCTTTCAGATATCAGATTCTCAGGACTGCGAAGCTGCCTGCTCTCTGAAAACAGTAGAGTGTATGGACAGAGACTGTTAACACCACTTCACCAATGATGCTAAGATACACGTAATTGTAACATTATGAAGAGACCACTGTGCAAATAGCCACCATCTCCCTGCATGATACTGAGTGAGGAAAAGACTGCTTACTAGCGGCTTATAGAGATACCAGACGCTCTAGGGCTTTATTTTCCCTTCCTAGACATTTCCACATACAATTTCTTTGTTTTAGATGCTATCACATAGAAACATCTTTGACCATGTAACCTGTGTTTCAGTCACAAGACAATAACCTCTGACCATTGGATTGGTGCCATCAAGCACAAGGCATTGTGAGACAGCTACTTCTTCATATCTGTCCACGTTAGGCTCTAAGAAATTACTGGAGAAACAGAATTCAAAGACAAGTTCAGTGTTTTTCATCTCCTTTGGAACCTAAAATGCAATTTTACTTTCTTAAATGCTTAAAATAATCAAATCTCCAGAGTCTGGTACCACACCATACAGTATCAGCCCCTGTCAATTGCATGCGTGTTTTAGTATCTCCTTTAACCAGATTCTTTTCTTCTGCTGTGTTTTAAAAACTGAATAAAACAAAAGGATGTCTTTGCTGTTCTATTACAGAACCTTGCTGCAGTCAGAAAAAATTTAGTGTGGTGGCAATTTATCTCCTTTTTCAAACTAAACTGCAGACATAGAATACTGAACTTAGCCAAATCTAGCATGGGCACTAGAGAACTGTACTGGATGAAAATAAGGATAATAGATACATTATTTTAATATAAAAGAACATTCTGTAATACACTATTGCATTCTGTAGCTTTTTCTGAAAGTATTATAGTAATTCTGTTGACCTGCACATGATGTTCCTTGCGATGTTCCCTTTTTCTATTAATGCATCAATGTTTGGGTGAAGTGGGCAAAATAAGAACTGTATCATTTAAAAATAATGCTCCAAAAAAACATGGACACATTAAAGAGCAGTGTATGTGGCAACATCCCACTATAATTTCCTGATGACTAGTAGTCCTAGACACAGTTTTACTGTACATATATGTGTAGTGACTTTAACTACATAAGATGAAGAGATGATGTATCTGCAAAAAACAGAGAGATCCAGCCATCACAGGGTATTTGTGCACTCCAAAGAGAACAGGATGAAAGCTGATCTCTCTGCACTGGGATTTCATGAAGCAAACAAAGGGCAATCAAACAGGGCAGGTAGCACAGCTGTTTTGCCCAGGGAAGACAGGAAGGCAAGCAAGATTGGTGAGTTTGGGGCTGGCCTGCTGCCTTTGGTGGCCGTGTGCTTAGGGCAAGAGGGAGCCTGCTGAGGCTGCTCTTGAGGGGGAAAAGTGGAAGAAGTTACTGTTTTAGGGTAGGTTTGTTCAGTGGTTTTATGCATTACATACATGGGATGGAATTACAAGGTTCTGTAGTCTGGGTATCTTTTTCATGTATTTTGGAGGCTACAAAGCTGCATAAATGGAAGAAGAGAAAATGTGCTTGGAATCAGTCTGATATCTCAAAAAAACTTGACAAGCATAGATCAGAAAACAACTGATGCTATCAGTATTATGAAAATAATGTGCTACTAATAGATACTATTGGCTTCATTGAAATGAACTTCAGTGTAGAGGAGATCTGCAGCATACTAATAAAAATACTTATTTTATGAGAGAAAAGTAGCAAAACAAAGGAGATGGGTTTTCTGCATTAAGCACATTGAATTTTTAATGGTTTTGAAAGATTAAGTAACAAAGAGACAAAACATATGCTTTAATGAGGATACTTCTCACCTCTCTTGTGGAACACATTTCTGTTTAAAAAAAGATTAGTGCAAAAAGGTAGTCATTCAAAAAGGAAGAGCTTAAAACATTCCTAAAGACTACACATTTCTTGAGTTTTGTTGTAATTCTTCCAAAACCACAAAATAGAACTTGACATAGGCAGGATACTAAACCACCTTGAAAAATACTTAGCAGTGCTCCTTATAGGGGAAGATGTAATGAAATAAAAATAAAACAGAAATTCTATATTGGCTGAGATGAGATGTTGCTTTCAAAAGCTGCATAAAATTGAAGCCATTAGCTTATATTTGCATTTAAGCTGTGGAGTTGTGATGTTAGACAGCTATGAAATTGTAAATTATAATCAGACAGGTAATGTTACACATTATAGGAAGATGGCTCAGTTTGAATACGATATTTGAGAAAAAGTGCTAAGAGGGAGAGTAATAAAGTATTGGACTGTGGAGAGAGAGAGAGGCATTTGTGTCGGTGTGCAGAGATTGCTTGCAACTGGAAGCAGCCTTTTTTTTTTTTTTTTTTCCCCCCCGAAATTTACCAGCAGGAGCTCTGAAACATGTTAGTTCCACTAACACATTGCCATTTTCCTTCTTCGTAGAAACTTACAGTTTCTGTCACTTGTTTGTAGGTATTTTTCAGTGCTTTTCATTATTTACTGAGAAATCAAGAGGAATAAAAATTTTATGCCTAAACGGTTGTTAATACACACTCAGATAAGTCCTTTTTGGTTTGGTGTTTTTTTTTTTTTTTGTTTTCCTTACTCTGTAGAAGTTTTCTTCTGAGAATATGGAATAAATGAGAACTGCAAGCATTTGTTTCTTCTAACATAATGGGGCTTTTAAGTTATCATCTAAGTGACACGAACAGCTAGAGAGCTGCTCCTGGGGACACCATGAGCGTCACTCCTGGTGACAGCAGTGCTGCAAGCCCTCGCAAGGAGCGGGGCGGGATGGTGGGTGTCAGTTGGAAATGAAATATTTCTGAAGTAGTGTATGCTTTTCTTAATTTTGTCTAATGGTGTTTAGAGAGGTACTGAGAGTACACCTACTCATAGGTGTAGACCTCTATCATGACCAAGTTTAAAATAAATATATATATTAAAAAAAAAAGTATATGAATCATGTGAGGTGTACTTCAGATTTATGAAGAAAATGTTTTTCATCTTCAGACCTGTAAGTACAGTGATACTTAGTATTTGTCTTTTCTCTCCTACAGGCAGGTCAGGAAGGAAAACAGGCTGAGAGGACCAGAGCCTGGAGAGAAAATTGTTTTTTCAGGTAGGAGTCATGGGGAAATAGGGGCATAAGAGCTCAAGCTGTACATGAAAATGAATGATAATCATCCTTGTAGATTATTGCACCCACTTTTCCAGTTATAGCTTAGTTTCCCACTAAGTTCTGATGCCAAAAAAACTTGATTAAATTTTTCTCTAAAACTATCTTCACCACGACTGACAGTGAAACATTAATGTGTGACTGGAGTTAACTGCAACATCTGCCAATGATTGAATAATATCTCCCAAGGTAATTAGCTTAGGGCAAAAGTATCTTATTTCTACTGGGGGGAAAAAAAAGTGTTATCCCATTATTTCATTTTCACTTTTCACAAGAGCATACTGGATATACAGTCTGTGATTTAACTACCACACTTGCTTTCAAGCTGTAAAATCCTATGCAAAGCCAATAAGTACAGAAATATGGATCTTAAAATTGTGTTCTGATATTTGTGTTACAAATTTTAGAAGTGATAGACCTGTTAAACTGAAATATCAGGCATTCAGCAGCAAGCACTGGCTCAAAGCTGAACTATTTCAGTAACTGTAAACATAATAAAATTTCTCATTATGAATCTCTGAACAGTTCATTTGATGAAACTCATAAGAAATACACTGAATTCCAAGAAATTGAATGATCCTGTATTAATGATAAGAGTTAACTAAATTTTTTTTTCAAGTGCCAACAAACAGGGATGTTGGTGAAAGGGGCACTTTATAACTGAATTGTGAGGATTTATATGTCGGTCTGACAAGCCACTTGGGACTTGTGGCTACTTCCTCAGTCTCAGATCAGGAAAAAAATTACTTTTAAATTGGGTCAAAATTTCAGCATTGAATCTTTTTCGTTACAATAAGAAATGAAACATATTCTGATTATTTGACCTAATAAAAGTGAATAAAAGTATATAATTTTTTCTTGAAAGAACCAGGAAGAGGAAGTGGATACTTCAGAAAGGCTGAAGGTATGTAATTCAAAGAACCAAGTTTTCATAAGTGTGAGACAGTTAAAAGTGAAAAGGTGCAGTTGTGAAGTCAATATATATGTTAGTACAAAAGTGCAAAAGAGATTCCCTTCTTTAGATAACCCTTTATGCAAATGCCAGTTTTATGCAGTAAGCATGGAACAATGCAATTAAAACTTTTCTTAGCAATACAAAAATTAGTGAATGAAGCAGACTAATCACAAGCATTTTAGTTATTTTTAACTGTATTGGTATCAATTGTTGGTTTACTGCTGCAGTCCATCCAGATGGCTGAATCCCCTTTTTAGTGTTCTGCTGAAGCAGGCTTACTTTTTGCAGAAATTGTACCAAGATTCTCAACAAGTAAGTTTGATTTTGGAGATGTTCCAGAAGACAATCAAAACTTGGCTATGTGACCATTAGCAACTATCGTGGTCAAGGAGGTGTAGCTCTGTGCAGTAAGACAATGTGGGTGATACCCTTGCATTTGGGGTGGGAAGGAAACATGTACTCGAAACTAGTTCTAGTCTGGCCCTGTAGGTTCAAAAACCTTACAGTGATTAGGAGACTTCAGTGTGTTACTTGAACACTCCTGATTTAATTTCATCCAAAAGCATCCAGATTAACATACTTGGATCACATCAGGATGAACCAGTGTGGGTCCACTAGTGGGAATGATCAGGAGGTACACCCCTCCCTCCTGTCAACAAATGGGGAGGTGGATGCACTGTTTAGGTAAACACACTGATATCTCTGGTGGGTTACACACCTCTGTTTGGGCTTAAAGGCATGAATGGTAAATGCAGTTCTTCAAGTTGTACTAGTCTGAATCCATGACAACAGCACAGACAACTTAATGCTCTTCCATTTTTTTTTAATTGCTGCACCTCCTGTTATAATAGTTCATTTAAGTCATCGCTTGCTCGAGGTATATTTGTTTTGATAAAAATGCCATGAGCAGTAAGTCTTCCTGAAGTGATCTTGCTTAACCAAGCACTATTTAATCTGGCCTTGCACAGTCATCAGGTAAGCATGGCCACGTTTCTGAAATCCTCCTAGTGAATCAAGTCAGTGTGCTTATGAGCTATTTTGTTAGTGTGTTTAGCTTTAGGTATGTGGTTACTTGCTTTTTTTGTTTGAAGAATGTTTCTTAATGGATCATGTAGAGCTGTGTGAAAGCGAGTTGGCTGTAGATGCAGCTTAACGCTGCAGAGATTTTAACCTTCTATTGAGAACGCGTTCTCCTTTGGTTTACATCCTAATTACATACCCAATTAATGTTCTTAGATTTGAAGGAACAAAACACAAATTAAACATGTTTCTTTATGCTTGTATTTCCTTTGCTAGTTATGATCAGCGTGGCTGGTCTCAAGTCTTTGGTCTTAACCTGCCACGGAGACTGAGCGAAGCTGCCCCTCTGTTTTCTCTCATAAAATAACACCTGCCCAGTAATGACAGCTCCATCAACCTTTTCTGTACCTATTTTCTTCGGTTAGGCATTTAAAAATTGTCAGCAATAGAATGTTCTTGTTAGTATTCTTTTTAGACCTCTTCAGCAAATACTAAATGTCCCTCTTTCTCCCTGGGAAGCATGTAGTTCTTCCCTGCTAATGAGATTTCACACATTAAAGCTTACTGATAAGAGCCCAGTACAGCTAAGATTACACATCTGAGGTTATTCTTGTTGCTAGGAAGTGATGAACCTACTATCTAATGTGCTGATTTTTCTTCTGGAACTACCCAATGTATCCTATTCAAGTTTTCATAAATTTAAGCAAAAAGATTAATTTCTTAATTGTTTCAGTCAAAACCTAGAGTACATTAATACTTTGAGCTTAAAAGAATACTTACATAGTTGAATTAACCTAAAATGGTAAATATACTCATTTTTCTGTGGTACACAGAAGGTATTTTCAATCTGATGTAGTATTTTTATCTGCAACGTAATTTGGAAGAAAATTCCAATTACTTTGCTTATTTTCCTTAAATGCCAGATGATTTTGTGCAAGCAAGCTCTCAATTTTTCTTCCGTTCACAAACTTGAGGATTTTCATCCCAAGTCTTATTGCCTTTGCAATGAAATTTTTCCTTGGGAGGTACTATTTTGAGCACAGAATTTTGTAATGCTGGGAATTATTATCTGTGACTAATAACAATCTCTATGGAGCTTGTTATACAATGAAGACTGATGACGTGCTTGAATATATTCTTGTGATTGCTTGCAGCTATGAGTAGCTTAAATTTGTGAAAGTTGCTGCCTTATCAAAAGAGGTGCAGTACTGAGGTTTTTTTCCTACAGAAATAAGGTAAATTATTTAAACTGTGCCACTTTAACTCCAGTGCAATAACACTTAAATGAACTTCCACGCAACGGACCAGAAAAATATATTAATTAACAGAAGTTAAGCTGGTCCTTGAGCTCTCCTAACAGAATTTTAATTGTTATTTGAATGGACCCTTATATAGCTAAGCTCTGTTTATAAAACAACATAGAACATTTCTTGTCAAGTGCCCCGTAGGTGTGCAAATAATAAGATGAGTAAAAAAGCTATCTTGGAACCCATTTTCCCCCCTATTTATTTTTAAGTAATTCTTACTTGTTTGGTACAAGTGTTTTGAGAAATAGGTACCATTCTTGGCCCAGTGTGGGGGTGTCTAGAATAGTTGGGGTTTTGAAGGAAGATCAGAATCAGGATGTTCTCTCTGGTGACACAGCTGCATTTCATATTCTAGTACC
>JAOXNG010000005.1:22241098-22253746 GCA_028566535.1 Scolopax minor | reverse complement strand
GATGTTGAGGAAACTAAAGCAAAGAAATGCAAGGATAGGGATTTTTCCCCTTTCTCACGCTGCCTGATTAAGGAGTATATTTTGGATAAGAAACCAAGGTAAACCCTGTGAGCATAGGCAGTGCTTCAGGGCCTTGAAAGGAAGGAGTCCAAGGCATGTTTGCCATTCTGTAGAGATTATTTCATGTCTTTTTTTATTTCATGGCCTATTTCATATGGGTATATGAAGAAGGGAAGCTAATATTGCCTGTGAGCAGCAAGGAGCAAAGGATGCAGACAAGCTCATCACATGCAACCCATGAATCCAAGGGCAACAAGTCATTCAGATGAAACTGAAGGAGCTCATGAGGGTGACTTTCCCATTGACAGAGTGACCATGCCTCCTCTACAGTTAAACTCAGGTCATAAAGACCAGCCTGGAGGTAGATTTTGGGTGGTGCTTTGCTGCTACAAGGGCCAGTCCTGGGTATCCTGCACCAACAAGGCAAAGCCTCTCCACGCCCTCCCAGGTATCAGATTCTATACTAATCTGTAACCAGAAATGCTATGATCAGACATCTTCATCTCAGGATCGCTGGCAGCAGATGGAGATCACCTGCATCTCACCGTAGAAATCACAAGTCCTAATTCAGTCACAGCCAGACAGTTTCCCTAAATACCTGAAGAAGGTGATTTGGCTGAAGTTCACTAAAGAAAACTAATGTAATGTCTTTTACCACAGAAATGGTTACCTCCAAGGGAGGGGCAACTGTTTACAAAGTGCATGTG
The DNA here is from genome assembly GCA_028566535.1 of Scolopax minor. Taxonomy (NCBI): domain Eukaryota; kingdom Metazoa; phylum Chordata; class Aves; order Charadriiformes; family Scolopacidae; genus Scolopax; species Scolopax minor. Next base: position 22,252,979 of record JAOXNG010000005.1, on the reverse strand, counting down.
TGTTCACAACCTATTTCTTCTCATGCATTGCACATGAAATAAAGTAAATTTTTTATGGCTTCAATAGTAACTGGATCAGGTAAGAAATAAATCAGTATACTCATTTGTGGAAAATATGTATATATTGTTCCGCAGTTAACGCTTTCTTAATTATAAGGTAGAAAAACAAATTCTGGAGTAAAGATTTTTCATTTATTTATACCTGTTCTCACTATTACACTATATACACGTGTGTGTGTCTATGTATTCTGATTTCTTACATCTGAAAGAAACCAATGTATTCCTGTTTCTTACAGTTGCTTATTCCTTCCCATCTATTTTCACATACTTTTTCAATTAAAAGTTAGATGGCTTCCTTTGTTTAATAAGAACATAAATTTTCAAGTGGTCTTTCTGAATCAGAAAACTGATTTGGAGCTATGATTAATATTGTTAAATTGGGATAAAATCTTTGGTCTTAATATCTGTAAATCCTTTTTAGGAAGTCAGCATATTCTACTCTGTTCTTCCAAGCAAAACAATTGATTTTTTTTTTTTAAGTGGGAATGCTTTCAAGCTAGATGAATTCTGAAAGTGTACATTACTCATTTAAGTATAACATTTGGTTGACCTAAAACTTCTATTCCTTCACTTATTCCCTAGCAATTGTCTTGTCACTTAAGTCTTAATTCGAGACCTCTATAGAAATCTGTGGAGGAATACAGATTTTTTAATTATTGTTATTATTTTCTTCTTCTCTGTTTTTTTGTTTTTACCCAAAGAGATCAATTTAAAACGAAACCTGACAATCTTATGAAAAAAATTGTATGTATTTGCTTACAGTAAAAGGATACTGGTATGAGTGATTAAAAACGTCAATGGAAGTTCCAGCAAATACGTACCCCCTAATGATGTGTGACACTTGTCAGAATACCAGCTCTGCACTGACAACTCTGTAACTTACTCATGTGCTTAAATATTTACATGGACAAAAATAGACATTGGCACATGCTTGTGTTCTTCCCTTTAGCAGCCAGGTCTACTTGGCCAAACTCTTGTTGCTGCAATTGGCTCAAGTAAGGTCTGTGGAGAAGACACACTGGAAGCAAATTTCTTCATGGCTTTCTGTCCCAGTACATTGTTGAATTCAGGGTTGTCAGAAAAGTCTCTGCAACAGTTATTTATTGCTTTCACCAAAAAGACATGAATGTACCTTCTTTGGCTATTAACAAAATGATTCATATTTATTATTGCAAATATGTCATCTTCATCAGAAATGAAGATAAACAGACAAACAATTCAGCAGTTGGTATTAAGAAAAGAAACAAGTGTTACCAGCTTTATTCTTGGCAAGTTTTTTGCTGCTGGCAGTTCCTGCCCCATATGTTACTCCATCAATTATCACCGAGGCTCCAAAAGGTTCACTTGGGTTCTCTGGAAATGGAGAATTTCCCATAAATCCCACACTAACCATGGAACAATACAGTCTCAGTAATTATTACTTTTATTCCAGTAAAATGACACTTCTATTTCCATTCTTCTAATATCATGAGCAAAACTAGTCAACATTTGTACCAAATCAATTCCTACTAATTACACATGAACTCTTTGCAATCAGCATCTACCTAGTAATGTCTCCAGTCATACTAATTAGACTTTATCAATGCTCTTATAGAACAGTCACACAAGAGAAGTAGTCTATATAGAAATGTAGATAGAAGCCAGAAATGACTAACATCAATTTATAAATGCACAATTATCTCTGGATGGACCAGATTAAAATACGAAGCTCCATAAGACAACAACAATCATAACACAGTAACTTAGCAGAGTTACTTACAGGAAAGGATTTTAAAACTCTACATATCTAGAAAACCTACCTTTTTTTTTTCAATTGCAAGAAAACCAGAACAATAAAACCACAAGAATATCAGAAATTACTGCAGCTTTAGAGAGGGTACATATGCGTTTCTTTAAAATTCTTAAAAGCTTCATAATTGAAGGCCTACAAGTTTCTCTTCTGAAACTATTTGGTGTTAGCATTTAAATTTTGTTTTTTCAGGATTCTGATGATTCAATGAAAGAATGTCTGCCTTATAATTGGATTTTTCTGGACAACAGTGACAAAAAAAATTAAGCGAGTATTAATTGTGCAAAATCTGCAAGCTGAAATTGCCTGCATTTCATGGATGTGTGCTTTTAGATGTAAGCGAGTTACATCCATTTTCACTTAGGCACAGTTTTCCAAGTGAAAAGCCATACTGCTATTTTAAATGCAAGCCACATTTAAGATAAAGAAAACATTTCCTAGAAAACACACCTAGCATGTGACTCACAGTAGACTTTCAAGACATTCCATAGGAGAATTCTCTTCTTTTTTTAATATCCAAATCTGTGATAAACCCTTCAAAAGAACATGCAATTGATAAAGAATAAAAGACTTAGACTTACCACATTCAAAGAAATTGTAAACAGGGCGAACCTTTAGGACTCGTTGCATATATTCATGCAGTATGCAAACTTCAGATTTCCCATTAGGATTAATGACAAATTCTACAAAAAAAGAAAAAAAGAGTGGGAGGGGAAGACAGCTGAGCAGTTCCAGTCTTCAATAGACAATTTCTACTACAAATACCCCTTATAGCTTGTCATTTATGTAAGTGCCTGCTCAAGTTAAAGACAACGGCGTTGAATCAGACATGGGTAATTTTGACCTTAGTTTAGGTTGTTTCAATGTGGCTCTAAACCTAGGATTTAAGATAAAGCCTATTACCTAAAAACTCAGCTGCACCTCCCTGTAATGGGGGATGGTCAATGTGCAGCTCATAAACTGTAGTTCTGCTAAAGGGAAGAAACCCAGAAACATGACAATGTACAAAACAGGAACAAACCCCAAGTCACAGCCTATGGACATTTTAAGTACCAAAGTGCAGTTAAACACACTACTCTGGCTACAGAGCCAATGCAGGCAGGAGCTAATTTGCCCAGCTTCTCATTAGGTATGAGAACCACTCCTCACACTGTACACACAGTTCTTTAACTGCTCCCTCAAACACAGTTCCGTCAAACTGCTTTAATATTCTATTTTTAATTATAGGTTCCAATTTAGATCAATCTGACATTTGTCCCTAGCATTTGTTCCTTATTTGGGACCAATTAGACCTGGCACAGAACTGAGAAGGCAGTAGCACTGAGTGATGAGGCAGGAGGGTTAACAGTAACGAGTAGCAAGATAGCAACCAGTTACCAGGACTGCAAACTTCAATAAAACCCCTTTCTTTTAGGGATTATTCTTTTTAACAGGAAGTGTATTAACAGTATTTTTCCTTTCTATGTAATATGATGGATCATAAACGCAGAATTCTAGTACAAGAGAGTGGACTCATTACAGTTTGGGTTTTGATTTTTTTTTTTTTTTAAATCAAGCTTAGAACTGCAATTAGCCTGTGATACAGAACATTTGAACTCCGGGTAAGCAAACTAACCTTTCTTTGTAGGTGCATCTTGCACTGACAAGGTAATGAGTTTCTGGTTGGCAGGTAGAATTGGCCTCTCCGATTCTGCCTGCTTCCGCTTCATTTCACGATTGAATTGCCGTCTCTCAGCCCAGGTTCTGAATTTTTTTACAGTAACTTGTTCAAAGTCAAAGCGCTTTTCAAGATAGCGTCTAAAATCTTCCAGATCTAAGAAACACAAACAAGTTACTCTCTCGATTATTAAGCAAGCATTAAGTTCAGTATTTCCACTGTTTCAAGCAATTATTTTTTTTAGACCAGGGCCAGAAGTAGTGGCTTTATTTCACACACTCACGGTTAGGATGCTATTTTATACTAACAGATCTAATTACAAGTTTTCTGATACTGGGTCAAATGCAAAACATTTATGCAAACTGGAAAACTAAAAAAAAAAAAAAACACAACACATTTTATTCTGTCACTTGAAGATTTTATTAAGCCTTAAGCAGCATAATACTGAACACAATTTGTAAGAAACCAATAGTAGTTGTTCTACTTAATTACCTCTCCACATTTCATTCGTTAAAGCATAACAACACGGGTTACACCATAAGCTTTCAATTCCTGAGGCTAAAACTGACTATTGCTGCCTATTTGTTAAACAGCATCCAAAGAAATGCTATCTAATGATGCCCCATGAGTACCTGTTAGCCTCTAAACAGAATTTAACACATTCATTTTCACATAGAGTACTAAAAGACTGCTCCTCCCTTTATAGGATATTTCTGCAGATTTAATCAGCAAAAATAAGGAGTAGCATCCCAAGATGTTAACAAGCAAAAGCAAGCTGCTGGCATTGTTTCCTTCCACAAGGAACTCCAAATGCAAGTCACACTTATACTTGAACACTCAGTATTTTTTCAGTAATACAGAAAGATCCTATTTAAAGAGAGAAATAGACAGGTGAACTTCAAATAGAAAATAAGTGCTTACTGGTTTTAGTTTTGCTGCTAAACATTTATTTTTTTTTTTAAGTCTTTTGGCATGGTTTTCAGCCTGAACAAGATACAGATGACAATGACAAGTCTTCTATTTAAACTCTATGAAGGTAAGCAGTAGCCTACAATCAGTATTCTGAGCAGCAGGAGTTTATATGGACAACACTCTGCTCCCCAGTTGTGGTAAGTGACACATACACTTTTTAAGTTCCTCTAAGTTTGGTATCGATTTTGATATGACATCTTTAGGCAGCTTTTTGTATAACAGCTATCAGACTTGCACAAATAAAATTATGAAGCTCTAAACTCCTTTGCACGAGTGCAATTATATTTGCATAATTTATTCTGCCAGACTTCTGCAAATAAGCAAATCTAGTTTTACTGCACCATTCATCTTATAGAGATCATACTGAAATAGACACAATTCAGCCAGAGACTGCATAGAAAAGCCTATTTAAAGAAGTCACACAAACACACCCAACAGCTGCAATTTATATGTACACATTGAATTAATTGATTCTTAAAATGAGATAAAACCTACAAGACTAGACTTCCAAAGTTTTCACATTTTTGTGTGTAAAAACTTTGCACGTGGACTCACAAGTCTTCAGCACAAATCCCCACTCTATGTTTCTCTTCCTGTTTTAAAAAAAAAAAAAAAAAACCAACCCCCTTTCTGAAACTGGATCTACCTCAGATATCTCATGAGACACTGCGCAGGAAGCACAGTTTTTTTGATCTCGGGAAGATATTATTCATTTGTCAAATCTGGAATAAAGCACATTTATCCCAAAGACTGTTATCCCAACTGTACGCAAGAAGAGACATGGCTTCCCATACATACCTACAGATTCATCTTTACATACTTCAACTTTGGCCTTAACTTGTCCTAAGGCTCCTTGTGCTGTATCTCCCCCCGAGGGGTCTTTGTCATCTAAAGGCCCAGAATCAGCAGCAGTAGAGTCCGGTTCTTCTGTTTGGCAATCCAGTTCTGAAGATTTATCTAGATGCTTTACAGGTGACACTTCCCCATTTGGGGTTATGTCATTGTTTTGTTCCCTTTCCTCATTTTCCTTCATTTTTTTGTAATGCAAGCAGGGAATGCTACTGAGGGGAGGATCATGTTTCTGCAAATATAAAATAATAGAGAAAGTTTCAGTACCTTAAGGTCACCAAAAACAGAACTCAAAACCAAAAGATGTGAGTAAGATGGAAGTTACTTTTATTTAGTCTCTTTGGTCAGCAAATCTTATTCTACCCAAGATCTGAGTACATCCACTGCTATGGTATCTTGGCACTGTCTAACAGTAACACTAACCTGTAAGTGTTTTCACTGATTTAAATACAAATTACATCCAGTTCAATTACAGGCAAACACTACATGCTTTCACAGAATCCACTGAGCTCTCTTGGCGTTTAAGTCCATGATATTAACTGCAATTTCTACAGATTCCTTGGTTTCAGGAACATCACATGCTTACTTCCATATATGTGGACCCTAAGCCACAGCTCAGGCTAATTTACAGTTGCAAATAAGAGAGATAAATACATTTCATGGTGGAACACCACCAACGTTTTGCAGCCACATGCTAGAACAACAAAGGCACCAAACAAGAGCTTCTCATTCACTGTAACCACTCAAACTCACTGGAAAAGTGGAAAACCAAAACACTGTAAGAAAAATCATACTAAGTTTTCAAGAACAGAGGAGTCTATTTTGCAAGTACATCCAAGGCTGGAAAGAAGCTCAATAAAGTAGAAAAATACATGAACTGTTAAGGAACATATCTGATTTTTAACTCTCAGGAAGTATTTAAATAACTGACAGCTCTCACCCTTATGCTTCCTGTTCCCAAGAAGTAAGGTCTAGACCAGGTAACAACTCTAGATTCTCTGTGCAGATATACAGGAATGCCTGAGTTATGGAATGTCATGATCCATCCATCTGGCAAAGGTTCTGTAGGAGGGCGGCCACGACCTTTAAAGCAAAGACTCACTTTAAACTTGGAGAGACAGTTCACAGAACAGAAAAAGAACATTTTTATTTTTATTGCTTTTTCTGTCTCAAAGGATAAACTGACACTGAAACAAGACTAAAAAGGTTCTGTAGAAAGATTTTGTTTTGCTTTAATAAAATAAATACACTTCTAACCCACATTAAGTCCTGCAAAAATTAGACTGCATTATGTTTTTAACTGAAAAGCAATAGCAGCACTAATTTTTTATACAGGCTTATTTGTTCATTTCACCAATGAATTTTCTCTGGTTTATTCTGGAATATAGTGAAGCTGTAAAATACTCCCCTAGAGCACATTCAAATTTTAGTTATAATTCAGACTATTTTCAGTTATGTTCTTCTGGATTGGTTCACCTTCTTTATTAGTAGGTTTGAAACATTTACATGATGAAACTTGATAAAGTGACTTTCCTTATGATTTCTTTTTCCTAGGATGCATGCACAAAGACTTCACACAGAGCAATTTCAGCAACAGAAGTTACATAACTAAAGTAGGAAGAAGTTCCCAAGGACCACAAACAGCCTGCAGCAGTTTTGCAATTCTGAAGAAAAAAGTTAAGATCATCCTCGTTCACTGCCCCACCACCAAGTTAGTGTTCTTCATAATCATTCACAAATCCACACACTACCATAGATTCTCATTACATGCAACATATGAAAATCAAAAGCACTACCAAAAAAATCAAATTCACTGCTGAGGAACATGGAAAAAACCCCAAACATATCCTACAGTAAATAGGAGCCTTAAAACAATACAATTCTGTAATATTAACTAGTTGACAAGAATTGCTTTCCTAAACTTCGCTGGGTGGTATATTTTTACTTTTTTTCCTAAAGATATAAGCCATGAAAAAAAAAAAAACAACCATATTTAGTGAACATTCACTTACTTTTAAGTACAGTTTTAATTTTGGTCATCATTGGCTGCACACTTGTTTCTCCATCAGACTGGTGATCACTTTCACCACCATATTTCTCATTTTCTAGTCTCCTTGTTTTAGGTGCTCGAAGACCCTCTTCCAGCAGAGCATCCACATCATTATCAAAGTCATCCTGAAAGAGACTTCATGAGACACCATCCTTCTGGGGCTACTAACCTCCCCTTCCCCTCGCAAAGAAAAAGTAGACATTTTCTCTATGCACTTCCACACAGACAGAAACTAGAAATTTCCAATGATCCCAGTAAAAAGACTGAAAAATAAGAAAATAAGTTTTCATAAGTGAGAACTGATATTTTTCATGATAAGATGAGCTGCAATTGTGTAAGAAAACTTTTAAATGTTATGTTTGAACAAAACTATAGAAGCTGACACACAATTCAGAAGTTTAACCAACATTATTTACAAAAGTTCAGCCAAAGTTCTGTCTCAAAATTCTGCATTTTTTTTACTCAAGTACTGTGCATTTGTAGAACTGTTTCAGTGAACATCTCTACATATTTTTTTCTAAGCACTTGGAAACCTCTTGCCCACTGAAAGCCTGTGGATTTACTTACCTCATATGAGTAATTCAACGTTTCTTCATCCACTTTATCTCTTTGAACAATTGCTTTAGATGTGAACCCTCCTCCTTCTTCATCTATTTCCATCAAATTGTCGGTAAAGTCTTCTAGCTCATCCAGAACAGCATATTCCACTCTCTTTTCCTGATCAATATCATTTTCATCATCCTTCTTCTCATCATTTTCACCCCCTACTCCTACAGCTTTACCGTTACTACCACCAAAAGGACAAACATGCAAATCCCCGTTTACATTATTAATACCAAAATCTGTATCTGCCTTATAATCCTGCTCAACTCCAGTGTACAGAACTTTCCTATCTTTACTTTTGCAGCTTTCTGTAAAGCTAACGCTTATCTTTACATCTTTAAGTAACTTAAGATCTGGGGTGAACTTGCGAACTGAAGGTGCATGACGAGCAGTTCTTGGGCTTTGGTCACTATTGTTAGGATCTATTATAAGACGACTTTTGTAGCAGGCAGATCCCTTTGTGAGAAGCTGTGCTCTGCAGATACTGTGCGTGTCCCCAGCAGGGGTATCTGACTGTCCATCACCACCAGAGCCAACGTCCATTACCTCTGCGTCACTGGACGTTTGCAGGGGAGGTGGTGGAGGCTGTTCGTTAGGCGGCAGAGGTGGGGGACAAGTATGATTCTCCACATTCATTTCTCTTGCAGGTTCTTTAGGGAGGGGTGGTACATTTTCATATTTCTCCATTTTTAAAACTACTCTTTTTAAAAAAAAAAACAACAATGCTTTAATAAATGTTTATATCTATATTCCTAACATGCATGAGTCCATCAAGATTGGTTTATCATGTTCTATTCAATATGCAACACTGATGATTCAGTTAAGCTGACTACATTGTTCTTTTCATTAATGTAGACAGCTTTCAGAATCACTGTCTCAATTATTGGAAATCACAATGCATTCAGCTTAAATAGCTGAAGACTAAGAGTGCATCTTCATTGAATAAGCAGGTCTCCCTTTCTTCTTTCCACCTACAAGAAGAAAAAAAAAAAAAGAAAGATCTTTGTCACAGAAAAAAAAAAAGCCACAAACCAGAAATAGCATCCCAGGCAAAAGGAAAAATGTCACTCCTTCCCATGTAAGTTTCAACTAAAATTAAGAGTGACATTTTTACAGTGACAAAAGCAGTGTATATTAATTCCCTTTTGAATGGGACTGAAGTTAGATTGGTTTCACTGTTCAGGCTGTATACTAGCACAAGAAATTGCTTACACATAGTTCCCTAATTTGTTGATTAGCCCTGCTTGGTAACTAGGCAGGGCATTAAGGACCACTAAAAACTGTGCGTTTGGGGGAGATTCTCCCATTATTTAAAATATTTGAGCCATACTTACCCACACAGCAGAAAGGATAACTAGCTTAGACAATCTGCAACACCAACAAGATTTTAACAGCTATCATCTTGTAAGACGCAAAGTTTCTTGAAAGTTTAAGTTATTAGACACTTTTGAAGTCTCATGGGAAGTTTTAACAGGAAATCCCATAATTTATTAAAAACTCACACCAAACAACTCTCTAAATAACTAGGTATTAGACATTTGATCTTATATTCCACACAGTTTTGAGACTATATACTTGTTGTGTCTGAAGAATTCGTGTCTAGATACACAGCAATAAAGCTCAAATTAATTCTGGGAGGCATTTAGAAGGCAATGTTTTATTTAGGTAATTCAACTTGGCAAAAATATGCAATTGCTCCATGAAATTTTATGGCAGGTGAGTGGTGTGTGTTTTGGTTCTGTTGTTTGTTTGTTTGGGTGTTGGGTTTGTTTGCTTTTTTAAACACATTAACAGGGTTCTTTCTACCAGGTGTGATGGTCCCTTCAATGATACTTTTGTCATCTATGTAAAACTCAGCACCTGGGGAAAGGAAGCACAATTTCTTAACTGCTACTTTGGATTCTCCAAGTCCTTCTGCACCACTCCAAACTGGGCCTAAATCTTCCTACCAGCTAGAAATAAAGCAGCGTTACTCTGCCCAAGACAGAGTTGGCTGAATCTTCTCTGTTCAAAGTATTCTCAGGTAGCAGGGAGAGCCCACCCAAGAATTCTAGAAAGGTAAGCCCCGAGTCCTTAGTATTGCTGCGTAACATTTAAAGGCAACAGGGCAGAAAGTTTGGGTTGTCTTGAGGGACTTAAAGGAGCCAAATATAATTCTCTAATGTATCTCCACATCAGCCCAGACAGAACAAACCAACAGCAATATCCAAACACCAACTGGGGCAAGAGAGGAAACTGGGAATCATGAGTTATAATGGGAGCAATTAAAATTCAACAGCACAGAGAAGCTACCTACCTGGAAGCTGGAAGAAAACAAAATATACAACAGAGGAAACTCTTGTTTTAGTGATTTGGCAATAAAGTTTTTCTGAGGCAGCAGAGTAGTTCATACTTTGTGGGGTGTTGTAGGTTTTTTTAATGTACTTGAAACTGACACATTCAAGACCCTGACACGCATTGTAGAATTACTCAGGAAAAATACTCCATATTGATAAAAGCTCTACAATAATCCCATCTTCTGACACAAACACATCTTCTAAAACAAAAAACAGCTCATTCACCAATAGAACTGCTTGTTTTACATATTAAAATCCATCCATCCTACAAGATGATCATACAATCACCCCAAGCAAAGATTAAGTCCTCCTACTTTCAACAGGTTATGAAATATTTTATGTAACACAGAATGCCCCTAGAAATATATTTGTCTAATAACCTTTCCCTTTTCTCATCTTCAGATTAAAAAAAAATTAAGATGGTGAATGACAAATTGTTAAATTCTGCACAATAAATTATTAGTGTCTTCATTGTTAATTCTGAACAAAAGAATCAAGTCATAGTGTAAATTTAGTAACTCCTGGAAACTAAATGCTTAAGTAATCCAATTTTTCCACTTTAGTAGTCTTTAGGAGTCTCTTTTAAAGAGCAAACAGAATTATTTTACACAGAAACGAAATACTGAAATTGGTCTTGTAGAATTTGAAAGAGCTCTACCTTTCAAACTGGACATACCTGCTCCAATTAGAGAGACTATTTTTGACAAGTCATAAGATATAATGATCAATGCAGTTCCCACATCCCCAATATACAGCCTGCTCCTCCACTAAGTGTTTTAACACCACCAATGTCTGAACACAGTAACTATTTACCAGCCTAGTTGTTCCAGTTCACTGATACTAATCTCCCCTGCTGCCTCCACTGATTTCATGTGCAGGAAGAACCGCTCCGCAGCCATGCCAGGAAGCTGAAAGTTCATCCATTTGAAAGAAATATAAATACGTTTAATGACACTTTTATGATTTGCTGATGGATAACTCTATTTACTTTTCATCTTGAAAATCAGCGAGTCAGATTTCTTCTTCTCCCCCCACCCCTCTTCTGTGTCCCACTCTGGGATCCAATGCCATTAGTGCTTTTTGAAGTGAATCCCCCCCCAATAAAGCAGACGTTTGTTTCTCATTAATCTTCTTCACTTTCTCACCAGGCACAAGCTCGCTGACCAAAAGACTCGCAAGTCGCTGGGGCGGGAGGAGTTTCGGCTCTCGCACTATGCTGGAGATGTCACCTACAGCGTTGCAGGTAAGTGTGGGCACCATCTCTGCTGTCCCTCACTCTTCTCTCCTCCTCCCATCCTCTGCTCTTCGAATTAAAACAGCTTCGCTATATGTTGAAGAAAAATCTGGACTAGTACATCCACACAGTATTTAATTAACCGGATTAATTTCCCATCTCGAATTCCTGCCTTGTTGTGAAGTTCCTGTGGAACAGCAGTGGCAGCCTGAGCGGTTTCTTTTCCTTCCAGGTTTTCTAGATAAAAACAATGACCTTCTCTTTCGGAACCTGAAGGAGGTGAGTGTGGATACAGGACGTTTCCAGTACTCAGCAGAATGGGTTTAAAATG
>JAOXNG010000005.1:22195943-22206818 GCA_028566535.1 Scolopax minor | reverse complement strand
AGGAAGAACTTCAGCTACCAAATACTTGCTCTGAGCAAGTCCTGCTGGGACTGCTGGGTGGTGGTGCTGTGGATGCACTGCCTGACTGGATTAAAACCAAGGAGAAGCCAGTATGCTGCAATACCCCACGTGCTAGGGGTATTAGCAAATTAGTAGATAGGCCTAGGAGTCAGATCTCCTCCTCTTCCTCACAGCAGCACTTTTCTGGGATTGTTTTGAAGCCACAGCTTTGCAATTGCCTGCATGATTCTTCTAACATCATGGTGAAGCAACATCTGCAAAGAAAATGCACAGCTGAGTCTAACAGAACTTAAACTGGAATCTTTACGATCTCAGCATACCTCCCAACAGTAGCAGAGATACTTGTAAAGATGCTTATTTTACCCCCTCACGACTCCATAACACATGCTCTTCTTTCTTGAGAAAAAAGAATATATTCTAGAATAATGTTTCTGGACAGTCTCTAGGAGTGATGAATACCTGGGTGTTTCTAAAAGCACCTAAATCCAGACTCTGTAAACTTAATTAAATTGCAGCAGCTGGAGGTCCTTTTATCACAGCTTTTTATCTTTCATAAAATTATTTAATTAATTAATTTTACAATGTTTTTGTCTGATAAAAATTGAATATTTCAAAAAAAGAATGTAGAATTCTATCTCACTCCAAAGCTGAACAGCATGTTCCTTGGTTAGCAGCTCCTATCTAGAGAAGTGTCACACAGGCGTGGGTAAGAAATCAGCTATTTTCTTTTCTTACTGTTTTATGGGGTTTTTTCCAGATCTATTTTTATACTTTTGAAGTCCTCCAGGCAGCTGGCTTTGATGAAAGAATGATCTCCTACATGACCCTCTCTGTTGGGCTCTCTGAACTTGTAGCTACAGTAGTCTGTGTAAGTCACATTACAATGGGAATGGGTCATAGTTTGTTCTTTTGACACTGGTACCAGTGTGATTTCTGTCCTTCAGAGCTCCATCATTGAGAGACTGGACAGGAAAGTGCTCCTAAGAGGAGGCTATTTGATGATGGGTTCATTGCTAGCTGGGATCACTGTGACTCTCTCCCTACAGGTAAGGAGACTCTTCTCATAGCAGATCTCTTTCCATCATCTATTCTATTTGTAACCTCTGCTCACATGCAGAACCATACTACTGAGAAAGGAAAGTGAGGCTTAGAAGTGCTAAAATAACTTCTGTGTTAACAGCTGACCCTCTGGAACAGCTAGAGGGGAATATCCTAAAGATCAAGTTTATCTATGCATAAGACTAAACCCTCTGTCAGCAAATACTCTCTTGTACTCCTGCCTTCCTTTCAACATGATCCCATGAGCTCAGCAAGGAGTACTTAAAACACTTGGAGACCAGCACTAATTCCTGATTTCATCAGACTGAGAACCAACCAGTGGCCAGCATGGATAAAAAGACAGTCCTAAGAAAATGGCCCTTTTTATTCATGCAGTTTTTAAAAAGCAACCAGAAAAACCCAGAGTCTTTGCATCAGTTAATTTGAAATTAACTTTGCTGCAAAAGATACTGCACGTATCTGTTCGCAGACTGTAGACCAGTTCACTTCTATAAAACTGTGTCACTGTTCTAGTGAAGTAGTTTCTTCAGAAGCAAGTCTCCTGGGTTACTGGTATTCATCCAAAAGCTGCTCTGCAGATACTGCTGTAAAATGAGCCTTGAAGCAAGGTGGCAGCAAACTTCCAGTTTTGCTTCATTCAGAAATGATCTCAAACATAGGAGAGAGAAATCTTTTTCCCTAAAGTATCAAGTCTCGTATCTTCTTGACTAACATCTAGGAAAGTTTCTTTTCAGTACCAGTTATTGAGCCTATCACTTAAAAAAAGTAAAGAAAGATATGATATGGCATTCCCATATCTCTAAAGTATTGGGGGAGGCACTGTGAGGTCAAGAACAAAGGAGGACAGGGTAGAAAAGTACTATTCAGACTTCCTTTAACTGATTCCTTCCAATCTTGACAGTTGCTCTATGCTAGCAAACCTGCTCCTCTAATCACCTAACAAAAACCTCACTGCTCTGTCCTCAGGAAAAAGTATTCACATTTCTCCACCAGTTCACACACATTGTACATTTTTTCTTGGATTGATAGTGTTGGAAAACACCTACAGCGATTAGCAGATTTCACCCAGAAGTTTGGTACAGTTTTTGTTTTTGTTTTTTTTTCCCCCAGGACTGGTATTTCTGGATGCCATATTGCAGCCTTTGTCTGATTATTTTGTTTGTAGTTGTTTTTGGAGTTGGGCCAGGTAAGCATTCATTCAAAATAGCAAAACACTAGCAAAATATTAGCAAAATACTGCATAATATTGCATAACGTTTATCATAAGTAAATTCATTTAACCTAATCTTGTAGTCATTTAAACATCATGGGTCCAATCCCTGGCCACAAACTTGAATGCCATCAGGTTTGGGTTTTGCTTACAAGAGGAAAGGAACACAGCAGAAAAGGCATTCACTGGAAAAATACAGCAAAAATAGAGCAAAATCAGATGGGTAAAAGATACTATTATTTTTTAATACTAAAAAAAAAACAAAACCCAAAAAGAAAAACAATAGTTCTTTTAAATTCAGTGTTGTATAATGTTACAACTGATCCCACATAGACAGCAGTTCAGAAGACCTAATTTTGAGTAATTCTTTTCCTAGCATATACTACTTGTTCCTCTTTAATTATTTTTTTTAAAGCCTATTAATTTTTAAAATATTTGCCTTCCCATATGGCAGGGTTGAATTATTTTCCTAACTCAAAGCTGTCAAAGTCCTGTGACTTCAAAACCTAACTGAAATACCCAGAAAGTGAATCCAGGAAGATCCTTCACTGGTGATCCAGCAGTATCGTGCTGGGAATTCTTGTTAGTAATATTGTTATTCCATCCTTACACAGCTTCTTTCATGAGAAGATGTCAGACTTTCTCAAGTGTTGACTACTTAATTCTTCCCAATAAATATATTTGAATAGTTTACCACTCTAATAAACTGATGTTTAGCAGTTTATAAGATGCCACAAGCATTTTCTTTTCTAAAAAAGTGCAACATACTCAAGTCTTTTGAATGCCAGCCCATGACAGTAGCATCTATTTACTGACGGTGTAACAGTAGCACTCAGTCCAAATGTTCAAATCGAACACATCAACAAGTAATAATTCTTATTCTTATTTCCTTTCAGCTGGTGCCACAGTTTCCATTAGGGTTGAAATTTTCAAGCTGTCATGCAGACCACCCGCCTTTGTGATCAGTGCAGTTATGAACTGGATGGGTGTCTTTGTGATTGGAACAACCTTCCCATTCATTGTGGTGAGTGACTGTCCCTGGGACACCCCCCAGGGGCCCTAAGCTCAAATCAGCCATGGGAGCAGGAAGAAGAGCAGTAGCAGATGACTGTGCCACGTTAGAATAGAGAGGCCTTGGCACCTGCTCTCCCCTGTCCACTTTTGTAACTGAAGGTCCCTGATTTGCCCAAGATACTTACTCAGACCAAAATATTTGTGAAAGGTCAAAATGCAACGAATTCCTTATCCAATTCAAAATGCTTTGGGACTCAAATACAAAAACTGCCAAGAAAGCGACAAAAGAAAATATATGCTCCTCTGGCTCACTTTCTCATTTTGCTCTTCCCTGCAGGAAAGACTCAAGCACTTCTGCTTCCTCATCTTTATGGGGGTACTTTTCACTTCAGGGATAATTATCCACCTATTTCTTCCAGAAACAAAAGGGAAATCCATCGTGGAAATCACAGAAGAATTCAATAAGCTAAACTTTAAAAAGAAGCGTATTCCGACAACTCCACATCATGTCCCAGAGGATTACACCTTCTGCACCAGGCTTTACCCAGCCGGTAGGGGGAGTCAGGTTTTCTTAAAAGGAAGGGAAAAAAAAAGACATTT
This sequence comes from Scolopax minor, assembly GCA_028566535.1. Taxonomy (NCBI): domain Eukaryota; kingdom Metazoa; phylum Chordata; class Aves; order Charadriiformes; family Scolopacidae; genus Scolopax; species Scolopax minor. Next base: position 22,202,914 of record JAOXNG010000005.1, on the reverse strand, counting down.
GTCATTTTCTGACTAGCAAGTTGGTTCAAATGCACTGTCAGCTTTCATATCTGTCACTTATAAGGTTCCCATTTTGCCAAACCAGCACTTTTCTCAAGCACTCCACTCTGGGCAGCTTAGAAAAGGGATGATGGCTCATACTAACAGGATAGACTCATGTGAATCATGAGTATTTTAGCTCAACTTGCTGATGTGTAAATCTCTTCTTAACAGAGCAACTAATACACACTGAAACTACATGTAGAATTTATAAACACTCTGCTGACCACAGAGAAAGGGAAGATCTGTGATTCCCTCTCTCTCTCTGATTTCTGAGTGTGTTTTTACAACCCTGAAACGGGAATAGTAAAGTTCTTGGCTTGCTATCTCTGGCTAGGGTTCAATCCATAACAGATTAAAGAAAAAATTTGGTGGAATAGGAGAGTAATTCTTTGTTTCTCTAGACTCAACTGAATTATCAAACTTTGCCAGGTTCCCATGCATAATGCCATGTTGTCCTTGTGTTATACCTAGTTTGACAGACTTCAACCCTTTTGGACTGAAGTTTTCCATGTCAGCAGCCATCCTTTCTTTGACTTAAATTTAATTTTTTGCTAAAAATCAGCATTTGATTCTAAGCCCAGACTTGTTAATGAAAAAGCATGGGGGGAAAAGTTGCTCTACAGTTCTTCTCATGGAATAGTGCTTTTCAAAGGTAATACAGCTAAAGGACACGAGTGGAAAGCAGTTACCATAAACCACAAGCACCTAGAGTCACTTTAGATGCTCTGTGCTATCTTGCCCATCACCACCATCATCTTGAATCTGTAGCTCCATTTCCAGGATCAGAGTTCCCATAGACATCTCATAGACTGTGAACCCCACAGCAATTCAGCCACTACTTGCCTTTGTGTGACTTTCAGCTACCTGGACAAATTTACTGCAGAAGAACTGCCCCAGACTGGAACTCCTGTCTGTAACAGAACAGCTGTTGTTTTACAGTTTCTCTTAAAGACATCTATACAGTACCCTACTGTATGTATAGCAGACTGTCAGCAGAAGCTCAGTCACGTCCTCAGCTCTTGGATACATGCAGGGCTCCTGCCTAGGGTGTATTTCGTTATCATGACTAAAAAGTGATCACATATGCTCAGATTTCAGGGATGTGCAATCAGTACAGACTCATCAGTTATTATTCACTGCAAGTGTACATACTGATTGACAGCTGTAGAAATTACTGTAAATATTTTATGCCTTGAATACTTTGTCAGACTCATACAGCTAGGTAAGATTTACAGTAAAAGTGGGAAGTGTAATTCTTACATAAGGAACTTTTAAGGCTTTCCAACAACAATTTATGGTTTAATTTACAGTCTTTCATAGGAGTTCTGCCAATTTTTACAAGCATGTCATGCTTGTATAAAGATAAGGAAGCAAAGACAGAGAATGTGTTAAAATATATCATATACAAGTTTTCTAACTTCCAGATTTAGTGTGATATATCATAGCCAATGACCTCTCTTGTAAGAATGGATCCAATATAATTTTCTACACTGATCTATAATCAATCTATAATCTGTGCTTGAGTCCACATACTGCAGGCTTTCAAACTGTGAATGATCTTTAAGGCAATCTGATTCCTAATCAAATTCCTAATTCTTGTTTCTTCCATACATTGTTAAAGGTAAAAAGAGTTTGTGAGCCTTAAAGGATAGCCTGATCTACTTGTAAAGTATCACAGGCATTTATTGCACCAGAAACATTTTTTGAAATATGCAAACTTATGGACTTTTCTTTAGAAGATATCTAATATTTTGCATATTTCCCTTTATTAATGAGAGGCTCACACAGTCCTAGTAGTAAAGCAACACTATTAGGAAGAATGGGAACAAAGCTAAGGCTCACAGTGGAGCACACAATACAAATTAAAATCCAAACTCTAGATTGCACAGTAAAATAAGTGGGTTTATCTTTGACATTCCTTTGACTGGCGTATTTACTTCAACTTAAATAAGTTTATTAAAAATATTAATTAAATAGTTCATCTTAACTGCTGCTTATTTTTAATTGGAAATGTTAAACATAATAAAAATGGCAGATTGCCTTGTAATAAAATTTCTGGCCTCCACAAATGTTTCTTTTCCGACATCAGGATCTCCCATAGGGACAGATGACAAGAAAAAAAGTTATTGTTGTGCGTATCCTTCCTTGATTGGGGTTTTCATTATTCCTCTCTTTAGTATCGAAGGGTACTTAAGACTTCTCACTAAAAGATAATCTACAAAACATGAATTGTCCTTAAAGTCAGAAAAGTTCAATAATTTTGTAGTGTTCCATATACATACATATGATTAAAAACTAACAGTTGTTTGGAGACAACTACCAATATAGACAGGAAATTTCAACTTTTTGCAAAATAGAATTATCTTTTCCTAAGCAGTCATTCTGAAAACACCTTTCATTCCATTACAACAATACCTGAAGTCTTTGGACTTCATGTAGCAGAGTGGGCACTAATTAATGTAGCATTACTGGAGTGAGTCACTAGTGAGCCACTTCTCCGATGTCAGTTATTCATTAGATGTTATTAGGAAAGCCTTTCCCATAAGACCCTCAGCAGGAAGCAAGAGGTTGCCCTATGGAACATTAATGCGACAACGAAGCGGAACAGCTATTTGGACCACAGGTCAATCTTCCCCTGTGCTCAGTGGAGCAAGAGCTGTATTCTGGTAACTGTCTGGTCAAGGGAGGAGACAGCAAAATGGTATGGTTCAAATATACATGGGAGGTGACAGAGTCAAAGAGGACAGTCATTCAGAAGTTTCAGGAGCACTACATGTACATTTTCTTCCAAAACCACCAGCTGGTAGGTAAACTGTGTCTCAAATACTGACTCTAATTGAGGCAGATGTAAACACAAAATGGATCAGTCGACTGCTGCCAACTAGACACACACAAAAAATCTGATCTAGTTGGCCTGTATTAAGGAAGGTTTAGCCCAGCGTTGCATACGTGTGTCACATATGACTGAAAAATTGCAAGAAAAATGACTAAATGGCCTGATGTTGGGCCACAATTATAAGTAAAAGATATCTGTAAGATTTCTGCTAACTAGTTGTTAGCACTAATTATGAAAATGCACATCTAATAAAGGGAGCTTCAGCACACTAAGAGCACAGAAGCAGTACAGAAACTAAGCAACATAAGTGCAAAAGACATTATGCATTAAGAGCATTTTGGGAGGAAGGCTTTTAACCTACCAATAGTAGGAATCAAAATTAAAGTACAAGAGCAAAGAGTAAAAGTTACTATATATATAAAGAATACTAAGTAGAGGTGGGTCAAGTAGAACATAAGAAAACGTGCAACAGGCTGCATCTGAGAAGGTATGCCCCACGCTGGTAGCCACCTATTACTGCATGCTTATGTCTTCTCCCAATATCATCTAAGCAAGGCAGATACTAGCAGCTAACATGGCATTTCTTTCCTTTGCCAGATGCTCATTATGTTGTTCCAACTTTGTATGACTTTACAGAAGAGGAAATGAACTCTTAGTGTCAAAGGAACAGTCTATGCTCCATCAAAGGAACATAAGCTCTAACAACAGCTTTCAGCAAACAACACCAACAAAGTCAACTTCATTATGCAGAACAATGAGAGAAATGGCCTGGTGGTGTGACATTATACATTTCGGACAATTGCTAGAGAATCTGTGAATATTCTTTGCATGTGATATATTTTCTAATAAATATGACTGATGTATCCAATAAGCCTTTTCTGATTTCTTCATCCTCATCTTCTTTAACGGAAGTGTATATGTATATGTAAGTAATGATAACTAAGCCATTTACCAACTAAATACATATAAAGCCCTCTTAATTATGAAATAAATGAAGTTAAAGCCTGAGAATTTTCTGTCTGAAGGAAGGGACATCAACCCAGCTATGGAGGTTACAGGACAGTTTCAATCTTTTTTTCATCACAGACACAGAAATAAATATACTGACTAAAGGAAATGCCAGACAAAACTGTGCATGATGTTGAATCCTCCTCTCCCAGCAAAGGAAATATTTAGCTGATCAAGCTTGGTGTGCCACTGTAGAATCATTAAGTTTGCACCCCATTCCAAAATGATGGAGCATTTCTATTCCTTTAAGTAATCATTAAGTTACGATGTGCTCCAGTTGCTGTCTCATGAAGAAAGAATAGCTCTTTCCTATTATATGTCAAAGTCCCATAGTTCACTGTCCAAGTCCCATCTAAGATTCCCAACAGATAACTTTGTCTTAGTGTTTTTCAGCTTATGCTAAACACTAAACAAGTTATGATTATTGGAATTCTGTTTAAAATTGATGTCTCAGTTCCCTATCCCCCAAGCACAAGACAGAGTTCATGAAGTATACAGGTTCCCTGCAGGAGAGACCATACTTTTTACCTGGGCCAGATAAAACCGGTGGTTGAAATATTTAATCCAACAATTCTAAACTTTGTACAACAGCTGAAATATGTGTAATTAACTCAAAACCCTTTGAAGTAAAATTTAACTTCAATAACATGGGACTAGTTCACTGACATTGCTATTGCATAATGCAAGCATTTGGTTCTTTCGGCAGGTACTAGCCAGTAAAGCAACAGGAATCAGCTCTTTCACAGGAGATGGCCACCTTCTTCTCTGACCTGGTGAGTAACTAGTCACTTTCTTCTAAATATCTGCCAGTCTGGCATTATTCACACTTGCATTACTTTGTTTCTGGCTAGTTGCATTTTCTACCAGCTTCTCTTCATCCAAGCACTGATCTCCAAAAGCTGTGAGGTCATGAAGTTCGTATCTAACATGAAAAGAACACAGAGCACAGTGTCCTCTGTACAGAGATGATGTTACTGTCCCGGTATGTGATGTGCTGAATAAAAAGGGAGAGGCAGTTAAACCCCAAAGGATGCTGCACAGATCCTGATGGGGCTAAAATCACAATTGTTCTAGGTTTGGTCTGCTAGGTACAGTCTAAGCTGTTTGAGGGTAACTCCATCTGGCCTTGAAGCCATTTGGAAACGGGACAGATAACCACTGGTATCACATACCTCAAAAAGGTCTAAGCAGTTATATGTTATGTTTCTTTCTTATTTACAGTTAAAATTGTTCTCATTCAACAAAGCAGCCAGCAAATCTCAATCTCTAATCCTTGACCAAGGAAATTTTAGCTGGACAGTATTTCCCTAGCCTGGAAGATGCCAAGCTCTTCAAGATGCAAGCACATACTTTCATTGTTAAATAAGTAGAAAAAATAAAATATTGAGAAAGGAGAAATTAAATACCAAGTCAATAAGGAAGATTTTTGTTTTAATGTAACCATAGAGGCTATTCCAAATCATTCACTGTAGTCCGTGCCTTTTTGAAAAAGCTGAATATTAAAAGGATATTTTCTTTATTATGCTTAAAGATATGACACAAAAATTATACCAGGGAGTATAATTAAATGTTGATTTTTAATGCTGTACTTTTGTGGCATAACATTATGGTTGGATGTATGTAGGTTACTGCAGATTGCAGGCAAGGAAACTGATTCCCTCTTCCTCACATCCAGGACTGCCAACCCGTCAGACACTGCAGGCACACAGTGAAAGCTGTACTGTCAGCAACATCTTCTAAAACTATTTGTCCTTGCAAGCAAAGTGGTGGATTATCACTCTTATACTAGTACTTGGCCTTGCTATGGCACTGTGGCTGTTTGTACTTTGGTAGTAATTTAGAGGTATTTTGGAAAAATGTTTAAATCCAATAGGATTTGAAGCAGACAAGACAGGGGAAGGGGAAGGGCAAGTGTGGCTAGAAAGACTTTGGCACTGCACAAATCTAGACTAATGAGAAGCTGATGGAGCATTTTATTCTTGCTTTGCAGGTTAAATTCCGGGGATTATTTCAAATGATTTTAGTGCTGGGCATTGGTGGTAGTTTCCCATATGGATTCCACATTTCTGTCATCAACTATCCTTCTGTGGTAAGTAGCCATCTCTCTCAGGTTGAAAACAGAAAATAGAGAGCCTGACCTCTCCATTCTCCCACAAATCTCAAATTTACTGAGCATTCAACTGATAACACTTATGCCTTTTCTTTGACTAACAGCAACATCAAACGTGTAGAGAACTTCTTCTCCTTTAAAGAACAGAATGGCTCATCCTGTTTTAAATAAATCATTGCCACATAGTATAAAAGCTTCCAAAGGAAGGTAGAAAACATGCTTTCAGCATCCTGCATCAAGAAGCTTACTGACTGATACAAACTTGGAGATGCAATGTGATCTCAGCTAATTTGTTTTACTAAGAAAGTTAGTCTCAAAAGAAATCTAAAATTAGAACTACAGGCTAGATCTGTGTCCTGGTTTCAGCTGGGAAACTGAAAAGAATGAAAGAATACCTATTGGTTTTAGTTGTTGCTAAGTGATGTTTACATTATTATAGGAGGACTTTTCTTTCAGTTTCACAAAAAAGAATAGATGGAATGATGGAATGGCTAATTAAATATTCCATACCACAGACATCATGTTCAGTATATAAATATTAGCCAGGGGGTGGAAATCCACAATCACTGCTTGGGACAGCGCCAAAGTACTAGGTGTTGAGAGTATCTGGTGTTATTATTATTATAATTGTTATTATTAGTGTCATTTTTTCCTTTTTTTGATACTGTTCTATTAAACTGTCTTTATCTCAACCCCTCAAACTGCACGTTTTTTTCCTTTTCCCTCCTTTTCTCCCTCTTCTCCCTTGTGGGGTAAGCAAGGAGCTGCGTGGTGGAGGTTAAACCACAACAATCTAAAGTACAACACACAAATATTATGAAGGGATCTTATACCCATTGGCCAGTCAAATCTCATTTTATTTTTCAGCACATCAGGAAGTTTATTAATGAAACCTGGATAGAGCGACACGGCTCTCCCCTCCATCCTGAGACAATCATGCTGTTGTGGTCCTTCATTGTGTCTGTTTATGGGATA
>JAOXNG010000005.1:22107019-22124798 GCA_028566535.1 Scolopax minor | reverse complement strand
CCAGTTGGTATGAAAGTGATTATTTAAATGATTTAAAAATTTTTGGTACTGTCTGCTAGAGGAAACCGAAGAATCTCAAGTGTTGCTGTAGAAAAAAAACGTCAGCCACAAATAACTTTTTTTTTTTTTAATAGAAAAGATAATCCACTTTTTGTTTGGCAATTTAACCTGTTGGTATTTATTTAATTATTTTCTGTTTCTAGGTGAAATAACTGCAGGTGATAAATCTAAGAAAGGCGTGAAGCGAAGGAGAATTACAGAAGATAGTGGTGAAACAGCAAAAAGGAGATCTGCTAGAGTCCGGAATACCAAGTGTAAGAAAGAGGAGAAGGTTGACTTTCAAGAGCTGTTGGTGAAATTCCTTCCTTCCAGGTACTGTACAGCAATAACCATAATTCTGAGAGAATGAAGGGCTTAGCGAGGAAGCTGTGTGGGGTTTTGTTTGATTGATACACCTCAACCTTAAAACCACTAGACTCATGATATTTTTTGAAGCAGATATGATGCATTGTCTTCTCATAAATTTAATAAAACTGTTTTTAGTGAAAATTACTAAAAACTAATTGAAAAATAAGAAAGCTTTTATTAATGTGAAACTGAATTAGAGGACAATGCAGATGTCAACATAGATAAGATAAACAAAATAATCTTGTTTTGGACAGAATTTGGGAACTGGATGTAAACTCTGAGTTTGCTTCAGTTAATGTACTTCCACTGATAAAATATATGCCTTGATTAGGTTTCACTTACTAGTGAAAGAAAGAATTAAGATTTCATTGATATTATGGTTTTTGCCCCCCTTTCACACAGACTAAGGAAATTGGATCCAGAGGAGGAGGAGGACCCTTTCAATAACTATGAAGTGCAGTCAGAGATCAAAGAGGAAAATTTCCAGCATGTTGGACCACATAGAATGTCGTTTGATTCTACAACATTTATGGAATCTGGTAAGGATTTCATCATAACCCCCACTCTTTCTCTTGTGGTTTTTTCCATACTGTATGCTTTATTTCTCTATTTTCCTATCATAACTAGAAGATAGAGAAGCATATGTTATTTCAAAAGATATAATTTTATGGCATAGAAATATTTCAGCTGGTAAAAGGTGTGATTTTTATTTTTTTTTAATTCTCCTTAATTACTGTATGCAACGGCTCTGCTGTGTGGAATGTGTCATTTAAACAGATTGGAATACAATAACTTAATTCTACATGTATGCACACAGGAGAACTGCTGCAAGATTAGTGCATAAAACACTGTTGGAGCTTATTTGTTTCAAATTGTGGTCTGCCTTGACCTTAAACACGTATGACTTTGAATTTATCTGCTTTCTAGAAAAACAGGATGTTCACGAATTCCTTCTGGATAACTTGAACAATGGTGGGATCTTGGAGCTGATGATGAGATACCTAAAAGTCATCAGCCAGAAGTTTCTAGTGAAGTGGCCTCCTGGCTTGTGTGAGGTGGTCCTTAGTATCTATAATAGCTGGAGAAAGCATAGTAGTAGTCTTCCCAATCCGTTACTGAGGGACTCAAGTAATCAGCATATCAAGGTAATGAAATGCTTTTCCTTATACTCCTATTTGCTGCTGTGTTGCTCTCAGTGTGCCAGAAGCACTGAACTGAAATCCAGCAAATAGATGGAGGTTTTGCTTAGCTCTGTCTGAGAAGCTGCTTCTCCCTGCTGCCACGTTTTCAAACTGTAGTTCTACTGCAGATCATGTAACTTCCTGAGCTCCTGAACATACTTGGGTGATCCTATATGCGAGTATACACTATACATGATATATGTGTGTGTATAAATACATGCATAGAGATATAAATATATTTTACTCCTTTATATTGTTGTTACTTTTTCCTCTCTCCATTTGCTTGGGATATGACACAAAGTTTTGCTTTGTCATCAGGTGAGAGAGGGGCTGCTCTGTTCACAGTGGCTGATTGAGGGTCAGCATTTCTGCTCTAAATACAATAAATACAGTTTAGTTCTAAAATAACCTGCAATTTATAGTAAAAAAATAAAAAAACCACACCTCCCCATCATCACCATTTAATTGCCCTTATAAATCTGTAGATTTCACAAATGCAAATATTACAAATGATAAGTTCATTAAATTAATGTTAATGCCTTAGGGAGAGAAGGTGATTATTCTTGGATTATAAAATGAGTACTGATACTACTTGTCCACTGAGCCTGCCTGTATTATCTTTTCAGTGTTAGCAATATGTGTTTATTTTCATGACTTCATGTGCAGAGATCAACAGTGGTTCTGCTTTTTTTGCAAATGAAAAATGAATTCTGAAAAGTATGTTCCTTTGACTTAGTTTACAAAACAAACAGAATTATTGCGATGTAGCAGATGTTAAATTTTTTATACATCCTGTGAGTTTTGTATTTCAGTATATTTTTCATATATATACATACTCTTTTTAAAACAAATGTAAATGTATTTATAAATGTATTCCCTTGGTTCTCATTATAACTGCATAACTGGTTGCTTGTGTGTAAAATTTAAAAAGTCAAGACTTTGTAGTTACGCTATTAAAAATCACTGTCCTCATGCTTGTCTGTTCTTTTTCATCCTTGAATTTATTTAAATTTTGATCTGCAAGCTATCCTGAGTGTAATAAATTCAGCTTTTTAAGATTGTAAAAGGCTATTCCGGTAATGTATATGGACTTTTGAACCTTTTCACAAGCAGCTGTTTTATATAGCTGGATTTGTAGCCCTTATTCCTATGAATTTAATCAGAAAATAGTCTGTTCTTCACTGCACAGAAGTACATGGCAGAGATCCATGGTGATGTGATTTTTAATATACTCCTGAACTTTATCCAGTAAGCATTAATGAGCTGATAAGACTAGAGTACATATTCAGTCTCATGGAGATAAATACTGAAAAAATTATAGGATATAGACTCTTTATTTCTCAAATATCAGTACTTCTGCTATATTCTGGAAACATGCTTTAGCATGATTTATCAATTTAATATAGTTTCAATTCAGCCACATACAAAAATAAGGATGTCACTTTTTCCTAACATCAGGCAATGCTGTTGTGACTACCTTCTTTTATGAACTGAGATTTTTATTGTTTTGTAATGCTGCTTCTAAGTATTGTTTGTTTTGTACCTGTTGATTTATAAATGTGATTATACACCTTTAAACAGAGGAAGAAGTAGTTACAGTTTGGGAATAAAAATCCCAAGAAGACAAGATGAAGGTTTTCTTTGAAGTAAATTGCAAATTTAGCAGTAGTTTTTTTATTCTTCTGTATATTTCTTCCTGTATACTCTTTTTGATATCTCCTTACTTTTTCTCAAGGATATGATGTTGATGAGCCTTTCTTGCATGGAACTGCAATTAGATCAGTGGCTACTGACAAAAGGGAAGAGCTCTACAGGTGAGAACTGGACATGAGTTTCTTCAGACTCTAAAAACGCTCAAGGTATATGAAGAAATGTTTCAGGCATTTCACTGGATTTTGGGGCTATTTTTTTCTTAATGAATATTTTTCAGATCTCTGTTTTATTGGTCTGTCAGTTGTTTGCTTTAAAGTAGATCAATACTAATATGTGGGACTCTCTTTGTGATATGCTAGTAACTTTATGATAAAATTTAATTAACTAATTTGCAGTTTCTCCACGAAATTGTCCTGCTGCTTCTGTGAATGGAAGGTTTGGTCCTGACTTCCCAGGAACTCATTTCTTGGGAGACCTGTTGCAGTTGTCATTTGCATCCTCACAGAGAGATTTATTTGAGGAAGGCTGGATGGAGTTTGTCACTCGGGTGTATTGGCTGAAAGCTCGCTTTCTAGCACTGCAGGTTTGTTTCACTTTTGATTTAATAAGTAAAACCTTTCCCAACTTAAAAGGTTGCTATAGTTGATTTTGGAATCTCACCTCAAACCATGGTGAATTCATTTTATTCTTTAATATAATTAACTATCCCCAAGGGGAAAGGTGGAAATGAAGTGGGAGGTCTCACACACTAAGCTATATAGATCCGTTTGATATGTAAGTCTTTTTAAGTTAGCTTGTGTTCAGCTTAAAAGATATATATTTAGACCAAAGTTATTTGGAGTAATATGTTCTGTAGCTGCAGAACGTGGATTTTTTTGGGACCTGGACAAGTGGATAGTATCAAAGTCCTAGACATTCCAAAACACAACTTTCAACTGAGGCCAATGATGTGTTTAATTACTCTACCCTCTGCTTTTTCAAGGTAGCATGATTTCTTTTTTTGTAGATGTTTAATTTAATATGCAGATTTTGAAGCAGAGGGTTTTGAACACATCACTAAGGGAATAATTTGAAATAAGTGTTATTTGATCCCTTATTTTTCCCTGTAAGTGTTGCTTCCTCGGGACATCAAAGAGTTTTATTTATGTGTCAATTGTGTGTAAGTCAATTGTCAACTAATAATGTGAGTCAGTGTGACCTAACCAGTCCCTTCCATTTTTATTTTTTGAATGTAAGGATTCCTTTTTAATAAACTTACTTGAGGCAAAAGGAGAGTTCCTGTATGGCTACTCTGTTTTTTTATTTAGATGTACAGTTAGATTTTGCCTGTGCAGCTTGCGTTCTTCTCCTGACCACTCAACTCAAGTATTTACTTCATCTGGCCAGAGCAAATAGATCGCATTCAGCTTGCAGAATAAAAGAATGTTCTTGACTCGTTTTTATTTGCACAAGTTGAAGTTATCACTACTGTTTTGCTCTTACATGTTTTTAAAGGAAAAGGATTTTAGCAATCCATATTAATCTTTCAGATTTATGCAAGTTGAATTCTATTTCTCTGATCTGGTTTATCTGTTATTAAAGTCACTGATAAGATGACTTCTTTTTTTTAAAATTTGAGATTGTCAAATGAATTTGATTTTTATTTGGGAGGATTCAATGCCTGCATTGAATTTAAACATTTTCTACGTGCTTTAGAAACCCTTGGTGGAGACAGATTTCTAGGATTTTCTGATTTTTATTTTGTTTTTTTTGTATTCCTCTGTACTGTTTCTGTAGGGAGACATGGAACAGGCACTTGAAAACTATGATATCTGCACTGAAATGCTCCAGAGCTCTACTACGATGCAAGCTAAAGCTGGCAATGAATGCAGCATCGTGATACGGTTACCTAATCTACATGTTGATTCTGTTGTTTCTTTAGAAGAGGTAAGAATTAATTTGCAAGGGCATACAGAACACTAGATTATTAGATTAGCGTTTTGTTTTCTGTTCTTAAACATCAATTTCACCTTTGCTTAAATGAGCTCTTTACCTCAGCAGTCTGTTTTCCACATAACAATTTGTGTATGCTTTTAAACAAAGGGATGTCCATCTTTTTTTTTTTCTATTCCTGTTTTGGGGGATGAAGTCCAACACAGGAGATGCCATCTTCACTTTAAAGTCTGTATAATGGGTGTGTAATTGCAGTATAGAAATGTGTGATACAGGGATCTGAAGCAAAAGAAGTTTAAAATCATTAAAGTAATATACTATATAATAATTAAAAATCAATGGAATGGGTGATGTGTTACACAGTAGGTCTTTTCTCCCTGTTTCCTAGATGTAGCTGAATAAAGCTTAACTTTATAGCTAAACTGCTGGGAGAAATGTCAGTAGTCAAGTGTATGTCAAGACAAAATGAAAGTTGGATTGTGCCATCTGTGATGTTTGCAGATTGAAAAGAACCTAAAATCTCTGGAGAGATGCCAGTCTCTGGAAGAGATCCAACGACTGTATGAGGCAGGGGATTATAATGCAGTGGTGCATCTGCTTCGTCCAACATTGAGCTTTAATGGTTATGGCAGAGCAAAACATCTGGAATTTGTAACATCCATACCAGAGAGACCAGCACAGCTGCTTCTCCTACAGGTTTGTTTTGTTTCTTAAAATATCTTTTTTAGTAAGGGAGATGCTCTTCAAAGTCCCTTCCAACCCAAACCGTTCTGTGAATAAAGACTTATTCTTGAAAACAGGATGAAAGGATTTGTAGAGCAGGCATTAATGGTCAATGAGTCAGTCATCTTTTCTTGCATCTCTTATTAAAACAGAAAAATTCAGTGATGATTTTCTTGAAATTTAGATCCTATTTCTATATGTGTCATCCAGGGTCCATGCACCTCCCACTGTCCTTTTTTTAATGTCCTATTTAAAAGTGTTCTGTTATCATTTCATTGAAGTAACCACATTAACTGTATACAATATATTGCTTTGCCCTGCTGTGCATTCATGGTTTAAAATAAACCCTTCATCCTTAGAATGGATTTTTTTGTCATATTTACATTCCCTAGGACTCCCTGCTCAAACTGAAAGATTACAAACAATGCTTTGAACGCTCAGAAGTTGCCTTGAATGAAGCAATTCAACAGATGATTAATATGACAGCAGCCTCTGCTAAAGAAGAGTGGGTTGCTACGGTAACACAACTGCTCACAGGAATAGATACTTCATTATCATCAGTCAGCAGCATCCTGAAAGACTCTTCTATAACACCAAGCCTCGTTCGATTAACAAACAACCTGATTCAGGTAACCTGTTCACTTACACTCAGAAAGAGGTATTGCATCCTACAGACCTTCACACTTGATACAGCTGCTGTGTCTGAATTGCCACCCACGCACAGGGCCATTTTGGGTTACATTTTCATTGGGGAAAGGTCAGGGGAAGATGAGCATTATTACCTTCATAGTCTTCATTTTCATTTCAGTATGTCAGAAATGCACTGAGCACACCTGTGCTAGAATCAGTAATGGCAGGTACTTTCAAACACCAAGCTGCCCAAAATAATCAAAGAATTGTAGTAAGGTAACACAAGGATCAACACTATTATGCTATTTGAAATGGTGATAATGTGAAGACTGAGCTGGCTGGGTGCAGTTTGTAAGATATGGCACTGATCTTGGCTCTGTGTGCTTTGGTCTAGAAGACAAGATTCCCTAAGTGTTGCGAACACGGTGGAGTTCCTTGCAAGGGTTCTCCAGTAAAAACAGATAGTGAGCACAGGAAAAAAAGTCATGTGTGGACTGTTTCTAGCACTACTAATACAGCTAATTTTAACAAAGGTACCTTTGAACCTTAAAACTACCAAATGAATATTTTTCAGTCCAGGTAACAAATGGCAGACTCTCAGCTCTGTTGAGAAGCTGGTCTAGTTAATGTCAAAATTCAATGTGTTTGCAACTCTCAAATCTTCGTTTTCTTCAGTAAAAGATATTCATTACTCACAAAATCATACTTTCATTGTATAAAGTTATACGTATGTCACTATCTTATGGAATGTAATGGAATTCTGGAGAACAGAGTATTCATTGTAATAGTGTAAATGATTTCTGTAGTAATAACAAATACTGTTCTTCATCAACATCTACCAATAGAAAAACTGTTGTATGTGTGAGAGAATATGAGAAGGACTTCAGAAATTTCTGGCACTGTGTCAATAGAATGGGCAGCTGTCTATTTTGTAGAGAAATGCTAGCACAACGGTGCCATGACACAGCATTGCATTTCTCAGAATTTGTTCAGTTAAATAATTTCTATACACCTCTTAGTGATTCTAGCTGGTCTTTAACCAGAATTCAGGAATTCTTTTAGCTGAGTTTGTCTTCCTTGCTGGGTTGTAGATAAATTTCTTGGGCAGTAATGAGGTCTACTAACACTAAGAATTTATGCTGCGCATTTGCATACTTTGAATTGTTTGTATATGGTATTAACAGAGCAATAACTAGTTAGAAAATAAGGATACAAGAGGAATGTGGGTAAGGGAAATTATCTTCTTCCCTTCCCCATACCCGTTGACTTTATTTGTAGGACTTTTACTGCTGCTCATTATGAGATGCTGAGACTCAAATTTATATTATCTCCTTAGGATAAAATGCATTACTAACTTTGCATTGTTTAGAAAGGATTCACAGCTGATGTTTATTTCATATCACTTTGTATGTCTGTTTCCTTATTAGATCATAGACTGCAGCATGGCAGTCCAAGAAGAGCCAAAAGAACCATACGTCTCCTCAGTGCTTCCATGGATTATCCTGCACAGGATCATCCAGCATGAGGAAGAGGCCTTTCGATCCCTTTGCTGCCAGCAGCAGCAGCAGCAGAACCAGGGAGAAGAAGGTGGGTTAATTATTCACTTTCACATATTGGAGCTGAACTCGCAACCATCTGTATCTGGAGTATAAGAAAATACTTGTCATCTTATCTTGCTGGCTGAAGGGAGTAGAGGGGTATGCAAATGTCACTTTCTTATTGCTCAGGAAACTTCTTGCTGGATGAAGCATTTACTAGTTGGATTTAACACAGTTCTGTGCTACTTAAATATTTATCAACTTCTTTCTTTCAGTAAGTCCAGATACCCCTATGTTGCCTTCTTCACTCATGCTGCTGAACACTGCTCATGAGTATTTGGGAAGAAGATCCTGGTGTTGCAATTCAGATGGAGCTCTTCTCAAGTTCTATGTAAGTGTTAGCATTGTAGAATACTTTAAGTTGGAAGGGACCTCTGAAAGTCATCTGGACAGCCCCCATCTCAGCAGGGAACAATTTCAAAGTTATTCTAGATTGGTTATTACCTTGTCTTCATGTTAAAAATGCACTTTTAAATCCACTTCCCTTCTTCTTCCAGACAAACACATGAATGTTTCAATCAGTTTAATCTGAGTAGCAAAGGTTTGTTTTGCTCCATGAACATACTTTTTAAACAGGACTTTTTGTCAGGCAAGAGGTGCCTTTGGATAACCAGCTCTGTTCTATAAACATCTTAAATGGGAATTAGTAAATGATCTACCTTGCCCTGAAAGAGAAAGCACCAGAAAAATATTAAATTATTGTTCTGAGTACTTAGGAGTATCAGCTGCTGATCATGATAAAATTTCAGTTGAATTACTTGAATTTTGTGGTGCTTAGCTTCCAAAGATGCTTCTACTCTTAAAAATAGACAGAGGTAAATTTTGAAGCTAATGAATTCTGGCTCTTACTAGCTTTCATCCAGCTGAATGGTAATATGCTAATTTGTCATGTGCTGTGGTAAAGTCAGAGGTTGTTTGGGTTGTATTTTTTGTAATGAACATATACAATGGCTTGCAGTTTGTGACCTGTGGAAAGGGAATGCCGTTCAGAAAGCTGAATCTGTATCCATTTTTATCTTTTCCTGTGTGTGGCAGCTCTGCCACAACCCTGCCCTGCTTGCAGCAATGGTTTACTCTGATTTAAATTCAAAACTTTTTTTTTTAGATGTTCAAATAACATTTTACTCAGTAATCTAACTCTTAATTTTTAGCTGTCCTCTGAGAATTAAGAGTAACAATTCTAAATTCACAACTGTTGAAGGTGAATAGTCACCCCAAGTCTACTAGCTAGACAGAGAGCACAAAGAATGTCAGGAAAAATGACAGACAAAACAGAAAATCCCATCTTTCCTGCTTTTCTCTCAAATATCTTGCTGGAAGGCGAGCTCTCTGTGTGGATGGAGCATGTGTCCTGCTCTGATATTCCAGCAGTGGCCATGGCTTTTGTTCCCCGAGCAGGAGGTCAGTTAGGCAGGACAGAAATGGCAAACTCTGGGCGAGAGATGTATGCCATATGAGCAGTGTGTTTTGATGGGCTTGCACTTCATGAAGTCTTTCAGACAGGAAAAAACCAAGTGGGCTTGGCAGAGTTTGCTGCAGGAGCAGGTAACCCTGCTTCATCACAGGGAGTGTGATGCCAGAAAGTGACCAAACCATAGCACGATGAATGGGCCAGGTATTTCCCCAGAAATGCCTACCAAACATTGGGAGTGGAAAAATGCAGTAAAGCAATTGCCAGTAATGTTGCATAGCTCTTCTGCCAGTGAGAGATCAGTTTTCTTGTACACCATGCTTCAGAGTTCAAATATTTGATAAGGAATTTTTAGTTAAGTAGCTTTAACACTCATAATTAATGGTATCAGAAGCAGAATTCGAGTCAATTATGCATAGGTGAGATAGACATGACATGACAATGAAAACGTTTGTTTCCTCCCATGTGCTGTTAATCAGCCTCAATTCTATTCAGGTCTACTTTTTTTTTTTTTTTTTTTTTTCTCCAATCACACAAAGATAAAAGGGATTTAAAATAATAGACTGAAGGAGGAAAGGGAAATACTTAGTGTTGTATGTAGCCACTTCAGATGTTTTGTGTTGAACAATGCTGATTTCATCAGGAATTCATTATAATGTATAGTACCTCTGAAGATGTGCAAAATTTAGACACTGCTAAAGATAACCATCTTGTGCTTTGATGGATAATCTAATCATTCTTGTGAAGTAAAAATGCAGAAAAAAGACTTTTTTCCAAAGCTGTTGTAAAGCTTTGCATAACTTGTTTTGCTCATTGTAGGGTTTTTCCTAGGTTTTGACTTTTGTTTTGTTGTTCTCCAGGACATAAATGTCGCTAGTTCAAGGTTGGGAAAGAACTTGGGTGGAAGTCTTATTTGTGCTGATGGAGTGATTATCCTTAACTTAACTTACCATGTTTTCAAAGATGTTAAATATAAAAAGGGATGCAGCAGAGATGTGGATAGTTTAGTTGGTAGTAGGGATGTGGATAGCTGGCAGCAAATCTGAGCAACTCGGTACATGGTACTCTTTTTGTTTTTTTTTTCTAAACAAAAAATACTGTAACTTGTTTTCAGATGAACCTTTAAATGTTTTAAATTTATATAAAGCAAAATTAAACTTTTAAGGATATTTTTCTGTCATCATAGAAGGTGAGGCCAAGTTTCAAGTATTAGTGACCTCTGCGTGGAACAATGTGTGTATAGCCTTTGCTTTTAAAAATACGTTGAAAGGGTAACTTCTTCTCAGAAAGACAAGAAGTCAAGAATCATATTCAGTAATCAGAATGATATTCAAAAGTCTTAATTGTGAGAACTCATGTTAAAGAAAAGAGAAATTAAGAATAGTGAATGCAGGAAGAATGGCAGCATACCTAAAGATAAGAATAACAAAGTTACATTATCTGTTTGGAAATCAGTATTCAAAAATATGAAAAGTAACAGAAATGAACTCTTAAGTTTTGATACAAAATTGAAAATAAACCTGAGAACAGTTTTTTTTCCTGCCCTAATTCTGTAGATTTGCCTCACAGAGAAGAAAAATTACATTCTTCTTATTTTTCTTCTCCATTTTGCTGCTTGCACTAGAATTTTATGTTGTTGCTAGGATTTGAAAGAGAAGTAGGAATAACCAAGTGATCTGATAGTACTGACCATCCTTCACAAGCTAAGGAAAACTGTAGTGTTGCTGCTTTGGAATTGCTGCTAAAATAGCCCAGTGGGATTCCATATTCTTTGTGTCTCAGTGATTCTAAACAAGTTGCTCACTTCACAGAACTGAATTTGTCAAGTGTTACGTAAAGTTTGCACATTTTCAATATAGGTAAATACTATTTAACAGGTAAAGAAGAGCACATTTAACTGTCAGCCAGGAAAATTCAGGTGTGAATTTTGCAGTTAAACTTGGCTACTTGTTTCTCCCAAATCTCAAGACTGAGGTCAGACAGTGGCTGCAAATCTTTAGTCCTGTGTCTGGAACGCTATTGATCTCTCACAGACGGTGTGGTGTTACCCAGATTTGCTCCTGAAGCTGTGATGTATTTGGCTGTTGTGCTCTTGATGAATTTGACTTGTTTGATTAGACCTGCTTGATTTTTGTACCACAGCCTAAAAAACAATAGCAGTTCTGTTGTTTTCATGTGCTTCAAATATACATATAGAGTTCGTCTATTGAGCAAAGGTCATGAGAATGAAGAATTACTTCAGTCCTTCGCTTCCTTCTGTCTGAAGGCTGTTCTTTGTGCTGTGGTTCAGATGAGTGAGTTAGAAGATGTAATATGCTCCTGAAATGGGTGTCTGGGCAGTAATGCTGTAGCATTATTAGATGAAAGGAGTTGCCCATTTGTTGTTGACCTTTTAAAGATTATTCCTTGAAGTCAGGTTGTTATACCAGAAAAGAAATTTCCCATGGTTGAAAGAGAATATTTGTATGTGTGTTGCTGTTTCCTCACTTTACCCTTAGCCGAGAAGCTGAAGTGCAATCAGCTTTTCACTGCTGACAGCCTGGGGTGGGCTGGCTGTTGGCAAACCCCAGATAAGGCAGTTCCATGGCATTCATTGAGCAGTGCTCTACAGGGATTACTCAGTGGCACTTTGCAGATTCTGCTCGATTTCATTGAGGTTTATTACCTTCGGCCAAGAGAAAATCATGATTAGTTCTGCATTGAGCTACTCGGGAATCTCTTAATTTCCCTTCTCAGCAGTCCCTGGAGCTTATTAGCCACAGCTCAGTGCCAGGCCCCATCTACCTCTGCGTTTGAGCAGCAGCGTGCCTAGGACAGGAATTCAGACAGCTGGGAAGAACAGCACGGAGAGCCCGAGGGGTTCTGCAGGAGCCAGCTCACCCTGGTCGGGCTGGGGCTAATGAACAGCCTTTGAACTGAGGCTGATTCAGCACAGCACTATTAGATTATCTCTGCATCCTACTCTCCTCAGTCTCCCTGGTATTAGCAGCGTAACGCTGATACACCTGAGCTGCCTCTGCATGGATCTGCCTTGGGTCCAGAGGCCTTATTAGCTCAGGCTCTCTACTTTCTGAAAATAGCTAGCCTGTTTCCTGGCTCGAGCTTGCCCGCGGGCGCAGTGATGAATCTCAATTGTGTCTGTGTAGTGTGCCTGTATCCACAGCCTGGGCAGTCTGCCCTGTGAACCTGGATAAACCACAGATAACGGAGAGCTGTGAATGCATTTACAGCTAGATCTTTGCAAATGTCATCAGGTACTTTGAACAAAATATTAAATTTTCAGTTGCAGAATTGCCCACTTCTTAAACTAAAATATAATATGGTATTATTGAGCACAAGAATTTTATTTTTGAAGGCAAGAGGGTGTTGGAAGGGCAAAGAAAGACAAAGTGGGATGAATTATTTGAAGAGAAAGGCAGCTTCAAGAATGTTAAACTTGAATAAAAGAAATAGAAAGAATAAAAACTGTGTTTTTATAGACTAGTATTAAATGTTCACCTTATGTAGGCGAACTGCCTGCTCAGATACAGTGTATTGCTTGTGGCTGAAGATGTGCAAGAGGTGTTAGTTCTTAGTTCAGTCCTTTAGCAACAGTCAAAGTCTGAATTATTAAGGACAATTCTGGGCTACTGCCAAGAATTTAAAGGCTGATTAAGAACACAGAAGACTCTTTTGAACACCATTGGAGTGAGAATTCTGTTACTGGTTTTAGATGTGATTTTTGTTTGCAGCCACAGGAATAACATGCTTTTGTTATAATATCCTGTGATGCTTACATCTTCCTTTCAACTTATTTATCTACACTTTTGGTAAATTTCAAACAGTCACAAATTCTTAGAGGAAAAGTAGTAGAAATAAGGTGTCTGCTGTGACTCAAAGATGATTGCTGTGACTCAAAATTTCATTGAAATGCCTTTTGAGAATTGTCTTTATGCTTATTTTTCAGGGGTTTGGCTCTTAATAAATGGTTGTTCTTAGCACATTGATCTTTTAAGCAGAAGAGAATTAGCGTCTTTTAGTTAATCCTGGCACTTACAAATGAGCTTCTTACTTGTGGAATGACAGGATTTTGCCTTGTGATGAAGTGCAGTATTTGTAGTGTCAGGAAAGCCAAGTCAGGAAGCCAAAGAAGCTTCTTGTAGCATGCATCGTATGCATAAATAATTGAGTTTACAATCCTTGATGTTGAAAAATGATAAATGGTGATAAATAGGCTGCTGAAGTACTGTAAAAGGAATATGATGAGCTTTTATACAAATTGCAAATAGGTGAATGTTTTGCATTTTCAATTTATGACTGTGGAATTTTTCTTGAGGAAAATCCTACATTAACCAGTGTCTTAAGGAGTGTGGGTGGTTTTGAGAAGTAACATTTTACTACAATGAATAAATGAAAGTTGATGCATTCTGTCAGAGGGAAAACGTTAAAGGAAATTACTTATCAGTTAATAGAACTCTCCAGGTAGTACACAGCTTCCTAAAACTGTAGAGGTAAATGACAGGGGAGAACTTGGTATTTTTCTGTATCCTTCAGTCTCCCAAATGATGATTGCAGTAGGAACATTTAGCTTCTGCCACCTCACATGAGTTTTAGGTGCACTCTGATCCTGGGGATACACACATGACATACTGCTATTGGATATGCAAGATATTATGAAGGTCATTAAATTTCAATTTCATAGGGGGACATGTTGGAATCAGTTCTTAAAGTTCAGTAATTACATGTGATTTTGTTTTGGTTTTGAAATAAAGAACCAAAATCTCACTTCACAGATTTTTATTGAACATTTATTGAACATATTTTTATTGACTTCAAAATGTCTTTGTGGATGTGTTCTTTTTTGGTTTCCTTTTTAAGGAAGCTTAGTAAAAAATTTCAAAGAATTGCAGTTTTCTTTAATGAATGTTTTAGAGTAATAGCTTCTTCCAAAATATGATACTGATGGGTACTTTTTCTTGGAATGTTGAAGTTAAAGATAGCAACTTGCTATGGTGTTTAGTCATGTGGGATCCAGCCACTTTCCTCGCTGTGTAGCCATCTGTATACAACTATTCATACTGTGCAATTCTGTAGCCCTTTTAGCCTGATTTTCATTAGCTGTCCCTTCTTTTTCTGCAAAGTCCTCTTCTTCCCCCTTTTTTCATGCAGAGGAAACTGGTGGTTGTGAATTAGGGGAGAAACTCGTCTGTGCCTTTTCCTTTTTCACAGGTTTAGCAAACTCTAAAAAATAAAAACACTTAATTGCGTTTATGGTGCCATTGAAATGATTCATGTGAAACTGGTTTACAGAAATATGAATAATATTTGGCCACAGTTGGGGAGAAATATGTATAGCTCTTTAATGTTGCTTTCATCATCTGCCTTCAGACAACTAGGAAGCTTAATCTTCAGCTTGCAGCCAACTTTTTCATTGATATTTGTGGTGTTACAGGTTCAGGTACTACAAAAAGAACTTGCAGCATCCACTTCTGAAGATACTCATCCATACAAAGAAGAGCTGGAAACAGCCTTGGAACAGTGTTTTTATTGTTTATATGGTTTTCCTAGTAAAAAAAGCAAAGCAAGATACCTAGAAGAACATTCAGTACAGCAGGTAAGATATGTATTATTTAATGTCAGTGGAACATCCTAAAGTGATGAAAGGTATACCCTTGTTTGGTTTTAATGTGCCTTAATATATTTTGGAGAAAGATGGCTTTTATTTCCTTGTAAAATTTACATATTTTACGTATTCTAGAAGATAAACTCATTAAAATAATATGGAAGCCTTTATGAATATAGAGGGTCAGGTATTTGAAATGAAATGCTGGTATTGTCTTATTCACAGTAGTCTGACATTTTAAAACTATTGACAAATCGATTTTATTGAGCAATGACTTTCCTGTTTTCAACAGAGAAGAAGTTCAAGTTTGAGGAAAATTAGAAAGAAAAAAAGTCAGCTTGCAAGAAGAAAACTTAAGCAGCCAGCCTTGCAGTTTATGAAAGTGAAAAATGTCACTGTTAAAAAATTATGCAAGTAAATGATACTATAGCTTATTTTGAAATCTGCAATGGTAAATATTTGGTAGCTGTTCATGAGAAATGTGTGCAATTCAGTTGAGTTTGGGAGAAAAACAAGTACAGAGTTCCGTGGGAAAGAGGGTTGTAGTATTAAGGAGGGACAGAAAAAGCAGGTCAACTATCCTCTGTCTTGAAACATCGCTGATTTTGTTCAAAACTGTCAGATTTTTGTGTTTACCAAATGCGAATGATCATAGAATTATAATCTTACAAGCAAAACAATTGTTTGGCTCCTTTGAACAAACGTTTTTAAATACACAAATATTATTTCGTTATCACTCATTGAATATTTGTGAATTCTGTCTCTTAAACTTACCTGTTAGAAAATCAATATAATGAGAAAATGGAAATAACTAAGAAAAAGGAAGGTATAATGAAGTATAAGTTAACCTGTGCTCCTCCTTTCCTCCCCCACCTTCCAATAAATCTATTACTTTTGGGCAATTCAGGGTCAATATGTTCTTATAGAAAACATTGATAAATTGATTTTTAGTAATGTGATTTCACCATTTTCAATACAGAAGCAAAATTTACTGTAAGGAATAAGATGAACAATAAAAGGAGAAAAGCTTAGTCTGAAGAGAACTGTACATTTTCTGGGTTTTTACTGTTTTTAAGAAAAGTGAAGTGAAAACAAGAAATAAACTTTGAAAGTACCTTTCTCTAGAGAGTTTGAAGATTTTTGAGTCTCAGAATTTTGTCTGATTCCTATTTCATTTATTCTTACTTGAGTTTTGAAGGTTTTCTCCTCTATTTCTTATCCATTAGTTCAGTGTCACTCAGGATGCTTCCAATTGGTTCTTCCTTATAAACAACTTCTCTGAGCAACTCTTCTAAGGAAGTAGAATGACTTTATTTTTCAGTGACATACACTAAGTTACAGCCCAATATCTTAGTCTTTTAAATCGGACAGCAGTATGCTATATTTATGAGCAGCATAAATTAATGACACCTTTACTTGTTCTGTTCTTGGGAGGTTTAATTTATTTTCTGTTAGAGTAGTATCTATATTCTTACGAACTAGAAAAGCCATAGAAACTTCATTGTTAGTAGACTTCTGAATTTTGGAGTTTGAAATAATATTTTTCCCCTCTCATCTACCTCCCTCTTCAGGTTGATCTAACATGGGAAGATGCTTTGTTTATGTTTGAATATTTTAAGCCTAAAACTCTTCCAGAATTTGATAGTTACAAAACCAGTACTGTTTCTGCTGATTTGGCCAACCTTTTGAAGAAGACCGCTACAATTGTTCCTCGAACAGACAAGCCTATGCTGAGTCTAGACACTGTATCTGCCTATATTGAAGGAACATGCAGCAAGGTATAATTAATTGCTTTAAAAAAGAAAAACTGAAAGAAGTCAAAATTATTGTTATAATTTTTATGTTGATTTTGAGATGGTTAGGGGAATGATTTATTCCGTGATGTTGGATTTCCTCAGGTAATTGCATCTAACTGAAATAAGAATGATGCCACCAAAGCTTTTAGTCTTGGAATGGCAAGATGTAATATTGATTAGTATGGAGTCAATATGAAATGTTCGTTAGTGTTTGTAAGTGCTCTGTGTATCTGTGGAACACTTTCACTGTCTTCATATTCAATACCTTCGCATTCTGTGATGAAAAGCATACTTTCACTACAAGGAAGAAGCAAGTGTACAGCTCATTTAATATGAACATTTTATTTCATATGGACTTCTACTTTTTTTTTTTTTTTTTTTTTAAATTTTCAGGCACCGTCTCTCCCAGATGGTGCGGACTATTCTCCACCAGTGGTGACTGAGTTGTACTATCTTCTGGCAGACTATCATTTCAAGAACAAAGAACAGTCCAAGGCGATTAAATTTTACATGCACGACATTTGTATTTGTCCAAACAGGTTGGTAATATTGAATCCTGTTGCATCTCGTTCATCCTTCTTGCTTCTTTCAGTACTGAAAAGCAGACAACAAAAGATGCTTATTTTTTTCAGGAGTTTAAAAAAAAACAACCTAAAACTAAAAAAACCTGCCTGCAAGCCATTATCGTAGGTAAATTGTATAATTCAGGGCATCTCTAAACCAACCAACACAAAACCCCAAACTTAGTCTTTAATACCTGATTGTTTTGAAATTAAAACCAGAGAATGAAAGGGGGGCAGGGAAGCTAAATTAAAATTAAGAGTAACAGGGAAGGGCAGGGAAGG
>JAOXNG010000005.1:22052228-22077645 GCA_028566535.1 Scolopax minor | reverse complement strand
GGGTTGAAAGGAACCTTTAAGACAATCTAGTCCAACCATAAACCATGGCACTAAGCACTACATCAACCCATGTTTTAAATACCTCGGGGGTAGTGCCTCACTTCCCTGGGAAGCCTATTCCATGCTTAATAACCCTTTCACTTTCATTTTTTCCTAATATCAAAATGGAACCCCCTGGTGCAACTTGAGGTCATTTCCTCTTATCTTATCGCCTGCAAACTGAGAAGAAACTGACCCCTACCTTTCAGGTAGCTGTAGAGATCAATAAGGTCTCCCTTCAGCCTCCTTTTCTCCAGACTGAACAACCCCAGCTCCCTCAGATGCTCCATATAAGACTTACTCTCCAGACCCGTCACCAGCTTCATGGCCCTTCTCTTGACGTGTTCCAGCGCCTTAATGTCTTTATTGTTATTAAGCACCCAGTCTTTACCTGGCAGTTCAAAACAATAAAATCTCTCAATTCACCAGAATTCAGTGGTCAGCCTATACATACACACAGATGAACCAGTATGAGACAAGTAAATTTCAGGCTAAAAAAATTTCTGCCTCTGACACTGTGGCTTCCAATTCCACTACTTTTCTGCTATACATGCAAAAGAACTTCAGATCCTGGCATGATTCTCTGAAACCTGATGAACAACACAGGCCTAGGCCTCAAATCCTACATCAGCAGATTGGATAGGCAAGTGTTAAGGTAAGAATGACTTCTGTCACAGTCCAAAATAATAATTTCATATTAACTGCTTTAATTGTATTTCCTTCCAGATTGAGTGCACTTAAGCAATACATTTGCAGTAAGGAGATAGTGGTCAATTAAGTTCTGAAGCAGAGTTGTCTTTATTATTATTGGGAGAATATCATCTGTGTCCATGTGACTCTAACCAGGCACTTCTCAAAATTTACCATTATTTCATTTTTACTAAGAAAAAAAAAAAAGAGGTTGAGGACACTTTTTATGCATTTGATTCAAATATGAGGATTTCTTTTTTGTTTAACTATTTTTGTATATTGCACAAAACAAAAAAAAAAAGCTAAAATAAAAAAGAAATATTTTAATGTGTTTAAACAGAAGGCTTTGAAAGAAATAAATCAGCTTGTACTATTTCTTTGAAAAATAAAATAAAATGAAATTGTCAAGTTTTGTGCTGATTCTGAACAAATCCAAGTTTTGAAATCATTAAATACAGCATTCCTACACTTGGCAGTGGATTTGTAATGAATTTGCGCTTGATTCTGCTTTTGTTGCTGCTGACCACAGAGGGCTATGTTGACCTGTACCTAATCCCCTCTAGCAAATTATTCCACTGCAGTGTTTCTCCCTTTAACTTGGTAATTTCAAGTTTCTGCTCATTACTCTTTGGTTACTCTTTTGGCTGAGCATTACATAGAGATTTAGAGAGCAACACCCTTTTAATTCTTTTTTCCCCTTACCAGTCAAATGACTGCCTTAAAGCAATACATTTTGATGAAAAGCAGGGTTTCTTTTAAGATATGAGTTTCTCTTTTTTCCCCTCCCATAAGTTTTGATGGCACCTGGGATAGGGAAGCCTGTTGCCTGCAAGAAGGAATGTTATGTATGTGGTGCTTGTGAGCGAGGCAGCATCACAGGAATGGAATGTGGAAAATTGTCTTGTCTTGTCTTGCTTTTCCTTTTCCCATTTACTTCTGCCTGTTTGTGACTACAGCCTTTTCCTTTTTCCAGTTGTTTAGTGGGGTTTGCTTTCTCACTTTCTTTTGTTATTTCCTTATTTCTTTCTGACTTTTTAGAGAAACTTTTAGGAAAGTCATCTCAATTTATGCTATCAATTCTCCCAGAAGGGCAGGAAATAATTGCTCTAATTATTACTTGAGGCGAGATTTAAAGCCTGAGGCCAGCTATAAAAAAACAGGTTAAAAATTAACTGTCTTGAATTTGAGAGGCAGTTGATAAATCCCTGGTGTTGCAATGTTCTTAACTACTGAGGAGAACCTGATGGAACAGGTGGAGTAAGTGGAAAAGAAATATATTGATATTTCTATTACTTACCTGATTTTTCAATAGGACAATACACTAGATTAATGAGACATGGTTGCAATGAGATTCTTGTTTGGAGAAACAGTTTTTAAGAGTGAATAATACCACCCCACAAGAGCATTGATATACAGAAGACTTGAATGGACTCATTCCTACCATCACTATAGCAAGGTGATAGGGCTCACTTAAGCAGAATCAAGTGTAAGATCAGGATCAAACCCAGAAACGGGTAATAAAAGTAATCTGAATGTCCAAAAGAGGAATCAGTAGTTACCAGTGACAATTCAGTCACTCACATAAGGTATTTGCTAGAGTTCAGCAGCCATGTCCATCACTAAGTTTTAGTACCTTCAGGCTCTTAAACTTTTCTAAAGTCTTTGTAGAAGAAAACTCTTTCTAGATGTTCGCATTATATTCAGTACAAATGAAAACCTTCTTGGAGAGTCTCGTGGACATTTTAGCATTAATAAAAATACTCATAATCATTACAGACCTGAAATAAGTCATTTGAGGGGCCCCTGTTCCCCCTTAAACAGTGAAACTGCAAGTCTCAAACCTATAGAGAAAAAGAAAAAAAGAGGAAAAAAAGACTCACAGAAATAAAGCAGGTGAGAACTTGTTTCAGTTATTTCTGTTTGGACATGATTTTTCTTTCTTGTCTGGACAAGGTCTAAAGATAGGTTTACACCACTTTTGATTAATAGATTAAAACACATACTGGTTTCCATGCCAGAGTCTTCCCTTGTGTTAAGTGACAGAATGCATTCTGACCTGGCAATAGGTTGTGTATGTGAAATGGAAAGGAAAATTTATTTTGCAGATTCTAATCCCTACTGTAAATCTTGTAAGCGCATGTACTCACCAGGGCTTTTTTTATATTAAGAGATAAAGAAGACTAAGCTGGTACTAGCAGGTACCAGTAAATATAGCTTAGTTTACAGTCACCTCATTCATTGATAACTGACTGTAATGGTGGACAGTGGGCATGAGAGTCTAATGGGAAGGCAGATTGCCTGTCTTGTCAAGGCTTAGGTAATCAGAGAGAACTTAGTCAGAAGTGTAACAGAAAAGCTGTTATGTAGGTTATGTATAATCACCAGGCTCTGTCAGGTGTTGATGTAGTTTGTGCTCAAGTCTTCACATAAAACTGTGCTCACACCTTTAATAAGGAGATTTGATTAGAATGCCATAAACACAAAGTTCTGCTGTAAAACAGAGGTTAAAGTGGCAGGAGGCATTAGAAGCAGCCAATAGAAGACTATGGAGGTATTTTCTAAAGATTAGAATAGATCACTCCTGAGTAATTCCATGTTCTCAATGCAGATGGAAAGGATATTTCAACATTTCAGTTAGAACAGGCAAAACCAAAACAAATAAGCAACCAAATAAGACAATGTCTGTCAGAAATGCAAGTGACAGATTCCTGTCAACAAAACATTCTCCTGAATTTTCAGGCTTGAAGTTTTGGAAACCAGAGATGTTTGAAAATAGTCTTACTCAGAGCTTGAGTAGTTTGTTTTCAAGGAGTCATCGAAAACCAGACAAGAGGGGACATGTCAGAGTCATCCTACCCATCCTCCTCTACCCTCTAAAACTAAGAGCTACTCTAGCTGCATGAGTCCTGACAAAGGTTTGCATGCTACATTGAGGCAGAAGAGTCCCAACAAGAAATTTGCAGTCTCAGTAAAACCTACTGAATCTTACTTTCCTGCTGTGCTAAGC
Source organism: Scolopax minor (assembly GCA_028566535.1). NCBI lineage: Eukaryota > Metazoa > Chordata > Aves > Charadriiformes > Scolopacidae > Scolopax > Scolopax minor. The sequence goes on along the minus strand of JAOXNG010000005.1, from coordinate 22,073,909 downwards.
ACAGGCAGCTCACATGCTCTCTCCAGCCTGACACAACCAGGCACAGAGCACTGAGCATCCTGGGCCTACAGAGCGTCCCTCAGGGGAGGTTTTACTGGCTGTCCCCAGGCTTGCAGAGACAGGCAAGTGTCACCTTGATCTTTGTGTAAAGAAGCTGTGCACAGGAGAAATTCATAAGGTTGTTTGCAAAGTAATGGTTGTGTGGTGTTAGTGTTTTCTAACATGTAACCACTAAATAGTCCCATGATTAGTATTGCCTTGGTTATAGATAATCTAAGATGTTCTTGTTTTATAAGAATTTGTTCTCTTAAACCCCTATTGCAAGCATGCATACATATACATAAACACAAAAACACATCCACACAAATTACTACAAAAATTTCAGATAAGATCCCCAGCATCTGAAAAGCATTAAAAAGATCACTGCATTTCTGTGCAAGCTGTTCTTAAAAACCCCCAGTTTCAAAGATCACATAGCCCTCCCAGTTAACTGATGCTACAGACTATCCTTTCTACTATAAAGTCTTCTCTGATGTCATATTTTTAATAGCAAAATTCAATTTAAAAACAAAATTAAATTTAATAGCAATAAGAAGGGTTTTGGAGCATAATTCCAAAGTACCAATTACCCTTTGTATTAGAGCAGTCTATCTCACTAGTACATTTCTTTCTGAATTTTTATTTCTCTTTTTTTAATTTACCTGTTTATTTTCCTGTTTTCCTATCCTGGCATCAGAGCCATGTTGTCTGCTTATTACAGATTACATTTTGCCATTTGGATGTTGGAAATTATATCAGTGCAAAGTTGGGCCCATCCAGAGGAAGCCTCTGTATCATGACGTAAAAGATTTTCTAAATGTTTTCTAAATGAAAAAATTTTCTTCTTCTAGTAGAAGTGCTGTGTTTTCTAAATGAAAAAATTTTCTTCTTCTAGTAGAAGTGCATTTTTGGAGTGGATAATCTTCTCCACTCACAGCTCCTTTTGCTTCCTTTTCCAGTGCCAGGACATGAGTAGTGAATGTGCAGCACCATCTTCTTCGGGGCAGGACTAGAAGACTGTTGTCTTACAACAATCACTGCATGGAGAGCAGAAGACCATACTTCTCCTTTGGTCTCACAAAGCATTGGTTTTCATGCCCATATGCCCTGGGAAGTTGATGACCTGTTAGTCAACAGTAGGTGAACAGATAGGTGCAGATCACAAATGCATCTGAGATTTCAGGGGTCCAATGTATTGTGTTCATCTGAAATGGCAAAGCAGCACAGCAGATTCAGACAACTCTTGGCCATGCGATGTTTCTCCAGAAAGCTGTCTTGTCTTGTTTGGTAGTCATCTTATTGGTAGGAGAAATACCTGGGTGGGCCAAACCCATCCTGTGGTGTCTGATCCTCAATCTCATTAGTTCCAACCTCTCTCCAGCAGCATGAAAGAAGACTTAATTCATCACCAGAAACCATTAAGCCCTTGGTATCTTATTGTCCTCTATTGTACAGCAGAAACTTAGTTGTGCACCCTCCACCACTGTGCCCGTACTTGTGGAAATACAGTAGATTTTCATACATTTTGAAATGTTAATTGTTAAATTAACTGTCAAAGTACTAAACATTAAATAAATAATTAAATAGGTTCTACTGCTTTTAACAGAATAAGCCCACATGGCCCAAAAAATCTGCCAAATTAGAAAATATTCAGACACTTGTGGTCTCCTTTCTAGATGTAGGTCAGACTTTAATGCAGATTTAAGTCATATTTTATTGCTAATCCAGGTAGCACAGCCTTGTAGGAGGAGCTGTGTGATTCTACCTTTAAACTCCTATATGACCCTGGAAACAATTTTGCCTGTTTCCCGTGTTCAGCTGGTGTCTGTCCCATTTGTACATACAACAAACTCTTCAAAGCACAAGTATTCTTACAGTCCATTTCTACAGTGAATAGAAAGAAGTAGTCTCTGCCTTCCATAGGTATCTCTCAAAGATCCAAGAAAAGCGGGGGATGTACAGCCAAGCCTATGATTTAATGTTAGTTGATCTGTGGTTGTATGATTTCTTTCCACAGAACAGTTGGATAACAAAAAGGTGTATGACCTGCCAAACCTGCTGGAGATGTGCTCTCAGCAACAAAAACTTTTCTCATATGAGTTATAGAGATACCAATAGGAATTTATAAGCATGTGATTCCACCCATCAGAAAAATATGTTGCGATCGCCAGTGTAGTGTGACCTGCCACACAGAAAATCCTAGTTGGACTAAAGAACAAGGTGCACAGTAGCCTCAAAGTTAGTAAATTTCCAGAGAAAATTAAATTGTGTAAGGTTTAGATGGAGAGTCCATAAACACAAAACAATTTTAACAAATTCCAGCCAGTCCAAGAATGCAGGCTGAATGCACGCAATAACAAGATAATTTTGAGCTAGGTTTCACTCCAGCCTTTACCACAGATTTATGTGGGCTTGGCATATATACTCCTAACTGTAACTTTGAAAGGGGATAATAATCAATTATAGGATCCCATACTGCTGTGAGAAGACAGAGACAAAGGGTTGGGGGTAAGGTACTGAGCAGTCCTGACTTCAGCAGTCAGCATCAATGGCAGTCACAAGCACTACGTTCTGTCTCTGTAGAATGATACAGAAAAGAGTAGAGAAAAAATCCACAAGCTCATGGATCTTTATAATTTGGAGCTTATGTAAATTGCACATTAAATAGGTTACAATACTTCCACTTGTCAAGAAGAGAGCCAACCATCTGCACTGATGTGATTAGCAATGTTCATTCTAATATTCTTTGACTAAAAGGCATATAGTTTTTTGGAAACAGATATACATGAGAAAAAATGGAAGATTTCTTTAAGCTGTATTAATAGTGGAAGTTGTGCTGTGTAATTCCAATTCATTTGGGTAATGAGGTGTACTCATTTTCAGACTCAGTCCAGTTTAGACACACAGCACGCATATGCCCTGTAATAGGAGTGTTTATTAATTATATTTAATTGTCATCATTTTTCCTAATGATAGTTGTGTTCACTCCTGTTCATTTTGTTTCTGAAATGGTGATTAGTAAGAACAGGAACATGGATGAATAGGCATCTGGAACTAAGGAACCATGGGTGGCTGCAGCAGAAAAATCGGCCCTCAGCAAGCCAGCCATGGGCACAGTCATCCGGGCCATCATGCTCCAGTGGTTGGGAAAGGAAAGCTTGCCCAACACCATTAAGCTGCTCTCCAATGGCAAGCAGGCCACTCGTACAGACAAACTAAGTGCCTTTCATATGTGGATGTCTGCACCATAAGCACAGGCTTAATTAGAATTTTCCAATTAGCTGATTGCACATTTTTATGGGGTTAACTAGTGGTAACCTCCACATCAGTCATAGCAGGGGCATTAGGGTTTATAAGCCTTAAAAATGCCACCAGTAGGTGGAGAACGAGTGACATGAATCATGCACACATGCGCACACATGCACTCAATCTTGGGACATTGCTAAACTTGCAGAGTTGCATTTTGTCCTTAGAATAAGGGTTCCCAAATCCTTTCCAGTTGCAACTTTACATGTTGTTGCAAATTGAGCTTCTGGCTTAGCACCAGAAACAGAATTGCCATCATGATTCTTCATGAGGTTGTAGCCTGTGTGTTTGGAAAAACTGCATCAAGGGTTGATGTAGCCTCCACACACACTTATTCCCATCTGAGGTGGTTGCATGTTTAAATGTTGTTCAGCGTCTCTGAAGGTGCACCATACATGTTGTGCCCAAGGTAGTACCTCCAAGCTCAAGATGCCATGAACTTATTGGCAGTATTCATATACTATACTCGAAAGCACAAGAACCTTATATGTAGAGGAGAGCTATCGAATACTCTATTCTGTACTTCCAATACATCTCTTGTCTGTGCATTCACTTGTGTTTTCTTGTACATTGTGACATAGTAAGAAATACTTCCCAATTTCATGAGATAAAACTGGGGGAGAAGGATGCTGTTATGAAGTTTTTGTTGCAGCCTTGTCTTTCTTAGTGCTGGCCTTCATAAATTAAGTACATACATGTACACAGTGATGAATGATTTGATTGCACATAAGCCTATGGGAAAACACTTTCTTGAATACTAGCTACTTCTGTTGATTTTTTTTAAAGTAGCAAATATTTTCCTGTCAGAATACCTGATACAAGCCACATCAAGACTTCTTCACTTCTGAGCCCACTCATACCTGAGTGCCTAGGTAACACTTCCTTTTCTTTTTTCAGTAATGTGTTTCTGGGAGATTAGGCTTATTAAAAAAGGAGAAGTGCTGTAGACTACTTTCATTTTCTCTGAGATATTGGACACTGTTTCTTTTTCCTCCATCCTGTGGCAAAAATCAATATTCAAGACCATCCTGGACAGTCTATTTCTGTGTTGCAAGTGATTCCCCTGTAGCTTTGTGAGCATCTTCTGTGACAGTAGAAAAGGCACTGCATCTTACAGGGCTGCAATTTTTCTTCCTGAGACAAATTCTTGGGCCTTCCTGGAATGTATATGTATAAAACATACATTGTATCTGAAGACTAATAACTACAACATGGAAGGTAGATAGACAACTTTTAATGAAAATGTATATTTTACCATAAAGATGTCAAAACATTTTGAAAAGAGATGTCACTGAAAAGAGAGGGAGAGTTTCTGTCACTCTGCATGCTCAGCCAGACCTATCAGCCAGGACAAAGGACCACTTGTGCCAACATTGCATAATTCTGTCTTCCTCTCTATCTCAACACTTGCACATCTTTTGCCAGCCTTTCCTACATACACAGCATTTTTCCACTGTTCCACAAACACTTTGAATCAGAATGATGATTGTTTGGAGGGGAATGAGCAATTCCATATTGGCAATTGAAATGTTCTCCCATCTTTGTTCCTCAGTCAGCAGCATCCAGTTAACTGTAGTCGTGATGACTTGTTTTGCATTCTAGTTGGGACATCGAGTCCCTTTGTTACAACCTTTTGCTGGAGACTGAGACCACATGCCTTATCATATGCAATTGGGAAGCTGTCACATATATCACCCAACAAAAGCGTGGTGCCCTGGGAGAGCTCCAGAAACACTGTACACCCAAGCTACCAGAAGCCTCCAGCACACTCCTAAAAGAGCAGCTCCACATTTCAGGAAGTAACACATTACAGAATGATTCTTCCATTAAGATTTATGCTTAAAATAGAGGAGCCAGAACCTCGTGCATCAGCAGAGTTTTCATCAGCTGATTAAGCATGACAGATGAAGCAGGCTCCTGACCTTTCTGGGTCTGAGAGGAAAAAAAAAAAAAAAAGGAAAAGAAATGAAAATAGAAATGGCCTCTCATTCACCTCTGTATTCAATTGTGCACTTCCTCAAACAAATAAAAAGACACTTTTGCAGCTGAATAAGAGGCCATGCAGTTAGCCATGGGCCCCTGAAGTTGTTTGATCAAGAAGGAACATGATATGTATGATTTGTCTGTTCATTGCTCCTGGGGTGGGCCATTGCTCCTAAGTGAAGAATAATAGCTGTCAATTACATTCAGATCACTGTAAGGGCCCTGGCATTCTTAGGCAACCTGTTATTAAACCGTTAACTTTCTGATGTCTACCTTGTTACTTTCAACATGCATACCAGACTGACATTAAATATACACACTGAAAACAGTAATAAATCTTTCTGAACACTGGGAACTTAATTTGTTGAGAGAGATCAAAATTTTAGGATGTATGCACAGACTTCTATTTTAAATTTTTATTAATTTATTTTTTTATTTATGCTTTTTACTTTGTGAGGAGTTCTTCATGTTGCTTTCAGTGAAGTCATATCATACACCCTACAAAATCATGCTTTTGTGGAAGTCTCCCAGACCTGGGCATGACTGTTTAAAAAACCAAAAAACCAAACAAAACCAAACAAACAAAGGGATTGAAAATGAATGAACGAATATATTTCATATATACTTTTTAAAATTTCCTTTGGTCTACAGTTGCATTTAAAAAGTTGTATAGAAGTTGGGGAACTTGTGACAGTACCTCACATCTTTGCTGGTGGAACCTCCCCACCAAATGCTCTGTTTGCCAGGATGAGAGATAAACCCTCAGAAAGAGAAAAATAGTTCATAGAAAATTTTAACAACAGAAAGCAGTGACACTGATTCAAACTTTGAAGTCCAAGGGAACTGGCGTAGAATGAAGCAGTAAAGCTACACATTCATGCTTGCTTGTGAACTACCTTTCACTATTTCTCAAATCAATGTTTTTTTTAGTAAAAATGAGTTTGTTCAGAGCAGGGATTTGAACATAAATCCCTTACCTCATGCTTCAATTTTTTCCCCTCCTGTTCTCCACCAAAAGACTTTATAAGATCCCTGGACATCCCAAAGGAGAGTGAAAAATACAGAAATATGTCTGAAAATTTTTACCAGACGGGAACACTGTTTTTTATGCAGCTTGACATTCAGTTTTAGGGAGATGGCAATCTGGAATTTTTCATCTACATGGAGGCTCCTATCTGAGATAGCTCAATTAGCCTGAGCTTTTCTGAAGGCAATGAAAAAAGAAGTCATCAGCAGAATAGAATATAGGCATGTGTGAATACCTCTCCAGTGTTTACATTGATTGAATACAGGGAGGAGAACTTGCAAATAGGCCTGTGCTTTTATTAAGGAATCCTATGGTCCCTGTCTCAAAACAACTCAACCTTCACTCTGGTTCTTCACTCGCTCTAGAGAACCAGTGTCATCTACTATTTGTCTAGTGGGAAAGTAAGCACTTGGTTAGCCAAGTAAACACAACATCTCTTTGCCAACCTATGTCAAGATCTACAAAAAAATCCAATAATTCAGGTAAATATTTTCAGATGATTTTTATGTGTGCTGGTTTATTATATTAAGTAGAGTTTTCCAGGCTGACCCTTTCATTTTTAAAGGCAATAAATGAATCTGAGAAGTCAAAAAGTACACATAATTGTTACCAGGCCTGAAACTGATAAATAGAAATAGGAAATATTATTTTGTAGAAAGATCCTTCTGTGATGGATACAAAATTACAGAAATTGCTCATTCTGATTATAGAAATGACATCATTTTAAAAATATAAAATACAATATAACAATATTACTTTACTGAGATGTTTAAGTTTAGTTTATTAAACAAATCACCATCTTTCACTTTGGCTCCATTTAAGAATTTATTGTACCTGGACGAGTTACTGCAATATCCAATATTCCTCATGTTCTATTTTCTACCACGAATCTCCAGATATTCCAAGATATCTGAAACAAGATTTTGAGAAGGCAGCTTAGCACGTCAATGGAATATAAACAAAATAAAACTAGTACAGAATTAAATGTAGCAGCTTAATTTCAGATTGCCTTATCCTGAAGTGTTTTGTTAGTTTTCTCTGACAAGAATCTCAAAATTTTTGCAAAGTCAGTGTAACCTCAGCATTAACGATTCCCATGACTTCAATTAAAATGAAACACTCATTACAGAATTTAATGTCTCTGTTAGAGATAACTGGCTATGTATCACCTAAGGGAAGAGGGAAATCTATTAGGAGGGTGATCTGAACCTATTCTAGACTTCTGTCCAGTCTGAGGTTGCTACTAAAGCTGACCTGAAGAACCTCTAAGTACCATGCAGGGCCAAGGACATCTCTTCAAAGCTGATTGTGGCAACTTGACTGAAGCCGCAAGTTCACTGTTTCCTACTATGTACTGCAAAAGCCTGACACTGGAGGCAAAGTAAAACAGCAAAGTAAAATCACTTTCCTAGAACTTTTACTGCTCTGCTTTCCTTCCTGTCCTTGGCTGGTGATGGATCTGGGTTACTCTCCTCCTGCTCATAGCTGGTGTGTGTCTTTTCAGTTGGCAAATGTTCTGCCAGCTCCTAGACATCTGCTATGTGGAACTTGAGTCTTCTAAGAAAAATAGTGCCATTTGAATCAGATTTGGGGAAAAGGGAAAGAACTTGAAGAAAGTTACAGTGCATCCATGTGAGTTGAAACTATGTCTTACTGTGGTGAGAGTTTGAATTTAATCAGGTGTGGGGACTGTAAGAGTTATGGTTTAGCTCAATCATGACTGGTTGCAACTTTTTGAAAAAATGTTAGTCTTTTTAGTGCTGCTAATGCTTCATGTGAAAATGAGTATGAGAGGATGCCAACCCAAGTTTAAAAATAAATAAGAATCACAAGTAACATCCCAGAAATCACAATTCAGCACTTCTAAGTGTTTTGGCTACTTTTTTTATGCAACCACAACAGAACAGAAACCATAAAGGAAACATTTAAAAAAAACCAACTTTATGATTCCAGCAGCTAGATAATGCTTGAAACAAGTAACTAGACTTATTACAATTTAATAGGTGGTATACAAAAAAAGTGTCTAGAAAATGTGACCTCCACCATTACCACTGACCTTCCGTATAGTTGCATAAAGCAAAATAATAATCATCCCATGATGACAACACTCTTAAGTCTAATATGTTTATGCTGCTTCTTTCTTTTTTTTTTTTTTATGCTTGTGGTAGGCAGGTAGGGTCATCTGGTTAGAGGATGGTTAAATCCCTACCTACTTTAAAAGACAGAATTGTCTTTAATCTTCTCAGGAGTTGGCCATACTGTAGCCATGAAATATCTTTGTTTTCACTGTGCAGGAAACAGGCCTGAAAGAGTGAGCTTTCTGCTTTATAAAAGTGCTATTCATCAAATGCAGATTCTTACTGCCAGCTTTCCACTGACTATGAAGTTTTCAGATGTTAAGTAAAAGACATCTCCCTGCTATATATTTTTCTCATGTGCTCGGACGAGCAAGCTACTTCATGAAAGGATTTGACAATTTAGAAAGGAGGACTGTCGGCAGCGCAGGGTGTGCTGTGAGGAGGCACTCTGCTGCAGGGGATCTTTGCTGCAGAGCTGCTTGTGTGAGCCGAGGCCGTTACGGGTCACCCAGTGCTTCTCCTTAAGAAGAGATAATGGAAACCTTGCTGTTCTGCACTGGGGATATGTTCGAGCTAAGGCACTGCCTGCCTGGCTTGCTTCCTCAGTAATTTTAACGAGTATTTCATCACTTTTCCTATGTTCCTGAATAATGTTGTTATAAAGCTATTGTTCTTCATCTCTGTGAGGAAACCATTTCTGGTGTGGTGAAGAGATACTTGTGTGGAAAGCTGCAGAGGAATAAATAAAAACCCCTCCAGGAGTCCTTTCTGAGCCAAACGATTGTGTAATCCTATGCCTTAATTTGTAAATACAGTCAGATGTATAAATGGCAGTTATTTTATGGTTACAGTGTAAGCTAAAATTTGGAAGACTGAAGAGTGAAACCAAATCGGTATCTTCCCAACTTCCGTTCCTTGTTTTTCTTTGGTTTTGTTCTTTGTTAATTTTCTCAATTTTCCTTCACTGTATCCTCTGTGGAGCAACTCCATGGTCCCAGCATGGTGCTCCCCGCACCCCTTGAGCCACAGGATAGAAGAACTCCTACTGAAAAAATCTTTGTCTTGCCTGCAGGCTCAGGAGGCCTATGTATGTTGCTCAAAAATAATTCATATATTCATTATTTTTGCATTTCTAGACACTTAAATTTTGGATAAGTTTGTTCATTAAAATCCATATGATTTTATGGATAGGTGCTAGACTGGCCCTTCTCTCAAACCATGACTAAAAGTCAATTTTATAGAAATGAATGTATGGAAGACAATTATTGTTTTCTCTGACTCCATTAAATTTACTGATATTAATGTCTATGTTTGAAAAGGGCAGACATTTTCTATGTGGAAAAAGGTAGCTTTTTAAGAATGCATGTATTTTAGCCAAGTAAGCATATTCATGTCCATTGTTCTTCTTGTCTAGCATGGCAAATGGTTTGCGCTGGGAAAAGGAGAAGTAGATTTTCATAGTAGATGCCCCTAAAATAAGAATTAAAATTTCATTATTTCTTTTCTGACTTTACCCTTGATCGTTGTTTTCCTTCTTTGTCCTTTTTTTTTTCCACTTGTAAAGTGAATGTAATTCTAGTCATATATTTCCTGCCCAGATTCTCTAATGTTTTAATTGGAAGAATGCTCTTAGTACAAAGGAGTACTTGCTTGCTCTTGTGTTTCCTGACTCTCTTTTGCAATCTTCATACCAACTCTGAAAACAAAGGTGAGCAAGGAGTTAACTGTGCAAGTTAAACTTTAATAGTGATTGGATTAAGACCAGAAATCCAGTAAGCGATGAAGTCTTAAAGTTGCCTATAAAAAGCTAGATAACTTTTTCAACCTCTGCCCAACATGTTATTTACAGTTCTTCACTCCATCCTCTTGGAAAAACAGAACTCATCAGTGAAAAATGTCTGTCGTTCACAGAGTTTTCTGTCTCGGTATATACACGCTGTTCTTTCTGGCTAACGTTGCAAGCTTCCAAGACCCAGCTAGTAAAGATGCCAATAAATCTAAATCCCTGGAGATACAAGCATGGGGTTTTGAACTGTCGTTTGTGCCAGTGGATATTAAACAGCTATTTTTTCCATTCTGTTTCCCTAGGAAAAGTTTCTTCTTTTGTTGAGTAGACAAAGGTAAGCTAGGGAACAAATAACCCTGGAATAAATGGAGATAGAGCTTTGTAGAAGAGAGATTGTCATGGAGGTTGTAGTGTGTTGCAAGACATAAAGCATTTAGTTTTAAAGTTGGATCTTAAAAGTTTAACAGTAACCATTTCACCCACCCTAGATGGTTTTGAAAGGTGCAAGCTTGCTGGAATATGGTATGATGAGTGTCCTTTTACAAATGTGTAGTGAGTAAATCCATAATTTGATTTTTCCATCTGCCAGCTGTGTATGAAATATGGATGAGAGAGCTACCTTTAGACACTTAATGGGGTTAGTTTTAAACTTAGGTTCTTTTCTGTTGGAAACAATCTACATAGGATTTTTTAAAAACTAAGTAGATTTTTAAATACAGAATGTTGTCGGAGTTTTAAAGGTGGTGATCCCTGAAATGTCTTTAATGGGTTTATATTATGTCTCCTGCCTGGTTATCAGACTAGTTTTTGCAGCTTCTTACTATGAGTTATTTGTCTTTGTTTTATTGTAGAAATGGTTACATCTGCATAGACTGCTGCATAAACAAAACAAAGCAAACAAACCCAGAAAAGAGTAAATTTGGGATCTTAGAATAAAATCTGAGACATAAAATTGAATCTTTTTAATTAACTGGCATTAGCATTTTCCTTTCCCCTACAAATTCCTATAGCCTCTGACTGATAGCTTTGACATACCTCCTTTTAAGATCAAAATGTAGAGTTCACACAAGAGTGTCGAACAGGCAAGTACTATGAATATGTTTGAAGGTCATACCTTGTCTTTAAATACCCTCTCCTTTTGTTTTAAAACCGATACATTACTCTGAGGAATATATATTTAATGGATGTAGAGCCAGAATCAAGACACACTCGGAGCAATTTTCTTCAGCGCTTCTTTCTTAAGGGGAAGCTATGTGTGATATGACCAAGAAGAAGCATGTTTTTTCTTCATGAGCTGTTTCTACCAGTTGTATGTTAAGAGGATTATGTGTTCTCAATCGAGGCAGTTTCCTCTTTTGTCTATTTAATTTTGTAGCTATTTCCAGGTCTGCATTTGGGATAGGTATTAGTCTGTATCTGATCTTGATCAGTACAGCAGTTTTCTGTTCCGTATTCCAGGTGTGGCAGATTTTTTTCATCCCTGTATCTTAGCTGTGTGAAAATACACACCTCACTCTAAAGGTTTAGGGAGCCAAATGGCAGTTGGTGAATACAAAACCAGCTACCATCAGCCAAACAACTCATACCTTTCTGAAACCCTGTGACAATTTAATTCTGCACCTGTGATGGTTTTCATTTGCTTGGCATTATGGTGATTTATTAGAACTTTAATTCTTATAGAAAGAAGAAAATTAATAGTGAAATCAACATTATTAAAGGAGCATATTTCATGAGAAATATTCTTGGAATTAAAGTTCTCAGCAGAAGGATCTAAGTATTTTTCATGGATATACATTGCCTTAGTGTAAAAATGAAAACAGAAGAACGTGGGATGAGAGCAGCATGATAAAAGTCTGTGTGTACATCTGTGCAAGTGGATAGCATTTATAGATAAATATTTTTAGTTTAACGGCTACAGCAGGATATAATTGGCTAAATTAAAAAGGTTAAGATGGAGAAGATAAGATAATATGGCAGATGATGATAGGTAAGAACATACTTTGTTGTCATGCAGTAGGTAGTGTGTGATGAACAGTTCGCTAGCTGACTGCAGTACCACTGTGTGGAGCTCAGATGAAGACATTGAAGCAGGGGTTCTCTGAGTAATAGTACTCCATCTTTGGCAAAATTCCTAAAGTCAGAGTAAAAATGCTGAATATTGTATAGCGTATTATTGTTCCAGACTGTTTGGCTCCTGTGGAGGAGGTAGGATTTCCTGGCATAACGTGAACACTTTTGAAGTTTGCGTGATAGTTACTATGTGAAACAGCAAGGGTTGTCCACTGAAACAAGGTGACTTTCTCAGTCTCCTGAAAGGAATTAAAACAAAATATGATTGAGCGTGTGAGTGAAAGTAATGAAGTCCATAGCAGTCTGTATTTTAACTTGCTCCTCCGAACATTAAAATGTATTACTGTGGTCCCCTATAAGAGCTTGAGTGAAAAATGGCTTATTTCCAGGAGCCGGATGACCTTTGTTCATTTCAGTTGCCTACACTTCATCTCCACTGGTTTGCTTACTCACCTGCTGCCAATAAAGTTTCACAGATTTGGCTTTTATGAAGTTGTTTAATTTTTCTATAGGTTAGAGGAAGCAAAATTAGAAAAAAACCACAGACCTTTCACTTGAATTACTTCCTAACAGTTACTCAGATTGACTTAAGAATTTTGGTTTGCTGACACTGAATAAAAATCAGGATTGAAAACTCCTACCAGGTCATTTTCTATTTAAATTTTTCTCTCTTTAGAGCTGCTCCCTGTGTGCACATTCAAAGTGTATCAGCCCTTATGCTGGGATCTCTTGCCTAGTAGACTGGAAGTAGTGTGAACCATTAATATAATGGCATTTTCTTAAGTATTCAGATGTTTGACATAATTTAATGAGTTTGGTGTAACAGCTAAAATTATTAGTGTATAAAACACTAAGGTATGCAAGTATTAGAAACTGATGAAATTAACAGTAGCTAGTTCTGGGTTTTGTGTCACAGTTGATGAGAAAGAAACACTAAACAAATAGTGTTTGACTGACACATTGATTCCTTATTAGTTCTACCTTTGCACAGATCTTGAAGTAGACATGTGGCATCTCTTACGTATTGTAGATAAGGAGAAGTTCTTGCTGCTTTGTAAGAACAGCAAAGCCAGGTAAATTATTTGTGAGTATTTTTTTCACTTTACTGGTGAATCCTCACTTATTGCCATGTGCAGGAGGAGTTACTCTTCAGCCTTTGCCCCCCATAGTTTGTTTGAAGGGGTTTTTGGTGCTGTTTTTATTTTTACTCATGACCTAGCAATGGTAACCCCCCAAAACAATAGCATAGACAGAAATAAGAAATTTTTTACTGTTTTTTCAGTGGTCTGCAGTCCTTGAAGTACAGTCAATCCATGTGTCTCCAAGAAAGAAAATACAGTTTTCTCCATTGTGGGGAGGAGGAAACACATTGGAACAGGCATTCTGAAAGGATTGTCATCAGTAAAAATTGGTCTGCAGGGAGTGAATTCTTGGCTTGCAGGGGTTAAACATGAGCAACAGTAAAAGGAGTTTTGGAGTTCTTGAGTTTTTGAGCATACAAGTGTGTGTATGTGTATTTTAGGAGAAAGAACAGTTCTAAGGTTGAAGAACAAAGACTTTTTTTAAGTCAGGGGAAAAATGAAAGAGCTATTATTTTGAAATATATTAGGCAATAAAAGTAACCTTAATAGGAAAGAAATGTTATCTTTAACAGTAGTTAACTAACTAGAGGACTTAGTGTTGCCTCTGAGGCTGACTGAATTCCAAAACTAAGATTTTGGTGAGAGGATAGTAGCACAATGAGATTCTAATGCACTTTCTTCAAGTGTATTGTTAGTTTATTCAAGTATCTCGTAGAAGTAGGAAAGCTAAAAAGAATGAAACAATACTTCTGAGCCCAGTTGCTTCAAGAAGGATTCGCTGCACTTCACTGATGAGGAACTGTGCAGCGAGTGTGTTAGAACTGGAGGAAGGCTAATGGCTCCTGACCAGAAAATGTGCTTGGGTTCACAGCATTGCTATGTTGCATTACAGAATTTCAAGTGAAGGAATTTCTAAAAAACAGTCTTGACCGCTTTGGAGATGATCAGTATCTGGATGAGAAATTTTAGAAGGTCAGTTCCCGTGATGAAATTCAGAAGTACCAGCTGCCCTGTCATAAATGACATGATTTCACTTTGTGCACCCAGGCACTTAGGGACCAAAAGGATTTGGATTAGGGAAGAAAGGAGGAGAAAGACAGATAGACAGGACTTAAGGACTTAACTATCTTACACATTTTGTGCCCAAAGAGTTCTCAGCCAGAATTTGGATAATCAGTCGATGTGGCCCTGCTGACAAAGTGTGAATGAAAAGGGGAGAATATTTTAAGCAGAAGGGTGGGTTTCTTCTTTGCAAATTAGTAATCAGTGAATATTGCTCTCTTCCTGAATCTTTGCTAGAAATCATAGACAGTGTATTCTGGGCACAGCATTAGTGTGACAGTGTAGGCAGGTAAACCATTCACATGTAGGCCTATTTTCTGGGTTATTTTGTCACTGTCTTTTCAATATGTCACTTTTCTCCCTTCACAATCTGACAAGTCTCTGCTTGCTTTTTGTGAATAATTGAGCCAGAATAAAATTTCCTGCCTCTCTATGTTCTCAAATCGATAAGGTAAAGCAAAGCAAAGTGTCTTTCTTCCTGAAAACTTCCGCCTGAGAGCTGTCTCCAGCGGCAGACTGAAGCTGACAAAATGAAAGGCCCACCAGGAGATGAGTCTGACTCTGAAGTCTTTTAAGTATGTGGGCAGCAAGGTGAAGACAGCAAGATAATATACCACAGCTTTCTGTTCCAAATCTCCTTTCAGTTTCTCTTATTCCTGTTGCTACCTTTTGACATATTCCTCTCCTCTTTTTCCATTTGCATTTATTTTCCTCTTCTATTTGCCCTTTTAAGATCAGCAGTTTAAATTTAGTGTTTAAACAAATAATTAGGTATTATTTTACATTTGTTTGTCTCTAGACAAAGGCAGCGCATGGTCTGTATGAAATTTCCAAAATAATATCTATCTGGAGAAATTCCTGATTTAAGGAGTAAGTCAGATATAAAATTATATTGAGTTGGTTAAAATACTCTTTGACAATCAAAGTTGTGTCAGAAAGGAATGAATTACCCTTACTTGTTGAATATTTGAAAAGAGACAGGTTTTGAAAAGATACAAGTCCTCTGAAGGTCTAGATTTGGCACTTGCTGGTTTATGTTTCTCTTTGAAATTCAAAAGGAATAAAATTACCTCTTAATAAACAGTAAAAACGAACCTGTATATAAACAGGGTATCATCTTCAGATAACAAAATTGGTGAATATATGAAATGTGAAATCTATTTTTCTCCTTAACCTCTATCTTTTTGTTACCTCCTTTCCACCGTGTGGGTTTAATTCTAGTGCAGGTTTGTTGTGGCAACAGCCAATTCTGCTGCTCAGCATTAGTGGTCTCTTTAGAGTAATTCCAGCACTGGAAAATACCTAAGACCACAAAATTTGCTATTCTGGATTAAACTGGGTTTTCTAGGCAAATATTCCAATCTGGTCACTATTTTATCTGACTGTTGGGAAGAAAATTAAAAATATCTGTGTTAAAGGAAGCAAATACTGCTGCTGAAGGAAGAATAGTTTCTAGTTCTTGTAGGAATTCCATCGCACTGGAAACTTGAGATTATTTTTATCTCTACAAGAAAAAAAAATCCATCTGTAAGTGAAAACAATATCCTACTTCCTTAAAAACAGAAGATGAAATCTACTCTTCCTAAGTGGAAATAGACTTCATGCTAGAATTTACAATGCATATCCTGAGCCGAAGAAAATAATTTGAAAATGGAACAGAATTTCAAATACATTGACCTTAGCAAACTCATGTGCTGTGTTTTCAGGGAAAGCTAGCACCCTTATCCCAACAGCACAGAGAGGCCTGGAATCTTTCTTAACATTTGTTATTCACCCCAGAACACTTCATCAAGAAGTCCCAGTGTGCAAAAGTTAAAAATGCTTAAAAGTGTAAAATCACTTCCATCTGGCTCCTAGTATTATGGCACTGGAGAGCATGTAGAGCTCACATCCCAGAGATTATTCCATGTGAAACGTTCCTCAAACTTTCTTTGGCTGTTAGGGGTTTAAAGATACAGAAGATTTAAGAAAAAAACAAATAAACAAATGAAACCCCCAAAACAAAGCACTTAATGAAATAAAACTCTTAAAGAAGGAAACAGGCTGAAATACAAACTTGCCACTTTTTTATGGTCTGGAATAGTTAATTGCCTTCCTCCTTTCCCATCATATCATCCCACATAACTAACATACATAACTAAAAGACACGTATAGGACGTGGTCTTTGGGAATTCACGGTTGCACCTTGGATAACTGCTCTTCTTTCTCAGAGATGGTTTGCTGAACTGAAAGTATTCATTATGAGTATTTATTTTTAAAAGGACAAATGTTAGGTCATCTTGTTGACTCTGGGCATGTTTCAAGTTCCCTGTAATTGCTCTTCAGTCTTTTTCCCATCCATCCCTCCTTGCCAAAATGCATAAAGTCTCATTGTTTTGTTCCTGTGTCACCTAAATTAAGCTTAAAAAGCAGTGGATGTTAGCTGTTCTACAGCTCTCACTTGCACAATGTCTCCAAGTAATTAAGCAACTAAGAAAGTACTGTATCATCTTTTGCCCCTAATCAGCCAGAAGACTTGAATAGAGTGTCCCAAATACTGCGTCGTGTAAAAATGATTAATAAAAGGCTTTTGCTGTTACACAGTGTTATGTCTGACCCAAAACCCAGGCGTAGTTGTGCCAGGAACCTTCTGCAGCAGCCATTCTCCCCCAGCTGGAGCTGGTGGCAGCAGGGCTGAGCTGCTGAGGGCAGAGCTGTAGCTTGGGGCTGTGCTGATGGATGCATGTGAATAACTCATGGTCATTTCTGACATGAGCCCCAAACATTTTCTCCCTTTTTGAGAACACTAAGTATATAGTTTGGTCCACTGTTTGTCACAGCGGTATGGAATTTCAGTTGTCTCTGTAACCTGTCTCCTGTACCCAGAATATTTCTAGTTACCACAGGTAAAGGGGGTGCCAGTAGCACTTCCCTGAGCCTCTTTTTCCTTTTTTTTTTTACCCCTTGGTAACTAAATTTGAATTTTGTTTGGTGGCACCGTAAGTTCAAAACGCCTACATGTGCAAATAATGCAAAGTTCATTCTGGTTGTGATGGTCCAGACACTTGAGTAGCCTGTGGTGTAGGAGTACACAAGGCAAACCTGGGAAATGTCATGGTGATTAAGAAAGCTGCTAACTAAGAGAAACACAAACTTTTGGAACTGGATGGAATCAAAGATAATCTGGTGAGAACTATATCCTTATAAACTCTAAAGAGACAAATTGTTTTCCTTCATTTAAATTGGTAATGGACCTTTACCAAATGAACAGCTGTAAAGCAGTTTGAGATCTAGGAACTAAGTATTATAATTCTTGTTTACCTTTTATTATCATTTAAAGATGTGTGTGTTCTTGCTGCTTTTTATAGTAGCATGACTGTTCATTGCAACAGCTAAAGGGCATTAATTAGAAAATTAAATCCTTACATTGCCGTAATTAGGGCTTAAAGGTATTTAGTTGTGTAGAACTTTTATATGACATAATTTCTAATCTCGTGAATACCCAGACCTTGGGCTATTAATTTTAAGCTTTTTGCAATGTATTTAATTCCAGGTACAACAACTACTTAATTTGCATAAATAATAATGTGATAATACGTAGGGAAAAACTCCAGTGCAATAGGAGATGGGAGCTGGGCTGCGAACAATGGCTAAATGAGCAGATAGAAAAGGGCAGGTCAAAAAGAAGCCCATTTGCATGAACACATAGAAAGTAAGTATTCATTTCAGTTCTGTATATAAAACACAAATCTGTGCTGTGCAGTCAAAAGATTAAAGGTTAATGGATTTTTGAAACAGTTGTGCCAAAACTGCATTGTTAATCAGTGTAGAATGGGTTATTGCCTTTGGTAGCCAGAAGTAAGAAGTTTTGAAGAGATGAGTTATTTTAAAGAATGGTAGTGCCCATTCTGAAATCTTAGCTTTGAAACAAAAAAGCTGACTCTGAACAGTTTAAGCGAAGAGATAGACACAGGATATTGTGGATTAATCTAATTTTATAAAAGATAAATAGGATAGCTAAATTTTTCTTTAGCTTTTTTTTTCAAGGTGCTGTTAAACGTGAATGTCTATCTATACAGCGTGCAAATAAGTAGGAAGGGGCAAGGTCTATGGTGGGGCTTTCAGTGCGAGAAGCCTCAAATTGATGTGGTGAGAGAAGAGAAAGGTGAAGAAATAAAAAGAAGGGTAAAAAGTGGCTAAAATGAGGGGAAAGAAAGGTAACTTTAGCAACTGACTTTTGTGTAGCATGTTGGGGGGGCTGTCACAGTTATGGAGCCGGCTATTAAACCTGAGGTGTTGGTAAACAGGATAGATTTTTGAGCACTTCAGAATAGTCCTGGCACTCAGGGAGGTAAACTCGGATTGAGAAAGTCCCATCAGACGGTTTGTGAGGCAGGATTAGATGGACTGAGGTTGGCAGTGACTGGCACGCGTTTTGGGTCAATCTAATGCAGGATTGACTAAATGCATCGAAAGAGTGGAGAGGGGAGACTGGGGGGAGGCAAAGGGCAAGGATAGACCTTTGTTTTTCCTCTCAGTTGGACAGAAGGAGAAGGAGGAGGCAAAGGAGCGGTGAAAGAAATGTGCCACCAGCACCCCCTGGTATTGCTGGAGATCAGTTAAAAACCCCAGCGCTGGGGGAGGGGATGCTCCGACAGTATAAATAGGAAGGAAATGGTGTAAGAGGGTTGTCCTGCAGTTCGGTGAAAGGTGTTTCAGGGGGATTTCAGGGTGATAGAGAGTTGGCTGCTGTGATTCTTCTACATAGTTGTGCATCTCCTGACTGAGAAATAATGACAGTAGTGCTGATTCCTGGACAGATTGTGTACTTTTCACAGAATAATTTGAATTGCGTAGCTTGTTTATATAAGAACGTTGTCTTTGATAATGCATATACATATTATTCCTTTTCATGGAACAACTGTCCCAGTTTTAATGGAATAAAAGATCTTAATTGGTTCATAATATTTGCCCAAACATAACCCAGTGTCAGATTATGTAGCATTGTTGTCCTACAGGACACTAGAAGTCATCCTTATGCCTGGTTTAGGCTTGAAGTGTCTGTAGGTGGACTGCTATATTAAATTTTTTATTAAAAGATTTGGGTCAACTGGAGAGAATCCAGAGGAGGGCAGCGAGACTGATTAGAAGCTCCGAAAACCTGCCATGGAGTACTGATTGAAATTACTGTTTCTTTTTCACACGAAGAAAAGACTTTCAAGGGAGCTTATAAGAGAACAGTCTGTTACTGATCTCCATGATGTTTAGGACAAGAAGTGAAAAGCTTGAATTGCAGCAAAGAGGAGAACAATGAGGGTAGTGAAGTGCTGCGTAGACTACTGGTAGCCTAGTAGAGATTGGGAGATGGAGAATAGAGTCACAATCACTAGGTGTCTTTAAGAAGATGCATTTGTCAGGAATGACAAAAACACTATAGTTTAACATCCCTTGGGACAGAGATTAGGTGAGTGCCTATGCTTAGCCCCTCTGATTCTGTGATTACTGTTCCACTGTGTGTTGCACTGAACATATGTTTACTCCACTGTCAATAAGATCCATCTAAAAGCATTTCACAGTAAGTTGTACAGAGCTCTCATTGATGAATTGAAGGCTTTATATAAGCCTTCATTTATTAATGGCTGAATGTGTTTTAACCTGTGCTTAGGAATCAGCAGAGAGACCTGCTTGATCTCTGTATGGTAGTCAGGAAGCAGTATGTAAGGAAGGCTATTGCCTTTAATTTCTTTCCAAATTGGACTTTGTGAGACATCTCCAGAAAGTTGTTACTCCAAACGAGGGGAAATACATTTCAAGTAGGTTATATAAGTGTGGTACAAGTAACATAAAATACCCTGCATAGCAAAAGAGGCACTTGAAAATTAATTTGAGTGTGCAGGTGTAACCCTCAGGCTACTTTGGTGCTGAGTAAATACCAGTTTAGTTAAAATATGTATTTTTATAGATTTTTATGATCTGAAACTCAGTTCTTCACGATGCCAAAGTGCACAGTTCTCTCATTGTAACCATTTGAGCAGCTTTCCAGTTTTAAGTTTGTAATTCTTTTCCCCAGCAGAGATCTCTTCCTTCACACAGACTTCTTTTGTGGCTTTATCAGTTTGAACAGAAATAAGCAGGTGCCATCCAGCTGTAGAGTGGATTCTCTGAAGAAAATTCAGAGTTTTAGTTTGTATGTATCAATGCATTTTGACAGAGTTTGTTCAGCTGGGTCCCAGAACTGCATCTGCCTTGTGGGAATGGCAGCTTCTTCCTTTCAGAAGCGCTGATCACAACTCATGCTCTGTGAAATTTAAAAGCAGAGCTGAGCTCAAAAAGCGCAGCAGCAAAAGTAAAATACTGTCCCTATACCACCTCATGGCTTGTTTGGGAATATGTCTGGTTTTATTAATGTGGTGTAATTTCTTTCACACGTTCTTGTTAGATGTGACTGGCTTCTACCAGTACAAAAGAGATAGGGTGGATCAGATCAGTTTGGTGCAGGAACTGCCAGGTACATCTTCCTTATGTATGAAGAGAGCGATGTGGGAAGGGCAGCAGAAGAGATGGCAGAAAATGTCTAAGTCCTTGGGGTTTCTGCCAGCATCCGTCTTTGTAACTGTGAAGGTCTGTTACGCTAATGCTTCCATACAGGTTGCAGGTGGAGGTATCTCCCAGAAGATACCTGCAATGCCAGAGAGTACTAAAAGGTGATGTAGGACTCATTTTCCTCTCCATGGCAGTTCTGCATTTGTTGCAGACTCCAAGTGTTACCTTCAGTATACTTTTCCCTGAGGATTTCAGGGAAGGTGCCAACCTGTATGGCTCTGTTGTTCTAGATCTGTAGCTGATCTGGGCAAGTTGTAGTCATTCTAACTGCAAAGCTCTGCAGCAGGAAGGTCTGGCGCATCCCTGTGCTGGGAAAATGCTGGTTTGTTGTTACAAATTGCATCTGTCCATGACCTTGTGGTTTTCCACATAATTGGCCATGATCCCAAGTTCTTGATGTGGGTTGTCACACTTCGTCACTAGTAAGTCTCCATTCCACTCACAGGGCCACAAGATAGACATGAATCTAGAGCTTAATGAGATGGCAATAAAGGATTCTTCAGGTTTAATGGTTTGGTTGTGTACATCCTGAGGCTATCCTCTAACTTTCCTTCTTTAAGGCCAGAAGGTGTTCAGGGTCCAAGTATAAGTGCAAATTTAACCCAGTTGCTAACTAGGAGAGCTTTTTGTTTTGTCTGAGAGAATGTTTCTTCCAATAAAGCAGAT
>JAOXNG010000005.1:21430256-21442455 GCA_028566535.1 Scolopax minor | reverse complement strand
ACCAGTTTTTCAGATACTGTTGTTTCTGTAGTGATTGAATTAGTATCTTAAGAAACTGTAACTTGTCACTGTCTATAAGCTTTCTTCTTTCTCTCCACTTAAAATAGCTGCAGTATGAAATTTTGAGCATTATAGATGTTCCTGTTTTTTTATGCCAGCATAGCATGTAATGCTGGATTTGAAACTTACAAGTATGGAGTTACAAGCTGCTGATAGATATCTAGAGAAGAAGTCTTTCTGCTGTCCCACTTTCGTTCCATCATTAATTCTTTCATTTGAGTGTTTATAGTAATTTTGAAGGACCTTAAATATGTATGGTTTAGTGCAAGCAAAAGATTTACAGCACCTCATTTATCTTTAAAGAAATATTACAAACTAGATACTCAGAACTGAATATTAAAATTCAGTGAGACACTGGAAAAATTAGAGGGAAATGAGTGTATTTCCTTTTCACTTCTTTTGTACTTTTGCAGACTTTAATTCTCATAGTCAATCAGTCTAATACAATTTCACAAATACTGATGAAATATTTGTTATAGTAATTTCTGCCAGAACTTTGAATGACAAGTAATGTTGCCAATGTCACTTATCAGCAGAAATTACTTTGCAAACTAATTTTACAAGTAATGGAATATTTTTGGCCTCAGTCATTGCTGCCCAAAGAGCAGAAGAGCATTGTAAAGCTGCTTCACTTCGATGAAATTCAGTGGTATCCAGAGACAGTCCCTCCCCATTAAACAATGACTGCAATTTCTAAAGAACTAATTTCACGAAGTTATGTCAAAGGGTATTTGAAAAGGCAAAACTGGAGCAAAGGCTTTTTGATCCAGTGAGCACACCAAATCACAACAACATGTTCAGAGAACATCTTCACATGGCAAGTACCTTAGGGCTTAACAGGCCCGTGCCTCCTTTGGAGAACTCTGGCTTTTCCCATCCCTCTAAACCCACGTACACTTGCAAGTCTTTTCACAAAATGGTGAAACTATTTCTCTATGATTACTCCTTCTATTAAGCAGCAGAGCAAACTGCTCCCAGAACCTAGTGATCAAATTATCTTGTCCAATAAAAGCAGACAAAATGACTAAGAGTTCAGCAGCAGTATCTAATCTAACTTAACCAGCTCAGGGGTCCTACCACAGACAAGGATGAATATTACTCGTAGCAACAAAGCAAAACTGCAGTGTAGGCAATATTCATGGAGATCAGTCCAGAGAAGAAATCTGCGTCTTCTTTGGAAGATGGAATTAATGAAATCTATTTTTTTCTATGAGATACATCTATGTAGCCATTCTTCCCTATTTGAGAGGGTGAAAAAGAATACCATTCTTATCTGGTAACATCTGGTACCATTCTTATCTGGTAACAAGTATCAGACAGCTGGGATAAAACCACAAAGTTCCTACCTGGACTTCCCCTAGGCTTGGAAATATTTAAACAATAGGCTCCGATTCTCAAGTGGAAAATCAAAAATTATTCAGATTTCTCCTGGATAGAGAAACCAGTGAAAATTACACAGTATGCATCTGTGTATTTCCACAGCTGTTATTTAAAATAATTTCTTTTGAACAGCTCTAAAATATTTTGAATGCATAAGAGCAAGTCAGAGTTATTTCATACCTAGAAGACAAAAACATATAGGCAGCACCTTTATTCTGAAATTGTCATTTGTCTTCTGCTCCCATGAGAACACAATTTCACTAAGACTTCTAGAGAATTATTAAAAACCAACACACTAAAATTACATAACTTTTGACTACAAGTGTTTCTGGCAGACAGGTGAGCACATGGCACTGGCAATGTCTTCCTGCATTAAGACAAGGATATCATATTTCCACTACATAGAGAAAGGTTTATGTAACAATTGTACCATTCTGCATAAACGAGCCTGCAGCAGCAAGGGAACTCTCAGAAATAAAGTTTGGATAAGTTTTTCCTCCCTCATTTCCAAAAATACAACTTTCTATTTCTGGTTTGAGAGCTTTCATTGTCGCAGGTGCTCTCTGCTGCACTAGAAAGAAACATGGTGCTTGCAGAAACAGTTGACAGTTAGCAGCAACTCGGGCTGACTTCAGTGTTGTCTTCTGGAATATCCATCATGTTCTCCAGTTCTGCAGAAACAAAGAAGTTATAAAGTCAATCCACAAGAAATTATACCATCCAATACTAAGAGTAACAAAAGCTGAATTCAGCCCCAGTAACTCCTATATGCTAGAACTCAGGTACCAAGCAGGTAGACACTGACATGAATATGTCATAAGGCAGGTGTTTGAAACATTTTAAACAGGCTTTAATGCTTGAAAATGTCCTCAATCCTTCAGACAAGAACAATACACACAAAAAGCAAAACTTAACATACTGATGAGGTTTCCTGACCCAATTCGGGCCATGTGCCCAGCAGTTTTCTCCAGCTCCTTTATCATGGACTGTTCAAAGGCCAAAGCAGCAACTCGGGAAAAGAACTCTTTGACATTTTCCCCTGGGAAACAGGACAGAAATTATGTTTTTTTACAACTGCATATCAACACACGATCAAACACAAGCAGCATATCCACGAACAAATCACTGCTCAATACGGGGACAGAACAGGCCTCTCCAACAGTCCACCCTGTTTTGATCACTGCAGAGATAATTTCTCAGTTTCTTACTCTGGAATACTGTACCCTGTACCATACCTTTATTTTTAGTCAGCAACAGAGAGAACTCAGTTTGTGGTATAATCTTTTCTTCATTGCTAACGTTGAGTAGTGGTGCACATGTATATTTATGTAACTACTTATGAATTAAACATGCTTAGACATTGCACAGCAGCTCACGTACTCTCTCCGGTAAACATGACAGTGCAAGCACACATAAAAATGCTCAAATAAAATCAACTGTTAATAAATCTGAAGTTTCCAGTAGCAAGAAAATCCAAGAAGGGGAAAAAAAAAAAAAAACAACAAAAAACCTGCATGGGAATGAAGGCATAAGGAACTTTAACATAAGCCCTTGAGGTTATGCTATTTTTACATCCTTTGTAATAACTTACCTGTTTTGGCTGAAACTGACCAGTATTCTGCCTGCATCTCATTGGCAAAGCGGATGGCATCTAGCTCCATCCTTTCACACACAGCATCTGACTGAGTAAATAATAACATGCAATAACTTCAACACAAGAAGTGTATCTGGGCTGGTACACAGAGGTACTGTTAGCATCTATGCTGTCATAGTCCAGTTTTCACAGTGGCTTTTCTGGCCTTGCCTTAGAACTTGGAAGCAGACATGATTGCAAGAACATTCAATTACTTAGTACTACTTTTAATATCAAAGTTTCCATTCACCTCCCACAGCACTGAAATAAAACACAGTTAACAAATGTGACCATTGTATCTAACTATATAGTGTGGTAGGGAGCTACAAAGACAACAGCTTTGAGTTGAAGGACCTAGTAATCACAATGGTTCTTTGGGTTTAATTATTCTTCTCTGTCTCAGATTCTTTCTTCTACTCCATCTACTTTTATTGTGTTGTAACACAATGGCCTTCCCCCTTTTTATGTTTGCTTTTTCTTATCTCTTCTTAAGACTAAGATTTATTGTCCCTTCAATGGGTTTTGCACTTAATTTTTAGGTCTTTCCCTCCTCTTATTTGTTCTTTATAATCAACCATCTCAGTTAGTTCCTATTTCCTTTCAATTTCTAGCCCATTTTTGATGGATGATACCAGTCTTGGTTTTTTGTACAATTTTCTGTGCACTGCCTTACAATGGGGAACCCCTGCAAAATTGAGAGGAATTCTAAAAATCCAGAAAGGATAATGTGACATCATGATGAGCAGTGTGAATCCTCTTGGAAAGTACTGGCTTAAAACTGAAGTAATACCTAGAACCCACAATCCTTTGCTTTGCTTGTCTCCTTTTCAGTTGAAAGTGCTATCATTCTAAAACCATAAACTAACTCACAGTAAGGAATTCTGGCTTACAAGAATTCAGATCTGCATCCTCAGAGGTCTGACACATTTAGCTTTTACTGCATCTCAGAAAAAGCAGCACAAGCAACACAAAAATTGTCAGACATGCAGCTTTCTGGGACCTACTTACACTGAAGGGTAAGAAACAAACTGTTTAAGTGATACTGTGGCAGCTAGGGGGAAGGGGAAATTAAAAAAAAAACATAAAAATTAACTAAACAGCAGAAGCAGCAAGTTTGTTTTGAAATCTTTAAGAATTACGTGTACTGAGAGCTAGAGAAAGACATAGGCAAGACTCGGAATGCTATAGGGTGAGTGCATTAGAGCCTGTTCTTCTGAAAATGGTGTCACAATTAAGTAAGAATTCTTCCCTGTTTCAGAACAATGAACACACTGTCCCCAGAAAAACCTCAAAACCTCCAACCTTCAAGATCATCATGCTCTCTGTTATTCTGTGCACCCAACTTCTCTCTGCCTTTTCAGTTTTTTGTATGTGCTTGGAAAATGTCATGCAAGGAATAGAAACAGGGATATTTCACTAACTGCCCATTTTTTTATAAAATGTCATCTTAAATTCGTTCCATATGTGTTGTTCTTTTTACCTGTGACCTTCTTTCTGTTTAGGTTTTTCCCTCAAGTCTTTTATCTCAACAACATTGTGTACAACTCATAAGGGAAATTACTTAAGGAACTAGGGAAATCTGATTTCCTAATCTGCATTTACTGACCACCAAATCTTTTTTTGTTCCAACCAGAAAGATGAAGCTGGAATCTGGCTCATTCTCCCTCAGTGCATCTTCTAGCCACTGTCTGAAATACAAAAGAGAAATAGAGAATCAAAGGGACCAAGGAATATAGAAGAAACTAACAGACAACAGGGTCACAAGAAAAGTGAGAGGATGAACTTATGTGACAGTATCAAAAGCCTTTTCTTCTAGAGAGAAAGAGACCAAGAGCTTTTCCAACTCCTTTGAATACATATCTCTGCTAAGGTAAAGTTCAAACATGCCCACTGTAGAGTGTACAAATTCAACTATGATTTTAGGACCCAGCAAGGGTATTTATAGGGGAGGGGGCAAAGTTTTTATTGAGATAAGGAACAAGAAAACAAGAAGCAGAGGAAAAAAATGGGAACAACATAGCAGATTAGATACAAAAGAGAATAAAGAGTGAAATAATCTATTCAGCATTATAAAACTAGCTCCCTACGAAGGCTGCATGATTCCTGTCTCGTAAGCCTTTGTATTTTTGTTACTCTGGCAATCAAGTTCCTCTTGAGTCATGCAACACAAGTCAAGGAGGGAAGGGAGTGTGTGTGTGTGTTGGGGGGGAGGAAATCAGGTTCACAGGCTTCAATTATTTTTAGCCAAGCAGAGACACTAATATATATATTATTTTACAAAGTCCTATGTAAATGAGCAAAGTACCACAGCAGCACTGTAAGGAAATAGTCTAATACACATTCAAATAAGACAGAGTACAGAATGTACCTGCATTACAGTCAGAACACTAGGTTAGAAATACATACGCTCCAAGCTGGTGACAACAAATGTGGATCATAGATCCATGTAGTGTTAAAAGCAGAACAAATTTACTCATAGCAATTAGTGTGCTGTTGTAACCAAACCATTACAAGTATCTGAGCCAGTAAGTTTAGCTATATCTACACATACTTTGAGTGCTTTCTTTCCTCTTTTTGACAGCCCATCTCCCAACGGATTCACTTCAAAAACTAGAGAAAGAAAATAATTTTGGGCTAGCAGTACACCTGGAAAAGGAGAGGTTCTTGAGACATTATGCATCAGATGCATCTCATCAAGTTCACCATTTATATCAAGTGCCAGCTTATTTTTCTCTTTATAGCAAATGGGGGGGAGCGGGGGGGTGGGAAGGAGAAGAGATACTTTGGGGTGCACTTAATCTCTTCCTGCATGTCTAGTTTTGGAAGGATCAAGCTCTTACTGAAGTGCCTTTTTCTCTCTACTTATATAAAAGAAGTCAAGGATATTTCAAATTTATGCTCTGCATTTCCTTCACAAAAATCCCACCCTACCATAATCCAAACAAGTGAACGTCACTCTTCATTGTGACTGTCATTCTTCATTTCTTAGCTCAGCAGAAAATACACTTGCAATCCAGCAAGTTCTCAGCAACTACAGGCTATTTGAGACAATTAAACCTGCTATAAAGGCTTTGCAGGCTAAGCCAAAATACAGAAACTTACTTGGTGTGATCCAAAGTCTGGATATCAGCCAGGTCAAACACTGTTATAATAACTGCAATAAAAGACAGTAACAGGAAAAAAAAGTAATTAAGTTAGAAAGTGTATCAGAAGTCTCTCCAACTCATCTGTTGGAGAACACAAACATCTGTTTGTTAAACAGAAAGAATGTTTACATATAAAGTGCAAGAGCAGATTTAACAAAGAGGAGACAAGAGATTCTCCATTTCTCTTCCTCTCTACTCCTCTTACTTCTCTAGCGTGCAGTAAGACTGAGGTCCTCAGACTTAAACCTTAGTGAGTCTTTATCTGTAGTGCTATTATTTTTGTATTTTGGGACCACTTCAATTCCTGCAGAAATTGTCTCTTACCAAAGAGAATGCCAGAAGCATCCACTTCTGACTTCAGCAATGATCTTACTCAAAACCAAATTCTTTCCTCCCTAGACACAAGCCAATTCTTATCACTGCATCATCAGAACATTCAGAGCATGCAGGTGTGACAACATATCCATTCATGAGCTTTTTAATTCCTTCTTCTCTCCAATAACAGAGAAGCCATTCCACTACACATTCCACACGCTACTGTGACTAGCGGTACCTTTCCAAGGAGCACATACGCATAGATGTTTCTGCATAAAGTACAACCTCCTGTCACAGCCAGGATCAAATTAATTGTGTTCTCACCCTCTGCTCCTCGGTAGTAAGCAGATGCAATGCACTTGAACTTTTCTTGACCTGCTGTGTCCCATCTGTGCAATGGGGGAAAAAAAAGAAATTTCAGGTTAATGAAACCCAGCGTAACCTGAGTAAACATGCTAATGAAGCAGCAGACTGGTACAAGTCAGAGAAGAATGTGATACCAAAGAAGTGTTACCATCTGGAACATGTTATTCATTAACTACAGATAGAAATACAGTAAAGCTCTATTATTTAATGAAGACATTTGAACTCTGTTTTTATCCTTTTCCTTTTTTTTTAATACTTGTCATTTTGGACACACAATTCAAATATTTGTACTCTTCACAGTAATACCCTTTACTTAAAATATTTTTTCCTCAGCTATGTCAATCGCATGTATTTATAGTACAATCTAATTTTGAAAGTTTTCTGTACTAGTATTACTAGCTAAATCATGTTAGCCTATATCAGAATCTTGCAACTGCCAGACACAGTATCTGCCCATACACTACAAATTAGAGACCTACAGCTCAGTCCACGGGGTACTAATGACACCATTAAAGAAAACCAAGAAAGTGCTTCTTATTAATGATCAAGATATGCAGTCCTCTCAGCTACTGCCAGCATTACAGAGATTTAGGGTTTTGTTATACACTAGTACTGCCACTCATGGATACTTGCAAATTTATCTTATATGGAAATCTCTCAGCAAAAGGGGGCACTAGTGCTTATCATATGGAAACGGTCTACTCAGACACTGAAGATTCTGCAGATAATGAACCTGATGTTTAGTAGCTCATGAACCTTATTACTTCATCTGGAAAAATATGCATCAGTCTACATTTTTAGAGAGACTCAAGTTCCAAAAGGATAGAGCCTGGCAGAATTTGCAAGAACAGAATGGCACTGAAATCAGTGGGAAATGGATTTCTAAATATTTTTCAATAAATCCCACCAGCCATCCATTTATCATCAATGATATTTTAGAAAAAATGTGTTCCTAAGTGAAAAGGTTTTCAAGATTCATACATTAAAATACTTCAGGAAAAGCATCTTATTTCTACTCTAAGTCACACTGCAGCATAGATAATTCAATAGTGCCCTCTACAGAACAATACTCCTAGCCACTGGAAATACCAAAGGACATCCTTCAGCAGAACCAAAACATGAGAGAAGCACAGGATTTCCACTAGGGTGATAAACAAAGCTTAAAATCAAAGATTCTAAGTTAACTTTCTAACAAAACCACTCAAATCTTTCTATGATTTGGGGAAAAGCAATTAGTCCCTAATTAAGAGATGCTGAAATCAGTGGACATCTTGCCATTAATTTCAGTGGCTCCAGGAATAAAACCTTTAGTAAAGTTCAGTGCCAAGTCCAGTGCTCAGTGTGCTTATTAAACTCAAACAATAGAATGGTGTAACAGTAGAACTATACACTGTGGCAAAAACTTCCACTTCTCTTTCACGAAACTTGCGAAAAAAGGCAGAACTCCACTGAAATAGTGCAAGACATCCAAGATGAATTTTCATTGATAAATTTGTATCATTTCTTAGGGATCAGAAATCCAGGGCAGTAAAATTTTTAATAAAATTGCAAGTCCAGGTACAGAATCTGTTTTTCAGATCATATTGTTCTTTGTGCAATTTTCTTATTTTTTTAAAAAAATCTTTATTCCACTAGAGCCTGCAGCTGTTCAAGCTCTGCTGAGATTGTACTCTGTGCAAGAGTTAACCATGCTGTTTCAACTTACATCTGGAGATTGTATGGTATTCCAACTATTTCAAAACGTTCAATTTCAAAATCCACTCCAATGGTTGCCTTGTAGTCTCGGTCAAAATTATCTTTACAAAATCTGCAATTAAAAAAAAAAAGAGGAGAAATACTAACACCTAACTACAACTGCAAGACTAACACCACCTAGGGTAAATTATGAAGACAAGAATTAATTAACTGTAGAGTCACTATATATTGCAGAAGCATATATAAAACCACCAAAAAACTAATTTAAAAAAAAACCTAAAACATACTCAGTAACAAACTAGAAAGTATATACATCTAGTAAGATCTTAAGATGAGAATCAGAAAAAAAATGTCTTTGGACTGCCAAGGCAGATACAGTAGCTTACAGTTTTAGTTACAAGGGAATATATTTTGGCTCATAAATAATTACACAAATGATTAATCAATGATATTATAAATATCTTCTTAAGACTGGGATAGAAAGAATAATAATAAAACACAAACATAGAGAGAAAGCTGTTTTGGTGATCATAAGCTACAGAAATTCAGTGGTCTCCTCACTGGACTTGGATACAAAACACATAAGAGCTGTTTTTAACATCCCATAAAGAATCAAATAGCTATTATTGAAGCTTTTTTAATAAGCTACAGAAAAACTGGAGCTTCCCTCTACACTCTTGCAGCTGTAGAAATAAGTTCAGGTAGCCACACAAGAATGACTTAAAGTTGTTTCAGGGAACAACCCTACAAGTAAGAAGAAAACATGAAACCAAGACTCAGATACTGGAAAGATTATTTTATATTTTTTTTAACCTCTGATGGTTTAGCTTTTAAACAGGATTTCTAAATGCATCGTGTTTGACTGGATAAAAATAGTTCAGAACATCACATATACTTCCTTAAGTGCCAGAGCATGACTTTCTGTGTCAGTATATTAAGTTTGTTTTGTGTTTTATTTAATAACAAAAGTATGGTTTAAAATAGAAACATGAAATACTACCCTGAATGGACAGAAACGGAAACATTGTAACACTCATTTGAGAAAGAGCAGAATCAAACCACCTTCTGAGATCTACTGTACCTGTTAATAAGGCTGGTTTTCCCAACATACAGATCTCCTACTACAACCACTTTGGATATTTTCAGCCTGTAATAAATATTTGAAAGTATTACATGTTTCTAGTAGCAATTTCAACATTCTTTCTTTAAAAATTCTGATTTAGATCCTTAAATTGCATGTGATGAGCACATCCATCTGTGACTCCAATTTACCTAAATGCCACTGTGCTCCAGGGTCAGAGTCTTAAATTTTAAGAAAAAAAAAAAAAGAACCAAAAACCCCTCTGGATCAGAAATAGTCCATTTCTTACTCTGCATAATCTTTTTCTTAAATATAATCCAGTGGGGCATAAATTCCATTGTTTGTTTTTACTATAGGTATATACATTTGTCAATATACACATAAGACCATAGAGTATCTGCATCCTCTTCATTAAAATTAATCACAAGTTTCTCATTGACTTCTAATAAGTTCCAAGTTCTAAGTGCAGAATCGAGAAATGGGTAAATTCTTTGCAGAATTTATCTCTGGAAAAAAAGCCCCAACAAACCCATATGGTTAGAGCCAATACAATTTCTGACTATCTGGAATAATATTAAGCTGAAGCTGGCTTCATGCAAATAATCCTCTTTGCTCTGGGTCCTCCCACAGAATACAGCAGATGGGCTTTAGGTGACTCAGCCTGCATTCTTAAAATTGAAATGTAGTGTATCTTTCAGGAGATACAGGTGGATAAGTGAATGTAAGTGTATTTGTTGACCTAAACTCGGATAGACATCTCCCGTGCACATGCTTTAAAAATGGCTTAAGAGGCTTAATGTTCTTTTATATTGAAGAATGGCTTTTTAAACAAATTAAGTAATCTTCTATTGAATACTATTTCTGTTTATATCAGGCTTCTATGTGATGCTGATTCCAAGTTATCTGTTCTAAATAGCCTAAGTCTTGATTGGTAAGCTGCATTACTAATATTTCCAAAAAAAAGGATGCATTTTGTGTGCCAGTCAATGTTAGTGGATGGCCATAGGCCCCTAAAAATGTTGACATGCCTCTGCCTGATTAACTGTTACTGATAAAATAAATTAAAAAAAATAAAATCAATGACCTTAAGGGACGTGCAAAAAAGTAAGCAATGGTTTAAAGGTGTGTGTTCCATTAATTCATATTGGGGAAAAAAGCCCCTAGATTAGACAGTTTAACACGTTGATAGAATATCAAGAGACTCTTAAATACAACATTAGCTACTGAATTTCTCAGACTACCTGTCCAAATGACAAAGAAATATGCCATTACCTGGGATAATGGAAGAGGAAGATAATGGTTTTTCCTGTCAAGATTTACAATTACTGTACAAAACACTCAGTTGTCTCTCCCTCCTATCCCTGCCACACCAAAAAAATGACCCAATAAGAATCATATCTAGAGAGCAGTGACAGGAAAGTGGTTTAATTTTATTCATGATGCCAAAACTAAACCTTTTAACCTATACTCTGTTATCAGAATAAACAAACTGGAGAGGCAGTTTACTCTGGAAATAAAAAAAAGAGCAAATAGATTTTGATTACGGAGGGAAAAAATGCCTCAATTCATGAAAGCATCTCTTGCTAGCAAATTTGTCCAGACGCTTGTTCTGCAAACCAACAAACTCAATGATTTCTCTCAAGGAGACATATTTTAGTTTTAAATTTTTTTTAGCAAGACTTGTGCTTAAAGCTGAATATCATGACAAGTTTTGTTGTAATCAACAACTCTAGATTTGAAAGAATAGTGAGCTAATTGTCAGTATTCATAGAAGCTTCACTATATGAAAGATCCTTCATCCTGGAACACAAAAGCATTTATCTCTAAAATATTCAGCTATTTATTTTAACTGAATAGTGATGATTTCTAACACAGTTCAGCTTTCTTGCCTTGCTTCAGGAATTGAATCGGTACTAGTAACAGTTCTGGGAGAGATATGATGTGGAAAAAAAAAAAAAAAAAAAAAAAACCAAAACTTAAAAATTATTAGTAAGGCACAAAGCAGTTTATTTGGATTTTTCAATGTTATATATTTACCAGAATTTTGTTCCAGTTTTAAGGAAACATTTAAGAGAACTCAGCACATATACTTCTAAAAGACTTAAGCTACATTCTTATGTGTTTCAAGCAACTTGGAACTGCTGTATGTTATATCTCCCCAAAGCCTTTATTAACTACTCATTTGGAACACTAACAGTGACTACAGCAAAGTTTGATCTGCCTGATTTCTTATAACTGCTCTAAAATATGATTGCCATACTGACTTGCATGTGCAATTTACCTATTTTTAAACAGGTAAAATTTTGAACTATGCCCAGCTCCTGTCCATCACCGGGTCCAGCCTGGGACTTTCCCCTGTGCCTGCCGGTGATGATCACCCTGGGAGCTTGAGATGGTTTTGCATATACTGTATACAATTTTTTTTTTTCTTTTCTTTTCCTTTTCCTTATTATTATTTTATTACTTATTTATATTTTTATTAAAGTAGTTTAGTTTTTTCTAAACTCAGAAGTTATTTTTCTT
>JAOXNG010000005.1:21404006-21422417 GCA_028566535.1 Scolopax minor | reverse complement strand
GTTGGGAGGTAGGTGTAATTCCAGAGTTCAGTGAATGGTATGGAAAGCAAGAAAGACGTTTTAGTGAGTCATGAGAACAGAATTTCTAAGTTTTGGCAAGACAGGTGCAATGTAAGTAAGAGTATTTAGTTAAGGTTAAGAATCTTGCAAATATGGATGAGTTTTATTATGCTTAGTTAAATCTGTCCTGCAATGTTGTTTGTAGGCAAGGGTTGATCCAAAATGGAATAATTTCTACCCTCACTGAGCTCTTGGATGATCCAGTAGATATCTGTCGGAAAAACACACATCAGACTTTTGAGATGATGGCAAGATTACCTGAAGGTAAGGATATTTTCAGTAGTTAAGTATTCAAATAGGCAAAGCAGATAGATTAACTTACCTGATTCCCTATGTAATATCTTTCAGATTTATTTTATTCTATTTTCCTTGAAAATCATATTGTAAATCAGTATCTTTTCTATTTTTGTTTATTTTAATTTTATTGGTGGAGACAACTATGTTTTCTAGAGCTGCTTTTGCACTTCTGAAAATTTGAAAATTGTATAATAATAGTGAGAGTGCTTAGTAAAAATACAGAGAATGCTTTACATAGATAACAAGTGAAATGCCCTATGTTAACATAATACATCAGTGAATAGTCCTGCCTGTATCAGGGGGGCTGATCTTGCTAGATCTGTTTATTTCCTTAGGCCTTATGCAAATTAAGGCTACCTGCTCAGGGTACGGGTTGTACAGACAGCATGCTTAAATTTCTATTTCAGAATCTTGCATCAAAAATTCACTTTGTCCTCTCTTTTCAAAATGATGATCAGCTGTTCATCATAGTGAACTAGTTCCACAGAACACAGGGTTTGTAGAAAGTTTTTCTGGTGTTAGGAGGTACAAATTTAGTTTATGCCTTCCCTGCTCCTTGTGAGTCCTGATGTAGGAGGAGATAAATGATCAAGTCTCAGGGCACCATCCATTGCACTGTGTATTTCACAGATTAACACGTCTTTGGCCTCACTTGCAGAACACTGTTTGTTAAAGGTAAGTTTTTGACATTGCTTTCAGGTGGTGAATGTAGAGAAAACAAAAACCTGGGGGTGATGCAAGGAACAATGAAGAAGTTTGCTTTTTCTGATATTTTATTCAAATATTGTTTGCCCTTTGGTAAAATTGTTAAATGGACTTGGTAAGATACGCAGTTAAAAATGTGATAAATTACACCTAACTCCAGATGTCAAATTGAGCAATTCATCCTTCACTCCCTGCATACCAGGGGAGTATAATCCCCCTGGGGATACCAGGGGAGGGAAATCAGTACATCCAGGGGCAAAAAGTCTGACATGACTTAGGTGCTTTGTTTAGGATGAGGTGAGTTCTGCTCTGATGGTGTCCATTTATTTCTAGTGAGATAAACAGAAGCTGGCTTGATCACATCAGAGTTGAGCATGTAGCTTTTAAATGCTTCAGTCAGAACAGAGTAATCCAAACTGGGAATTTGTCTTTGATTTGCCAGAAGAATAAGTTGTTGTACTGTTCACATGCTTGCTTTATTATCTGTATCTATAGTTTTCTAAATCATTTATACACTAAGGAAATTTATGCTGATGTATTGCTTTTATTTCCAGATTCTATGATTATCATTTCAATAGTTTTATAATCTGAACTTTAGTTGCAAACTTTACTCTTCCAGTGGATGAAAATTATAATTTTAAAATTATAATTTCAGTAGATAGAAATTATCAATTAAAAAGCCATACTATTTAAATTCACAGGGAAGTGTCTTATCTGAGGAATTCTGTTGTATTACTGGTGCTTAAAACAGAATTAAGTGAACGCTTAAATACTTGCTAAGTGAATGTACATGAATTCTGAATACATAAAGACTTATTTTTAAATGCATGCAAGCCTTTTTAAATGCCTAATTTAATCTGTATGAAGGATATTAACATGGTGGGCTAAAACTAGCTGGTTTACATATTTTTAAATCAAATGAGAAGGGACTTGGCTTAAGTAATTTTGACCTGTCTGACTGCCTTTGAAGAATTTTGTCTCTTACCTGTGTAGACAGATAGATACCATCCTACGAGTATGATGTGGGCCATAATAGAAACTTATGGGAGAAGCAAACTTAACAAAAGTAAAGAAATGTCACTAAATTTTTGCAGATCACTATTAATCATTAAGCATTAGTCCCTGCTGGTTAAGGGTGCCTTCTTCGTCCTTTTGGAACTGCATAATTGAGCCTTGCTGTTCAGTCTCTGCTGTACTGAACCCATATCAACCTTCAGAGGTGGCTAGATCTCTAGTAAATTAATACAGGAGTTTACCACTTGTCTCCTTTTGCTGATGCAGTTTTCAGGTGTGTGCGTGACGCACACCTTAAGTTGACTGAAAAGGTTTTAGTTTAAACAGGGCTTGGTGGCCTGTTAAAATGATACATACCATTTTAGATATGGATCTTTGATTTACAGATGTAAACTCCATTTAAAGCTACATATAAACACCTGCCTGCTTTTAGGTTCTATCTCCCAAAACTCAGAGCATTTACTGAATAGGTTGGAAGTTTAGCTACATAAGCTGAAAACTTTCACTGGGGGATGAGTAAAAGTTCTAGGGGGACAAAAGCAACTTAAAAAAACCCCACAAAACAAACCTTAGATGAAGTGAGGCCTTTCTTCCCCTCTCCCCCCACAGTGTTTGCAGTTAGATATTTTCTAAAAAGCAGGGTCTAAAACCAGGGATTATATATATAGATATGAAATATATAAAGATATAGAAAGCATTTTATTAGAACTATTTAGACACTTAGTATGGGAGTAAGCAACATTAGCTCTTGGTGGTGCTAAAACATAAAATGTTGCTTATTAACAATTCCACATAAATCAAAATCCATTCCCCAAAACCAGAGGATATATAACGGTACACCATACTGCCACTCGGGTCTAGTCCCCATAGCCATCTTTGTCCCTGCAGACATCTGAATATATCATTTTAGGTCAGAAACCACTGATGGGAACTGTCACAGCTGTAAAACCAGTTTGGTGATAAACAGGAAAGAGGAGATTATGCTTTACAATGAGCAATCAAGTTCCTGCTGGAGTGGCAGGATTATCCAACCCCTGCTGAGTTGAGAACTCGGCGAAAGCCGAGAACCAGCTGAAGCAGTGTCTCTCCTCAAAACCTTGCCTTTGATTGAAGGCAAAGGATTCACAGCATCTCTGAAGAGAACAGGAGCTTCTGCCACACAAAGACCAGCTTCCAAATCACATTACCATCCCAGCCCAGTGAAAGTTGCCTATATTTACAAGAAACACTACAATTCTCTGAGTGGTAGTTGCTTTTCAGTGAGGCGTCTCTAAAGCTAAGACTGATACCTGTTCTTTCATTTCATCTTTCTCACTTCAGGAACTGGTGACAGATAAGAATCAGTTTTTTCCAAACCAAATTAACATCAGAACCATTCCCTGAAACAAGTCTCAGAGTTTTGTCTCCAAAAAGCAGAAAAGGGCAATTAGTGGAAATACAGAGCATTTAGATAATTTTAAAATTAGTTACTTGGTAAACTCTGTACATCAGTGCCTTCCCTGCAATTTCCTTTTAAATGTAAATAAGGAGAGTTACTTTATTAGAAACCTGATATTTATGTCTCTTTTGAATAATTTTTTCCTGTTCTTCTGATCCTAGATTAGATTTCTCAGAGAACATGATACATCTAGCAGTCTCTTTATAGCTTGTTTGAGTCATACCTTTTTAGGTGAAATTATCTTCAAAAGCTTCATTTATTTAGCTATGAAATGATGATAGATTTTGACCATTTTCTCTGTCAATGTTTGTGCTATTAGAAGCCTTCAAGATTTGTTAAGGATAGAAGTCCTTGCCTAGATTGTTAGTCTTGCATAGTTTTCTACAGACCAAATTTTCACACAACATCCTTTGACAGTTTGGGGCCATGGGAATAGATAGAATCATAGAATAGTTTGGGTTGGAAGCAACCTTAAGGATCATCTAGTTAGAACCCCTTTGCTATGGACAGGGCTCCCTTCCCCTAGACCAGGTTGCTCAAAGCCCCATCCAGCCTGGTCTTGAACATTTCCAGATAAAACCTGCTATCCTCAGCCTGTCAGGTATGTACAGTATATAAGAAGCTGAGCTAGCATGTTGCCTGTGATATTATCTACAAGTAATTAACCTTGGAACAAGGTGTTTGTCTGAGCCCTATATTCTTTTTATTTAGGCAAAAATATAAAAAAATATACATCTGTATTTAAGGGTTGGAAGATAACTCCTCAAGCAAAATTGTGTTGCTGTAGAATAGACTCACATGCAGATAATTACTTAGAATTAAAACAGAAAGGTGCTAAAAGTGTTTTCTTTGCTATGAGACAATTTGGGAAATTATCAGGGAGAGCAGCAAATGTTTTCAATAGGTAGTAAGAGTCACAATGTAATTAATTTGGCATATTACGGATACAGAAATAGTCTCTGCCTGGTAATTCAGCCTTCTTCAGCTAGCCAAGAAATTGTCTTCCTCTTTGCATTTACTTCTATACTACCCAGATAATGAGATAGGATGTACTTTGTATCAGCTGAAAGAAGTTAGCCACAGCTAAGACTTCTGAGGCTTTCTAGAGCTGAGGTAATTTTCAGGACCAAAAAAGTAATATGTTCCATACTAGAAAAAGGAACATGAGCTGTACAACATGCATTTGGCCTGAAGTGTACTTGCCTTCTTCACTATGAAGTGGTCAGTGACTCCAATTAGCTCTATACCAGGCCACCTGCTCTCTCTCCAAAGAGGGGTAGTTTAGGAAAATGTGGGGATTTTTTAGCAAATCCACTATTTTTGATTCCTAAATTTAAGGACGTATACCAGATCCTCCGGGAACAGTGGGTTCATTAACCCACTGAAAGGTGGAAAAATCCACAAAGATTGGATGAACTTTTCCAGAAGAAACAACAACTTAGTGGCAATAATTAATGGACAGAAGACAAAAACTAAATAGATAAATGTATTGAATAGAGGACTGACAATGGGGCAGAACTAGCAGCAGGAAAAATGAAGAACATTGGAAAAGTTAATATCAGAACTTTCATTCTTTGTGAAAACAATTTATTGACACACAATACTTAATGTTAGTGAAAGAGTGTTAAACAATGATAAAATACCTGGGCAACAACAACTGCAAAAATAGTTCCAAGAGAAAAAAATCTTTCACTAGATTATGGTTAATACTGGAAAAGTATAATAATTCTTACCCATTACGTGTAGTGTCTTTTACAGGTAGTTAATCCTTTTAGGCAAAGACTGAGATCAATTGGATGGGGCAATAGATTTTTAAGCTTGCCAGAACACTTATTTGGGAAGAGTCCAAGAAAGAATATTTCTTCTACTGTGGGTTATTCAAACTACTGACCCACAGTCTCCCCAATATTAAACCCTTGGAAAATCATAACTGCTGAGATCTATGGGTAAGGACCATTTAAGGATACCTCTTTCCCTTTGAAATTTGTTTTGCTGTATGAAGTGCAAATGATGAAAGGACAGATGGCATTCTTATTGCAGCAGATGGAACATCTCTTCTGTGAATGTCATTGTTGCCCAGGAGAAGTGAAATCCCAGCTGTATTAATGCAGTTCTTTCAGGTGGCAGTGCACTGCATCACTGATAAACCTGAGAACTGAGAAAAGAGATGCAAATTTAATTGCATGATTTATCCAGGTAGACAACTAAGAATCAAGGGAGTTCATGTCAGCACCTGTGTTTGGCCCAAACTTTTTAGGTTTATTTTTCCTGTGCCTGAGTTTTCCTATACAATCAGAAAACAGAATCACTTTACTTTTGTGTAAAGCAATTTATTTTAGCATCTTGAATTCTTCAAATAGAAAATGGAATAACAATGATTTACTCAGAATACTAAGATCAAAGACATCATCAGAATTAAATGATTAGAGTTAATAGCAAGGAATTGCTATTCAGAGAACTTGATTATGTGAATTGATTATTTAAACTTATTTACTGCTTTATTCCTCTCCATGCCTATGCTCTTAAGCTAAGTAGAAACACACAGCAGCACTTCAATTTCTTTTCTCCTTCCCAAGACAGCCTTCCTTCAATGAAAAATGCAACTGACTCCTTTTCTTTAGAAATACTCTTAGGCCTTTGTTAAAAGTTCTGCACTTCTGTTGTAGATTGCTTGTCATACTTGTGTTGGAAGAAGACTTCTTAGTTGAATTAAAGTGTTTTTTTTAGTCATAAAACATCTCTTTCCCTCCTTACAACTGAATATACTTTAGTTTTTCTATCCAGCTTTCCTACCTAGAAGCTATGTTCTAATGAACACTGGTGTTTTCTTGTCCCTTCATTCACTAGTCTGGAATGGCCAGAGTACCAGGAAAGCTAGAGGTGAAGGAGGTGTAACATCTAATAGCCCACTCACTGGAAAAGGAAACCCTGGCTCATGTTATACCTTTTTCACAAATCAACTGGCTAATAATAGGATATTGCACTATAGAAAGCAATTCAGACTAGAAATACTGTGCAGTATCTCAAGTAAATGACAGCATATTAGCAGTAAACAAAGTTCAGAGGATCCCATACTAACTCTAAAGACTGTACTAGCAATTACTATATAGAGCTTATAGTAAACTCACCAAGTCAAGCAGCTGGACTGCAAATTTCCCAAGCAGGCAGTAGTATCTCATCATTACAAGTAACACCTAAAGACACTCTGGGTGGCATGAGAAGCCTTTTATACCTTCAAGCTGCAGCTCATTGGCTCTTTTGCCTCTATTTTTCAGGTGTTAAGAGTTGACAGGGAATACTTAAAGGGGCCCTGTGTCTTCAGTACAGGGATAATATACCTCATTCAAAATTAGACAGATTTTTCACCATTATCAATTATGTCTGGTCTGAAGAGTTTTGAAAGTCTTAACCCATGACTTGAGCCTCAGAGAATATATTTGGTTATGGTTGCATTCTCTAGCAATGTTGAAAATTATTATTGCTTGAACCACTGCCTTCAGGAGGATCTAATGTAGTTCCCTTACTAGTCCCAGCTCATTAGTAGCTCAAGTCTCCAGGTCACTTAGAGAAATCCTAACTTGAATTTAGATGTCCTCAAATAGGTCAAAAGAAGGATTCTTAAACATAAGGTAAGAAGGATTGAGAAGCAAATCCAGCTGGTCTCATAAATGATTAATGAGGTGAAGTCAAATTCTGTTTAAACTTATTTATCTAGCATCCTCTAACAAGTTGGTTTTATGAGTTTATACTGTTTGTACAAAAGTTGCACCTTTTCTTAATGTACATCCAGACTTCTAAAGATTTACATTGGAGGATGTTCTGGAAGAATGTTGTAGTCTGAATGGATGGAATCTTCAAGAAAACTTCAATGAAAAAAACATCATAAGTCTTATGCTGATAGATCACCTTATATAATCACTTAAAAAAAATACTTAGATTTTTCTTAAAGCCTGATTTTTCACAAGCATGAGCCAGAGAGAATTTCGCATGGATCTTGGAGACTTGCTGAGAGCCCAGTAGCACAAAAATGTGAACGTATTTTTCAAGGTTTTTTTTTTTTTTTCTTTAGATATAGGTTTAGGGGACCAACTTCAGGCAGTATTCAAAAAGTTGTATAGGTTCTTATACCTAGATATATATTTCTAAGCATATATAACTATGCAATGTACCTGCTTGTGTAAGGCACCATGCAGGTAGGTTTCTTATGGATCTTGCAATACCGTGGCAGTTTCTCTGCTGGTATTTCCTATAGATCTTGATCTATAACTTATTTCCTAAAATTGTTACTAACCTTCTCCCCTGTTTATAAAAAACATAACAATGCCATGCATTCAGAATTTGTAGAAATATTACATGGTAACACATCCCTTAAATCTTACTGAGTTGCTCAAATGTAATTGCTTAAGATT
The DNA here is from genome assembly GCA_028566535.1 of Scolopax minor. Taxonomy (NCBI): domain Eukaryota; kingdom Metazoa; phylum Chordata; class Aves; order Charadriiformes; family Scolopacidae; genus Scolopax; species Scolopax minor. The sequence goes on along the minus strand of JAOXNG010000005.1, from coordinate 21,414,494 downwards.
GAAATTGCTGAATGTTGGTGAATAAACTGAGGGAAAAGATCTGGAGCAAATATACAAAACTCATCAGTCTCCCACAAAGGAAAAAAAACCACTATCCAATTTAGTAGCACTAATTAATGAACACACTATAGACACGTTCAGTATCATTTGAATTATTTATTTTTTGAAGTGGACAATTTAAATGTTGATGTTATTAACCATTTTGTTTTAAATTTCTTAGAGCCCTTGGCTGAAATTTCTTGCACTAATCATAGTATGTGGGGGAACAAAAGTAGAAGGTTATTTTCCAGTGTGCATGTGTGTCTGTGTCTCTGTGTATGTATGTGCTTTACAATTATCAAACATATATTTACACACCAACTTTACACTGAAGTCTTTAAGAAGTCTTTTCTATGGCAGGGGAAAGAATCAACTGACCAAAGACTTAGGTCTATGTGATCCATTTGAGATTTTCCAGTATAGTCCCACAGAGCTTCTTATGCATTCAAACTTTTGCCGGAATATTACTTCATCCAGTAGTGTTTCTGTACGAGATGAAAACCTGGAGCTGAGGAATGCATCTCTTCAGTTTCCTTAAATTCACTAAACTGTAAATAATTTAAATTATTAAATTGAAATATCAAGACATTTAGTTATTGTTCATATCGCTCATCTTTAACCTTCTAGTAATACATCACATTTTTAAAATAATTAGAAAAACAACAAAAAAAAAAGACTTTGGAGGCTATATACTACACAATCGCCATGGCTCCTGCTTCTTGGGAAATCTGTTACAATATTACAATTCCCAGAATGAATTTGGAGCAGTGGAACAGAATTGTCCGTTGGCAACTTTCACATTCAGCAATCCAGACACTACAACATTAATTTAAAAAATTGCCTTGTGTGTTATTTTTTTAATCTGTATTAAAAAAGGAACACTAACCTACTTTTAAATATCGTTTTTATTTTTTTGTGAAACACCACAAGATTTGGCAAAAAAGATGTAAAAGAAGATTGTTTTGATGTATAAAACTCCTTACCAGTAGAAGAAACACTGACCTTAATTTGGCCTATTCATAGATTCATTTCATGTAGTTTTGCTGCATATTTGAAGCCTTAAAGACCAAAAAGAGCTGCTAATCAGTTTGGAAATCACAGAACAGTTGCACACCAATAATTCCTTTAACAGGCAAGGTGTCCATGATAAACAGTAAAGTAAAGCAGAAGTGTGTACATAGTATATGCTGTGAGTCATGTGCATATGCATACATGATGTATGTGTATATACTGTTTGGCTATGTGTACCAAAATTGTGGGTCCATGCCCATTCTCTACAAATTTTAGTAGTATTTTGCATAAACTCTCCTGTTCTGTAGCTTCTGGTTTGAACTAGATTTTCTCCCCAACACAACCATTCTGCTCCACACCCTGCAAACAAGTTCATCTGTCACTCACTATCTTTATATCTTCATGTCAGTAAAATTTTAGGACAACTGGACGAAGAATTATTTTTTACACAGAACATGATAACACTCCCACTATAGGAAATGGAATGAAACAAATGGAATAAAAGTGCAGTGACTGTGGTGAAAACATCTCCACAGAGTTACGCCTCAATCTCTTTTATTGTTTTTGTTTGGGGTTTTTGAGTTGTTGGGTTCTTTTTTCACTCTGTGTGTGTGTGATTTTTTGGAGAGGAGGCTTTCACTCTCCAGAACGTGTATTTGTGAAAAATGATGTAGCAGGTTAAAGGGGCATAAGAGGAACTGTGTACATACAGCAGATTTCCCCTTTTCTCTCCTTGGGCTACTAAGCATTGCCCCATTTTTTTTCCACTAGAAGTGGAAGTGGTTAGCCCCTTTCTTATCACTTCAGGAAAACAGATAAAGCCCAAGGATTCTTAGCAGAGACCAATATATTTGAGATTGTTCTGAATTATGACATCTGTCACTGCATCAAAGACAAATTGGATGTTACTGGTATCAGTGGCGCAGGTAAAGTGTGAGTAGATCTCCTTGGTCTCCTTGTTGCGATTCAAGTCCTCAAACTGGCGTTGAATGTAGACTGCTGCCTCCTCATAAGTGTTTTGGCCTTTGTATTCAGGAAAGCAGACTGTTAACGGGATGCGTCGTATTTTTTCTGCCAGCAGATCTTTCTTATTCAAAAAAAGGATGAGGGAAGTGTTGATAAACCAATTGTTGTTGCAGATGGAATCAAAGAGACGCAAACTTTCTGCCATTCGACTCTGTAGGAGAGGAAACAACAAGTGTCAACAATATTGTTTCAGGATAACTGTGAAAAGCATACAAAATGTGTTATGTCTACCATTGAGCAAAATATGCTCTTAGAAACAACTTTTGTTTTATTTGGTGACTGTCCATCTTAGGTGACCATGAAATTTAAGGGATCTAAATTCACTTGTTTTGATACATTTCACCATGGACTACCTCTGCTTTATTTTTAAAAAAATATTTGGCAACTATGGAGGAAAGTCTAAAACAGAAGATTTAGAGACAATAGGTGTAACTTGGGAAAACATACATGTGTTCAAACTCAGGTTAGCAATACAAACAAATTCTTTAAATAAAAGGGAGGAGTAATTTCTAAGGATCTCACACTACATTCTGCTGTTAATTTTTTTTTTAAAAGATGGAACTACTACAGCACAATTGTAACATTGCATCATCAGATGTGTAGTTTAGCACACTGTACCTACTCAGAATTTTTTCCTTACCTACCTTCTCCCCGCTGTATAATGGTAAGCTTGGAAGAATACACAGGAGCCACGTTCTACTATGGTGGGACAACTTGTGTATTTATTGCTGAAAGCTAGACATGTTTAACAACTTTCTGTATGCTGCCCTGACTAGACAAACTCCATTTATGAACAATTTAGGATAATCAACTCACAATTACATAATTGGAAATAACAATCCTATGCTGCCATAAACTGAAAGTGGAAAGGTCTGGTAGAAATCAGTAACTTCCTTGAATTTCCCTCGTGCCGCCGCGACGCAGGCTCTGATGCTGCAGTTGGAGCTGTCCATGGTACCGAGTACTCTTGGAAGGCTCAGTTTATTGCTGGAAAGTACAGGTTCTGAAGATTGTAAAGGCTTTGAGACAGGCAATATGGGCTGAAAATTAAATTTCTTGAAGTGGTGTCAGTTTTATTTCTTTTTTATTTTTTGTTTTGTTTTGTTTTTTTCACTAGAAGAGTCTTTTAGCTGTGTACTAGTTATTCTCTTCTTGAAAATTAACTTCAACTAATTTTTCAACTTGGTAATAATGCTTTTTTGACCTCTGTGAATCAGTTTCATGTCAGATTCCAAAGCCTGAGTTATATTCTTTCATCACTGTCATCTAATCCTCTTCAGGCACTCCAAAACAATTTTTGAGCATCTTAAAAATCTTAGAACACTGTAAGGCATATCTCCTTCTTGTAGACCTGATCCGATGTATAGCTTTCAAAATAATTTCAAGTAGGTAAACCAATGTGATGTTAATCACAGCATGAAATTCAGTATTCCTACTCACATGTCCAGATAAATTGATTTTCTACAGGAAACATTTCCGTAAAGCTTTTAGCTCTTACCCAAATGACACGCCTACAGTTAATATTTAACCTACAGCTGAAATATTAGCTATAGTTCCTTCTCACTTGTTTTTGCTTAGGCTTTATACTGCTGAAAACATTGTTGTGAGGAATCATGGTTTATTCCCATTATATCTTCAACAGTCCTTCCTGCTGTTTTGAGATAACACCAAGATTTATTGCACCCTGGTCAAAAGATGCAAAGCATCCTTGTCTAGTAAGCTATGTAAAGTCTGCTTGCTGATAAACCATGGACTAAATATGAAGAAAGCTTTTCACATACAGCAATATAGATGATCATCTTAATTTTCTTAAAAACAATACACAAGCTTAATATCTATAAAATTTTTTCCATGTTGTTTCCATAAAGAGATGCATATATTCAGATGATTATTCTTTAAACTGATCTCTAGAAAAGCTGTTCAGATTGTTGTTTCATGTATTTGTGGAATCCATTTTTTTTATCTCAATGTATCTTTCATCATTTTTTCCTTCATACAAAATGAGTTTGCAATACTGTCGTGCTAAATTGAGAAAATAAATCCTGCTCTGTTTAGAGAATCTCTTACTTTCAGTAGTCCCATATCATGAGATTGCTTAAGATTTAATATGATTTCTTCAGTTTAGTACATATAGCAAATTTAATTAAGACTTGGTATTATTGATCAGCACAGAGCACGAGGTAAGGCAGGAGTATTGTGTGTATTCTCATCATTAATGATGTATCAGGATACAGTTCCAAATCGTCCCAGTCTGTTGTCTTTGGTCTCACTTTGTATCACAGTCACATAGTGGATAGCTTCACAATATGTGCAGATCATGAATTCAGTGACTGCAGAGGAAGAACAACTTTCTGTTTGTTAACTTTTTATATAGATGGTATACCTTGCCATCTGAAAATAAGATCAGCTGATTTGATAATCTTTTATTTAAACAAGAGAAAAATAATACCAAAAATGACAGTTAAAACTACTGGAGATTACTGATACCTGATTTCCCAGTGCTTCCAAAAGGTATAATAAGTCCATTTATACTTAGATTTTTTCAAAGCAGCATAGTTTCTTGAAGAAAGCCTAGAATCAGCTCAAGCTGAACAGTTTTACTATGGTGAAAAGTATTTTGGATTAGCAGAAACAGAAGACTCTAATTTTCCTCAAGTGATTGTATATACCATATGTCATTCCTAACATGCTTTTAAACTATTCTTGAAGTCCTTTTTACAGAACCTGTCCATTCACACCTTTTAACTGACCTTTCAACAAACAAAAAAAACCCATAAAAGCTTATGTGAAAAGTTTTTTTCACATAAGACTGATCAATTGGTGACTGACAGACACATTTCAACCCATAGGATGCTTTGGTATTCCCAGTTTTAAAACCTGTATCATGCGCCTTCCCATGCGCTATTATATAGGACAAGATCCTGGAATCAGTTCTGGAAGGTCCTGTTTGACCTATCTGATCCTACATTGAGGGAACTTGTTTTCAGAAAAACCTCTTGTAACAAAAATCAAAAGTAAAATTTATTTGACTTCTTGCATTTATACCAGATATAAAATACTAGCATTCTTACCAACTTAAAAAAAAAAAACTATTTGCTTTTTAATGGACTTTTATGCTTGGTATTCTTTTATCATATGTATACAAGGAACATAAATTTTTCCAACATTCACAAAGCTATTTACAGAGGACATTCATCTATCTTTGTATCTGTTTTGATTTATTTCCTGCCAATAGAGACTGTATAGGGCAGACTGGAAAATAGCAATATATTTTATCATTCTGTATAAATATCCTATATGAGATACATTGGTCAAGTACTTAGGAGAATCCACATTTTCTTCTTTATAATGTAGTAACATAAAGCAGTGAAATTAAGGCATTAGAGAAGATACACAGAATTCTTTCTCGAATTACAATGTATATCAGGAATATATTCCTTCTACAAAAGACATGTGCCATAGCACGCAGCGGCAGTGTTCTCATAGTGCCAACAGGTGTGTACTTTGGATATTTACTTTGGAAAGTGATTCTATAACCACTATGACACTTCCCTAATTTCTAACATTCCCTAATTTCTAACATTCCCACCTATTCTTCTGCAATAACTGACTCCTTTGTTAACCAGTAATGAATTTACTGTTTTGAACAGTATTAGCTACATTTTCCATACAGATTATTCTGCAGGTATCACACTCCTTTGTATATGCAATATCGTAGGTTTCTAAAAACCTTGTGTGTACACCATCAGTCACCTCAGTGGTCCAGAGCAAGCAAGCAGAAAGGATTTGGGATATCAAAAGAAGAGTATATTTTGTTTCCAAGATTATTTGCAAATATGTATGCATTCTATTTGTCTGACTTATGTTCAGAGAATATTAAAATAATCTAGAGTCTGGGCATTTTTGTTGTTTGACTGTGAAGTATTCTAGCCAGTTTTCCTGTCTGAAAAGTGGAAGTGAGAGGATGATTTTGGTTTTTAATGGGAGTAAGAGTATTCTCCTGAAATTTGCATCGGTTGTGTCTAGTGCATCTCCCTTGACTTCACTCCATATTTCAACTGGTGAGATAAAGGGAGAAGAATCATTCACTATTTATCACATGAAAAGTAATATGAAAATAGAATTTATTTAAAATTTACTTTTTATTTGGTTTTATTAGACAATAAAGATATTTTTATTGTTATTACTTCAAAGGAAATCTGCAACAGTACTGATCATTATTGTTACAGTAAAAGAGTATCCTGAAAAAATTACCCCTTAAAAATGCATAGTTGCTGAAATATGAGGAAACTGTTTTACCTAAGTTTTTCAAATTACCTCTTTTACTTTTCTCATTTTATTTGTGTTGTTATTCCTTTTCATTTGCTATGGATTGATTTGGACAGAATCACATCCTGTGTTCTCAGAGTTGTACAAAGACATTGTGTAATTCTATGTTTACAAATTATAACCACAGGCTTTTGTCAGTTTCTGGTGATTTCAAAAGCACCAGGACTCACCATGAGAGCTGGCAATGCCACAGCAGCAGTATGCAGCCACCTTGATATCTAATTTATAAGCCTCTTGAGGCATACTGAAACATAAGCAAAATTACATAGTCCCTATATTTGGCGGGTTTTGTTTACTTCTTCCTTTGTAAAGGTGGGTTCATGTTTGAGCCTACATTATATATGGACAGATTTATAGGTGTAAAAACATGGCTTTAAAAATCTGTTTGAGGGTTTATTTTTTATTTTCACAATGCAAATCCTGACACAACAGATAATCCCCTAAAAACATCATAGGTCTGTTTCCACATAATCATGCTCTTCTTTCCATCCATGAATTTGTAACTGATAATAAAACCATGCAAGAAGTTTTTAGCTCAGTCGAAATGTTTTTTCTACTAATTGTGTGGGAAAAAGGTGATTTAGAGCTAATATAGGTTTTTGGTCAACAGTCAGAACATTCATGCAAATAGGATATTGCATTTTAAGCAGTTTGTGTTTATTACTGTATTTTGGAGTGAATCATAATAGTGTCCCTCTACTACCAAATATTCAGCTGGAGTCTGTAGTTCAAGGACAAAATTAGAGAGTTAAACCATTCCATTAATTTTGAAATGGACTGAACACATACAAGAGGACTGACAGTTTTAAGTTAATGAAAACTTGGTGATCTCTTACGTAATGTAAAGAATTAGTAAACTGTTGTAGCTGACAACTAAAAAATTTGGTCTTCAATGTAATATCATTATTATAATATTGGTGGGTATTTGGAAGTCATAAATATCTTAACTAACTAAATAGAATTTCTTTTAGATAAAATGCAAATAAGTTAATCAGGAATCATTTCCAACAAAGATGCAGGCTATATTACACCATTGCAAGACTACGGTTGCATGGTATAAATGTGTGATATACCCCAAAAATCCATTCCTAAATTTACCTATAATAGTAAAAGTAGGAAAATGTATCACTGGGCAGTGAGGAAACTTATCAGAAAGGGAAATTCAAATCTTCAAATAACAGTAAGATGTTACCTATATAATTGTGAAAATGTTAAGCAAAGAGAAACAGGAAGCACAAACTTCCATATGAAATAGAGGAATCTAATTGAAGTTATTCTGAATTATTTTTTTTACCTGTTAACATGGAGACATGAAACACATAATGCTCAATCTCACTTTCTCTGTGGAATTAAATCACAAAAGTGAATTCAAACCTAAGAGAAAACAGTATACATGGCAAGACAAGGCCTTTATAAATTTTAAGTGTTGGGTTATGATTTGTGCAGTGCATCAAACAGCAATACATAACAAGGCTCTCAGGTTTTTATACCCAGGTGACATCTTACTATATCTGAAAGTCTTAAATAAGAAGCAATATTTCCACAATTCTAAGATGAAGGCTGACACTGAAATGCAGCCTATAGATAGGTGATATATCCACTCATGTACTCCTATCCTAAGACAACAGGCTCATTTCTGGTTTTGTCAATATTGTAAAATTACTGTACACATTATAAGAGAAGTGAACTCGAGAGGGTAATGGGTTATTATAATAATAATGAAAAACTAATAAATTATTTACAAATCCCAAAGGAGTTATAAAAAGTTTCTATTAACATGGAGGAAAAATAAAGGTAGGAAAGGGCATTCTTCTCTGCAGTGTCTTTTCCAGTTCAGGAATCCTAAGGGGGGTAGCTAGCCAGGTGGTTAGAAAAAATGTGCTGCTGTAATTTCATAATTATAAGCTGGGGTATAAGCAAGATAATGCCAGTGCCTTATCCAGGTGGCCTTGTTGGGGGCTAATTGTGAATACTTCTCTGAGCATGAGAACAAGGAATTGCTTGCTTAAGGGAAAGAACATGCTAAGGAACAGATGGCTGCTTCTGTTCTTCCAATAATTTGCAAACATACAAACATCCCTGGTCATCCTCTGGAACAGTAGAGGTGTGCTTGGCAGCAGAGTTCCAGAACAGCTAGGGGTTTCCAAAAGGGAAGACCCCATTATCAACATAGCAAGTAATTTGAAAAATCACTTGGTAAACGGACCCAAATTGGAATGTAGTATCTCCTCACAGCTTTCACAGTAAAGCTTTCTGGTTTTGGCTGAGAGAGAGCTTTGAACTTAAAAATGACAAATTATGATGAGAGAAGCCATCACAAATAAGGAAATTAACAGCCATTTTTACTAAATACCTAAAAACTTTATCTTTGAATCTTTATTTCTCTTTTATCAGTATTTTAAAACTGATAGGCATTTGGGGATTGTGAAAACCTCGACTGAACTAAATAAAATTTATCTTGTGTAAGCCATAAACAATGTTGACTAAAATTGGTGCAAGAATGGTAATGTTTGCTTTCCAGAAAAGCTGGAAAATCTTTAAATGTCAGTAAATCTTGGAAGAACCAGTGGAAGCTGTTGCTGTTTTCCTGTTGAGCCTTTCCCTTGCATCAGCATTTACAGTACGCTGGTACCTATGAACTATTTCATAAAACAGCACAAATCTTTCCGTGTCAAATGAGTTGTTTAGACATCCACAGCTTAAGATCTTCTAAAGAACACAGGTGAAGCTAAAGTATTTGAAGAAGAAGTAGTACAGTAAAAAGGTAATTGAATCTGTTGGATGTAAACATTGGTTTTTCCTTAAGGCTACTATACAAAATAATTGAATATGTTCTGAAATAATGACAGTCTACAAAATAAATCAAAGGAAATACCATTTCCCAAGACAGTCATAGTCAAAGCAATTCAGGAATTCAAACTATGTTTGAATAAATGTAAAATGGAAGTCAGAGAGAAAGCAGAAGAATTTTGTAGAAGAAAAAAAGATTATGCAGTAAGCAAGAGATAGCCTGGATAAATACAAAGAGATATTATTTTCTTGTAAAATATCCTAGATTGAGTGCTAGTTGAAATGTCCTTCCCATCTAGCAGTTAGTCCTTCTTGTTTGAGTGCTGGACGAGAAAATCATTATTGTATGATTCATCTGTGGTCAAAGAAAGAAGAATCCTACAAGAATGCATTGGATCAGGTGGCTGTGGGTCTAGACAGGGAAAGATAATAATAATTTCATGAGTTACAAAAAATAATTGCTTTCATCTAAAAATATAAAAGAAACTAACTGTCTGTTGGAGAAAAGTAAATAGCCTTAATCCAGTTCACTCTATATATCTCTAAAATAAAGAAATTAAGAACCTCACTGAGGTAGGATTAAACTGGGGTAACACACTTTACCTGTGTTGTCCTGTATATAACTGTTTCTAGGCTTGACGTCTCCCAGAAGGGATAGGGTAGCCAATATGGATTTGAGACTAGACAGGATTGCTTTGCCTTTCCAAACCCTTCCTTTCCAACCCTAGGATCCCAAAGATTTCTTAGAAAATGTTGAGAATTCTAAAATGTCAAAATTAGAGAGGGTAACATAGAAGGGTAGCTCCCGTTTTGAATTCACTAAGTGTTCTGAAATCAGTTAGCAGTTTACCTTATTCTACAAGCAGACAAACTCATTATCCCATCACCAAAGCAATGTTACATTAGTCTAAAATCACTGCAGAAACTCCTGATCAGTTACATGGTAAATAAAATGGGAAGGAGATCAAGACAACTAGAAGCAGCTATGTCAATATAGCACCTATCATATGGATATATACATGCACACGCCATCTATTTCTGTCCTTCCTACCAAAATTCCTTTGTGTCCTGCATATGTAAGAGGAATGTGAAGTGCAGAAAGGTGGAAATCTGGTATAGCATGTTATGTATATACATATACTTTATGCCACCACAATAAAGGGAAATTGAAAGGGATGAGAAAAGGTTTTACATTAGAGGAACCTTGAATGTTTACAATGAAAAGAGCATTAGAAGACTGAGTAACATGGATAGTATGAAGTGGAGCCCTGAAGAAATCTTGTGTGATTTTGG
>JAOXNG010000005.1:21386942-21397684 GCA_028566535.1 Scolopax minor | reverse complement strand
CTGCATTCTGAATCTTAAGAATCACACACTTTTTTTCCAGGCAAGAAAATTACAGTTTTTTCATTTATAATCACCATAATGTAAATTGTAAGCATATTCAAAAGAAAAATAAAATATTAAAGAATATTAATAGTACGGAATTATAATAACAGTGGCTGCAAAAAATGCAAATATTTTTTAAAATTAATTTCTTATAGCCATTTAAAATCTTATACACACACCATTTTGCATAGAAAATTTCTCATAACAAGTCCTTATACCGAGAAATGTAAGTTTAGAGTCATGTTAGAAGTCCACTATCTACTAGCTGTTCAACAACTTTCATCTCTCAATCACAATTAACACAAAAATCTGCAGTAGATTTCTGCTTTTAACATTGGCAATATTAAAGAACCTACTTCTAGGAACTTACTCCAGAATGTAACACAAAAAATGGAAACTCAAATGTTCAAGTGTCAAATGCTGGGATCTCGTGGTCTATACAGAGTTACTTGTGTAAATCTCATGTTACATGAACACATAGTTTTTATTTCATTGAACCCAGCTCATTCATCTTACAAGACAGTGTCATGTGCTAGTCAGGTTTTTTATTTATTGTCACAACTCAATTTATAGACTCGTGCTTTACTATAAACTTACTATTTATGACCTGCTCAAAATACAGAATTACTGGTTTCTTCTTAAGCTTATAATTATTGTATGTGAATATTTTAATGGCTGCATTTCTTTTCACAGCATGTTGTCAGATCAAGAGGTACTGTTAAAACCAACTTATAAATAGGGAATGATAAAATCTATACAGTGAGAAAATACAGTTAGAAGGAACCCAGTAATTCTAGACACCCAAACTAATTTTCTAGAACCTAGTTTTTCAGCACATGCATTTATTTATTTAATGAATTTTAATAGGTTTTTTCAAGCTATCATTTATATCTGGTGTAGCTCTGAGTAATCAGACCTACTACAAATCAAATCACGGGATCTCAAATTATGTTCATTTGAGAAGAGTTAGGAAGAATGTGGGATTACCTATGAAAGTTTTCATTTAAGATACTGATTTGGAACCAAAAATCAACATAGACCTATGCCAGGATCTAGTACAATTATTCAGATTAGCATTGAGCTGCTTTAGCCATAAGAACTTTCTCCTCTTTTTTGCTATAATGATATGTTCCATTTGTTTCACATTTTTCTGCCTCTGTAACAGATGATGGCAGTGTTCCTGCAGTTGACAGTCTTATTTATCACATAAACCCTCATTAATCTTAGAAAAAACATTATATTCATTGAATGAGGCAAAAAAAACATGGACAAACCCATCATTGCTGTAAAGCCTGAATCAAAATATACAGAAACAAGCCATCCAAAATAAAGTTACACCAACAATATTCTCCATTTGCTAACTCTTGGTTATTTGATTTCAGCATATCGCTTAAACCCACTCCACCCCACGGTCCACCTGCACTGCTTCACAATCTAAACTTACTCCCAACCTTCTCATTCTTCTAGTTCTGTTTCCCCCTCAGACCTGTTCATTCCAGATGAGAAACAGTGCTTATATAATATGTACCATTACAGGCCAGTCAGATCTGCCTAATGATCTATACCATTCATATTAGCACAGGAATTCGCACAGTTCAAGTTAATTCAAACTTGCAAAGGAATGAAAAACACATATATATGAGACAAGGGCCATTCCAAATATTAAGGAGATATTGTTAAAATTGTCAAACTTTTATTATTTTTCTTTTTTAATAATAGGTGAAAATATTTTTCCCTTGCAAATGGGTAACTTAAAGTTAGCACAGATTATACTGTTCACAGAAGGGCAACATTAGTGTCTTCTCCCCCAGCTTTCTCATCTCTAAACTGGTACCATGAGGCTCTTTAGTGGTTTTGATGTATGTAAGTTGTATGTATGTGTATCAGCATCTGATAAAGAATCTTGGCTGTAGCTACTTCTAAATTGATCCTATTGTACTATTCTAAAATGCCTTCTCTCCTACACTGGGAAGAGGTTCCTGTGGTGCTTTACGCTAGTTCTAGAATTTGCAGTGCTAGAATATAAGGCTGTTCCTTTTTTACATCCATTCTCAAATTTTATTATTTGTTATAGATATGAATTTTATGTAGTCCTAATATTTTTTCCTAAATTATGGTTTTCCATATACATCTGTGTATACCACATTATTTTTCTTTGCCATCTAATGATTCCAGCTGTCAGATGCCCTGAGACTGAGTTACACACAGTGAGGGCCTCTTCACAAGGAAGGGTCTCGTGGGTCTCTCCTGCTCTCCAGTGCTGTTACCTTACTTCAAAACAATTACCCTCTTGCTTGGATTATTGCTTGTGGGATCACAAGAGGAATAATGGTCACATCATAAGTAGGGCTGGTAGAGTAATGACAGTTTGGGGTAACAAACAGAATAGAGGAATAGGGGAGAAAAAAAGGAAGCTCTTTGAGCATCTAATCTTTTCTGTTATTACAAAATTGCAAGTTGTACTAACTTTTTTTTTTTTTTTAAGGCTTACTTAATAGTAATAACAATGCAGTAGTCCTAGCAGCTGGCCTGATGCCTTGCCAACAAATCAAGTTTTAGTGTTGTCTCTGTCTGGTTGGTGAGCCCTCAATTAATGGATCTTGAATTAAATCAATAAAGAGACATTCTGAGAATGAGTTATACCAGAGGAAAGAAGAGAAAAACAACAAAATTGCTAGCTCTTGCAATCTTGCACAGCTGCTTATCACTTGCCCATTTCTTAAAGAAACACAGAATTATTTTTCTATTTAATCTATTAAAAGGAATAAGGTTATATCTTGATTTTGGTTTGTGTACTGCTTCTCTATTTTCAACTTGGTGATTATACATTAGGTCAGAAATACTATAAGTAATTTTTATATGTTTTTAACAAAGAAGAATTTTGGTCCAGCGAGCCCTGAATTTAGCCTAAGCACAGTGAGAACTCAAGATGCCTTCTATTCCAACCTCTGTTTTCCATTGCATTCATTTTAAGTTCCTCTTCAGGTTTCCATGGAAATAGCAGAGAAGTGTGCTTATACTCTTGGCATTAAAATATTCATTAAAAGAGATAAGGAGATGGTTTATATGGCAGATGCTGTATTGCTGAAGCAGGCAGTCAAAAAGTAAGCTCCTTGTATGTAAATGATCATCTGCATAAGTGAATGTATTCTGGGGAGAATAGGCCCAGAATGTATTCTTCACAGGGAGAGAACGGGAATGTAGGGAGCGTAAATCTGACCTGCAGAGAAACAAGGAGTTTCTACCTGAAATGGAAGACTTTCCAGAACAATGCAAAATAAAAAGCTGCTAAGATTTTACCATTAGTAGTTGAAATCTTTCTCAAGGGAACAGAAGATGATTTAAACTTCCTACAGAGGCAGATGTTGTACTAATGATCACATATTTTAATGAAAATGCCTTCTTTAATAAAAAATGGTATGTTTCTTGAAACAGAAATTCTCAGGTTGCTGTCAACAGTCAATATATTAAAATCTTTAAACACAAAATAAAATCTATCTTCTTCACAGAGAAAATAATTCTATAAACCTGATGTTTAAGCAGACCCATGAAAATCACATTAACAGCATTTCAAATTTTTCAATTTAAAATGGGCAAGTAACAATTGTATTTATTTAAACATAGACAGAAACAGACTAACTGTGCATCTAGCTGTCATAGTAGTTGTACTATATGTGCTAGAAGGGCAGTGAACTATATATTGGATATAGGACTAATCCTCTCTGGAATCTAAACATATAAACTACTTGCATAGATGCAAGCCTACTTTAACACATCAGGACTAAAAGTAAACTGTGAGCCACGCCAGAACAATGTCGTTACTTCATCTGAATGCAGAATCCTGCATCCGCCTTTCTTCATTATGGGTGTAGGTTTGATGAGTCTGCCATTCATCCTATATGCCCTTGCAGGAGCATTACGTAGGTGACATGAAAAGTCTGCCTTAAGCCTTTCCTGGGTGATTTCCAGCATTGTCTGCCACGAGGCCAGATGAGATTTATGGCAGGAGTCTGAGCACACACAGCTGGACTAAAGAGATTTCAATCTGCTTACTGGCAAGGGCTCTTAAATACAGCATAGACTGTCATTATCACCACCTCTTGGCAGTCCTGCCTCTCTAGCACCTAATGGAATCTCAAGAAATATTCCAAGACATCAACCATTCTCTTAGAAGTGGAAAAAAATATATATGATAATTTTCAGCCTCAAGTCTTGCTCCAAGGCTGTGCATGTGTAAATAATTGTTGAAGTGTGCAGATATTGAAAATATAACTGTATGGCACTTGGTAAAATTATCTCAAGATTCTTTCTATAAGTACAATAACTAGTATCAGCAAATGCAGTTAAAAATCCTTGATTAATACAATATTACAGTAAAGAAATTATAGTGCATAAATCCATGTAATGTTAATCATGTTAGCACACCTACTTTAGAATTCCCCATATTCAGAAATATATTTTGAAATTCAAACTGCTTCTATATCTAGTAGGTTTCTATACTAATGTTTGTATACACACATACACACGAATAAAAATTTATTTTGTTATGTATTAAAATGGAACTTCAGCAGTAACTAGTTCGACAGTGGATGGGAGAAATAGAAGAGAAGAACTTAGATAAAAATTAAAGGAAGCCATTTTCTTTGGCTGTAATATTCAGGAAGTAGTATGTAAAATGTCATTTAGACATAAAAACCCAAAGTTTTGAAGGTGATGCTACAACTAATTAGAAGACAATAAAAATTATCAATCTGTAGTGGTGCTAAGGATAGTCTAGACTACTTTTTAAAAACTATTTTCATATATGTGTTCCAATTATTTATTTTTGATTGAAATTTTCTTCAATAATATAGTTATTTATCCAGTTGAATTGAGGTGTAGTATAAAGATAGAAATTCACTTTTCTTTGTTATTTCTAAAGTAGTTATAGGGATCTGATGAAATTTACATATAAATTTATTTGCTTTACAGAATGTTGAAAAAGCAAATATGAAGTCAAACCTACTTGCTTTCTAACAAAATACTCTTTTTTGTCCTCTTTCTATGGTATACTTATTTCTGACTTTCTTAATTTATTAGCAGTAGTTAATACAGCATCTGCACTAGCACAGATGCAACCCTAATGTGTATATACACCTATATACCTACATGCATTTACCTATTCACTTTATAACAAGTTTCCGTAGTCATTTTCACATTCAAACACTATTCTTTCTGCTTAACTACTGCCATGGATTTAATACTCGTTTCAAATACCATACTCAGAAATCCAGGTCTTGAAATAATAATAAACAGCAAATCATTCACACGTTCTGGACTAAAGTCTATTCCATGCAAACTAACAATGAGCATGTGTATTATTTTGGTAACGTTTTTGTCTTCTGAGTTGCACCGCTGTAACTTCACCAGCCCAGCTTTGCACATCTCTAAAAACTTCAAATGAAAGTAATTTTTAAAACTCCTAACAAATGAAATAACATCAACAAGTAAGCACCTGAGCTGGCAATCAAGTGCTATCACCAGCACAGAATGGGTCAGATCTATTATTATGCAGACCAATTTGGATTTTTTTTTAAAAGGGATAAAACTATTGACCCAAGCCCACCTTAGAATAATGCAAGCAGAACATGGCAGAGCATATAAAGAATCTTTTCCCACCTCTTTTTCCACACAAAGAAAATCAGTATCCATTCTGATTTGAAAATCAATACGACAGTCACCTGATCCAGTGTACAAATGACCACGTTTTATGTCTTGTTTCTGACCCAGTATGGTTTTCTCCTAAACCAATTTTAATTTGCGTGCTAGCCTTTCTGGTAATCATAAGGAAGAAACAATCAGCAGTACGAGCTTCCAACTTTAGTCCCTTTTAGATGGTATTTCCTGCAGACCTAAACCTGATCACAGTGCACCAACATGTTATCTATACTACAGCATCAGTGTAACACTATTCAACATAGAATATATAAAGAAGCAATGTATATTTTGGCCTCTCAGAACTGCAGTGTTGATATAATAATGATCTGCTCTGTGCAACAGTCAAAAACTATTGACAAGCAAATTACATCAGATCCTGAGTCTGTCACCTTCCTTTTTAATGTCGTCTCATGACAATTTGAAATGTGGCAGGGTTTTTATGTTTGTATTTGATATAACAATATTAGGCAACCTCAGATCACACCTATAGTTGGCAAACACCTTTGATCTCTTGCTGCTTATACTTTGCAGTTGTTGTGACTCTATGTAGATAAACATATCTATATCTGCAGCAGCATAACTTATTTTTATTGCTATTAAGAGAGAGTTACGATGAAATGGTACGGGGCATTTATCATATGCCTTATAGGGATAAAGTCTGGAATTCCTCACAGCATTTTCCAAGAATATTTTTTTTCTTTTTTTTTTTCTAAGACCTCAAATAGACATTTTTGGAAATCCAATTGAAATTAGCAATAATCAGAAACTACAATTTATGTCACTACCTTTTGCCATGTATGTTATTTAAAAATTATTCTTGTTCAGAAAGTAAAGGAAGTGCCTTCAGTACATGCCATAATTTATCTGGGTATCATGGTAGATTCCACAGTAAAGTTTTATAATATGTGTCTTTTTTTTGGTACTAAGCTTTAAAAGTTTTTAGAAAAGCACTGACACTCCTTGTGATCCTTGATTCCATAGAAAAGGTTACAGGAAAGCTTATAACCAGCCTCCAGAGGTGGCAGTGGTTTGAGAACATCCCTGCATATTTTATTACAACAACAACAACAAGAGTTTCTGATTCTCTTCATCTTATATCTTAGGGAAGACCAGTCATCTCCCCAGTGAAGGGGACTTCATGGGTTAAGCACTGATTTGCAAATAGATTTGAAATAAACTTTAGGATAGCAATTTTGCAATCTTAAGTTAGAATTAAGCTCCAGTGCTACCAGTCAGGCTCTGAAGACTGATATTTTTTTCAGTGGTTTTTTTTTTTGGTTGGTTGGGGTTTAAACTAAGTAGTAAGGGTACTTCTCAAAAAAAAAAAAATTCCTTGAGTGCTCTCTTTGCTTACTCACATCAGCATTTTTTGTCAATGCATTTTTCTATTTTAAATATTCATGTTTTGAAGGAGGAATTGAATGATTTGAGTACAGAAGGGCTTTTGTATTCTCAGAACAAGGTGACATTTCTTTGACTCATTGTGGACTTTTTGTTTTAAATTTCTTCTTGAACAGAACAGCAGTGGAAAGATTTTAGAAAAGCTGCATCACTCCTTTTTACTCAGGACACCTCCACCCAACTTCTATTTAACTGTCATCTCAAAGAGAATTTGTCAAGTGATTTCTTTACTCTCACGGATCATTGTTCAGCTAAAATCTTGTCTCAGGCTGGATCACTAGAACATGGAATTTAGTGTCTGAATGGGAAAGACCCACTTTGGACACTGAATCCCAGGGATTAGTTAATTTAGCAGATAGTATCAAGAGAAAATTATAGTAATATCTGTGTTCTAGTCTTCTAATATTATGGTGTCTATTTGTTGGGTGTTTGTTTTGTTTTGTTTTGGGGTTGAGTTTTTGGTATTTGGTTTGTTGGTTTGGGGTTTTTTTGGTTTGGTTTTGAGTTTGTTTTTTTAATAGATGCCCTATCTTTCTCATTAATGTGAGGAGAGGGGCTGGTACATTATAGTTACTGAAGTATACAGCTTATTTTGTGACCATGTAGTTTGGAAATGTGAACACTCAGTAACCTATAGTTTCTCTCCTTCTTCTAGTAGACAGAGGGTATAATTACACTCAGGGTAGTAATAGCTCCAGTCCTGACTGCAGATTAAAACATCACCATGTAGTTGCTAATAAATACTGGAATGAGAGAGAAGGTAAGAATAAGAGTAAGGATTAAATATAAGTGCTTCCTACCATGTATCCCTGATATGTTTAATCTTTGAAAAAGTAGAACAGAAATTGACTGAGAATCTAATTTCTGTTACAAAAAAAACCCAAAAAACCTGTGATTCTAGTATTTGAAGTGGTTGCATTTAGAGAAGAAATTTTTCATGTGCTATAGACCTTTGCTCTGTCTTTTACAGAAGAAAATAAAAGGGAGCAGGTAACATTAGTACTCACTATATGGTAATAATGCCCTGAGTATCATGAAACTTAACACTCAATCAAATGCAGATACAGAGGTTTGTGATGTCTTCTGTGTAACTCCAGTAGTATATCTTTCCTACTTTTCTTACCCAAACAACACGGATAACAACTCTTGTAGTAAGGTTTGGTTATATAGGATGACCTTAGCTGCTCTAGCAGTTGATAAATCAACCAGCTTTTCATTTTCCTCTGCTTCTGGACATGGGATCCTACTGTTTGCCTTAACACAGATCTTACTGTGATATACACAGGATTCCAGTTGAGTTTTATTGGTTTAGCAAAGGGCCTGAAAACAATAGAGCTGGCACAAATAATGAGGTAAAAGCATTCACAGAGGTAATAGTACTTGACTGAAGAGATGAACAAGCAGGAGGGAGAGAATGAGACCTCCCTTTCCTCTTAAGTGGTGATCTTATAGACAATCTCAGCAGGCTTGTATAATTTAATATATGCATTCAATATGCATTTCACCAAGTGCATTAATTCTGCTTTCCTTATTCTATGGTGTTAAAATAAAATAAATAAGTGAAAAGAAAGAAAAAACCACACACAGAATCACTTTATCGAGTTTGGGATCTTAAAATGGAAGGATTTAGCAAGAATGCATTATTTAATTTATAAAATAACAAGGCTATAATTTGGACTTTTATTTCATCTCTGTATAAATAAATATTAAACTGAGAATATCATGATCACTGGATCTTCTGGTCTAACTTCCATGTATCACAACTACGATCATTTCCCTCTATTGGGTTTTCCCTGTCCTAAGTCTAGTCATTTGTAGCTGTCAATGGATGTTTGACTAAACTCTGTCTTCCAGAAAAGCTGCTTCAACTGGTTCAGCCTCCTACCTAAAAAAAAATAAAAGAAAAGCAGCCATTTCAGATCGGTATTTATCTGATCTACCCTCTAGCCATTTGTTCATCTTTTGCATTTCTCCATTAGATTATTTAATTATTGAGCATTTTTTGCTCCTTTGGGTACTTATGTACTAAGCAGGTACTCTGCAATCTTTTTAGCTAAACAAAATGAATTAACCTTTTGAAACCTTTTTAAATGCTGTAAGTCTCAGTCTGGATTTCTGGACAGCAATGACAGCCAGATGCTGTGCAGAACACTGCCTCCAGGACATTTTAGGCACAGTCACACTGCGCTTAGTTTTGTCAGCCTTTGATTTTCTTTTTTTTAACATATCTGTAACCTCCTTTATTAACCTCTCCCTTTTCCAATTCATTTTGATTGTTTTCCTTTTCCCATCTATGGGTTGTTGGGTTTTTATTTATTTATTTCTAATTACTGCTTTCATTTGATCTATGAAGAACAGCAAAGGCACAATACAAGCTGCAATTAGAACCATCCCTTCCTGTATCACTGCCAGGAGAATTCATACTACTGTACTGCACCTCATATTAAAAGGCTTTGTAAAAATTAAGTCTACTCTGACAAGTCCAATGACATCCCTAGCCTGTATTATCAGGGCACTGCTGCATAAACATTTACACCAATGGAATTCCAACTGATTTTGGCAAATATTAATGGAAAGAAATCTCATTGCCATGTCATAGTTGCAGTGAGAAAGCTCAGATTGCTAGAAACACTGCTAGCTTTGGCAGGACACAGCTGAAGCAAAGCTCACTGTCGACTGATATGACACTCCACCATGCCATGTTGCCAGGGAAACAGCAGAAGAAGAGAACATAAGGTTGTTAAACTAGAGGGGTTCTAAAAAAAAAATAAATTAAAAAATGGTCAGGGCCAGGCTGTCTCTAAGTAAATGGAGCATATGTATGACATACCATCATGCTATTCTATAAAATAAGTTTAGTCATAAGCTTCTCCCCATAACTGATGGGCTGAAGGATTCTTGCTTCTAAAGATGCTGCTTCTGTTAAATGAATTTTATGCTAAATTGTGTTAAACTATTATCAATAATTTATTTCTGCTGATGACAAATGGTTGGGGGTCGGTTCCTATTTGTAAAGTAAAATATGACCAATCAGTAAATAATGAGGAAAAGTACACAGAGAATGACTGGACAGTGTATTTTGAAAGCAAGATGTTTTATCGGTTTAATAATATGAAGAAAGGACAGTATCAAGATCTAATATCTAAAAAATAAGTGACAGGAGTTAAAGAACTGAATTAATTGGAGTAGAGGAGTTACTCATCATCTGCTAATTTTGAAGTATAATCAGGGGACACTGTCATTGGTTGAAAATTTAACTAAATTTAACTAAACCTATTAATAGCTTTAAAAATGCATTTTGATACTCAAAAATCTATCCCAAGAAGCAGGCTTAAGTATTCAGTCTTGGCAGCACACAATCAAAAAAAAAAATAAAAAAAAATCTATGGCACATGCATATACTGTCTCATCTGTTACTTTTCATAAGGAGAATTTAAAAAAAAAGGGTAGGCATCCAAGACAAAGATCCATCTAACCCAAAATCTCATGTTTTACAGTGACTAATAATAGATAATTTGGGGATGCCCTTTCAAGCTGAGAGAAGCAAGAAGTGTAAGCATCCGCTATGGCTCATTTCAATAATGTAAAATGAGGAAGTATTA
>JAOXNG010000005.1:21368210-21386842 GCA_028566535.1 Scolopax minor | reverse complement strand
GATGGGGAGAACATGAAGATCTGGAGAAACAGAAATACTTCCCTAGTAGTTTATCCTTAATTCTCAGGGTCTGAACTCAGAACTTCCAAGTCAAAAGCACTATCTTGACATGGTTTTTTTTATACATTTTTCTATTCCTTCTGAACTTGTGCAGAGTTTTGTCACCATGACATACTTGGGCAGCAAACTCCATAATTTCACTATATATTGTGTGGACCTGCACTGCCTTTATCTGTACCTTGTTCTAAACATCACATCTAATAATATCATTCAATATCCTTGGTCCTTAAAAGATACAATAGATAAGGATTAGAAATCAATTTTCAGTATGCCAGGCATCACTTTATAAGCTCATCATATTGTCCTGCTCTGTACAATTTTTTTTTTCCTAGGGAAAATGTCCTCATCTATTATTCGTTAATTTTATTGAAAGTATTCTGTACTTTACCTCATGTTTGCTCTAATTCAAATATGTTTTCTTCAAAATGGGAAGAAGAACTTAGATGGTATTCTGAAAGCAGACAAGCTTTGCACTTTATACAGTTTTGTGATTTTTCCTTAGTCCTTTCCTAATGTTGCTTGCTTTTTTGACGGCTATTGAACATTGAGTTGATATTTTCATAGACCAAGCTGTTACAACTCCAAAATCTCTTTCTGGCATGTGCACTATATGAGTCAACAAGATACTATATGAGTCAACAAGAAATGTCTAACAGTATCTTTAACAAATTAAACTTCCCATAAAAGCCTTGTCACATTGCCAGAAAAATGGCAGTTACCTAAGTGTTCTCAGTATTAGACACCATTACTTTTAGTTAAAAAAACCTGCTGGAATGGCAACATTGTAATGCAAGCATAAAATTATTTTTACTTGCATGTGATTTCTCTTCCTAACACCTAAATTCTGTTCTAAAGAACCTACTCTTGAAAAGCCTATGTAGAAATACCATATAGATCAAACAAAAACATTAATGATACTGTAAAAAATGTAAGGAATTTTGGTTTACACAAAGCAAAGCACTAACACTGCTCATCATATTACTCTGGCTTAATTGCAGTAGCACCTGCAATGGTAAGGAGTATGCAAGTGGCCTATATGCATGTCAACAATTCCAAGGTGATGCAGGTCTTATTAAATACAGCTTCTGAAAATTTATGCTGCGATATTCTGGGTTACTTTGTTTCCAATCCTCCTTGCTCTTACTTTTATTTAATTGTGAAAACGTTGCTTACAGTATATTGTTATATCAAAACCTCATATATGCCTTCTAATTCATAATTTTAAAGAAAAACCTTTTTTAATTTCATGCAGCCCAAAGCTTAAGCAGCAGACATTCACAGAATCACAGAATATTCATGGTTGGAAGGGATCTTTGAGATCATCAAATTCATGCTTCTATATTAACAAGAACCAAAAGAACTATAATAAGTGGAGAAATGAATGCAGAAAAACAAGCCTCCAAGGACAATAAATATGTAGGATAAACTTATCCAAGGATCTAGTCTTTCAGCACCTCTTCTGTCTCCTTATACTAAAACAATTGTCCATCAGATCCTACTTCTCCCACCTTGAATCAGTTGTTTGTTCAGGACAAGCCTTCCCTACAGTGGCAGAGGGAAGCCACAGCAGCCCAGTTTCTCTCAGAGGGAGTCTTTGTCAAAATATTTTTTCAGTATAAAAATTCATCTCCTTGCATACTTTCTCATTTCTTAAAAAAAATCCAAAAAACCAAACAAAAGATCCACACCAAAACCAACAGCCAACCAACCCAACCCATCCCCCCAAGTTAGAAGCTTTAGAAGGCTTGAGGTTCCTTTTTAAGAACTACATTTATGTCTGTATATTCTAGTCTGAGTTACTAGTTTCTCCCAGTTTTTTTGACCTGTACATGCATCAGACAAAAGTTATTCTTGAAAACCATTTTAAACATGATTCCAAGTAATGTGATGTTAGTAGGAATACCTTCAAGACAATCAAGTATTTGCTATTCACCTTGTAATGCTTTTCAAAAATGGGTACTTAGTATTTTTAGATTTCACATACGTACTATTTAACTGGTTTGGTTTTTCTTTGTTACCAATCCTGTCAAACCTTGTAAGGCTTTTGGTAGTCAAGACCACTTCTTACCTTTTCTTTAATGCCACACAATTTTCTCCATTAAAGTTGACAAATGTTTTACCAGTTATTCTGTTACCAACTTCTAAACTAGATAGCTTTAACTGAGCATTGTAGGAGAGATTTGCCCACCAGCCATCAAGAACAATGACTACTATGGCATTTCAAGTGCAAAATTTCAGATCAACTTTTTGTTTCCCTGCTCTCCCCACAGTAAGGGATAACCAAATAACAGCAACCAGAAAAATGCTCTCAGCCTCCATTTCAGGACCCAGTGTCTTTCTACATTCACAGGTGGAAGATCTATGTCTGATGTTTCTGTTCTTTTAAGCCAGGGAGCCTTTTAAATTCACACATTAGGAGTCAGGCATATGAATAAATTCCCATTAGGTATGTTTTTTATGTTATCAAGCCAAGCCAGCTGTCTCGTGAGTCGGTGAGGACTTTGGATACACTGAAAAAATATATATCAGGAATACATACTGGGAAAGTGTTCTAACATCTTTGATGTTTTTTAGATAGCCATTTTACTCAGCAGAAAGATTTCTAAGTATTCATGTTTGAAATACATGTCCATGTATATTTGCATAGCAGGAAACAGGAAACACATGTCTTTCTACCTGGTAAAATATTTATACCTAGCACTGATTACAAACCACTTCTTGAAAAATACAGTATAGTATTTTTAAAAAGGTAACTTTGATAATAAAATGCCCTCTTAATGCACATGTTGGTTATTGTTTTCTCTAAGCTCAGAAAATATTTTTGCATGTTTGTATGATCTTAATAACTGGAAAAATCTAATGCACTCAGTAAATTAATCACATTGTTCCATAATGTTCTCATTCAGGTCCAGTGTTCTTCAAAGTTATTTTCAGCTTTGTGTTGAATGATATATGATGGGTAGCTGTTCCTTTGAAGTTTAAACCTCTAAATGTACAAGAATAATATTCTCCAAAAGACTGGGCCGTGCTATGCCTCACAGCCCTAAAAATTTTTGCCATTCCTTACTGTTTAAGAGGTTCTACATGGACAAATAAATTTGCTTTTAAGCAAGTCTTATTCAATAAAGTCATCTAGAGAGTTTCACCTAAAGACAGCATTTTTCTGTAGGAGAACCTTGTGTTGCTCTGGTGTACTCCCCTTCTAATTCCTGTATTTGCCTTGTTATAAGCAATGCTGTAATTGCTCTTCTATCTTTTCTATGACAAGATACTTGGGAAGGGGACCGTGACTTTCCAACCCGGTTGACGGATTCTGAGAAAGTCAGTTCCTTGCCTTCACAAATTGATTCTTTATCAAATACATGCTCCCCAAACTTTATGATCAATTCTCTGCCCATGAAACTGATACGGGTAGGAGATGCTTTCTGAACATACTACATTAACTGGTCAATGTCAGTGGCTTTGCTACTGACTCATTACAATTATCCATATGCTTGACAGGTGTCTCGTGTCCATATATACAACTCTAGTGGCTAATTTAACCCTGGAATTAGAAAGCAAGTTTTACCTGCTCCCTAGATTGATACATACAATTGGCATATGACAGAGGGCTTTCCAGGTAAATTACTGTCAGATAATTGAGAGGTTCCATAATGACCCAACTCTTTGATTTATATGAGGCCAAATGTAGTCTCAACTGTTTGCTGTAGTATTTTGTCTTTTTCATCTGCATCTTCCTTTTAACAAGATGCTATACTTAAAAAATAGCCTTTAAAAAGCCTAATTTCTTCATTTACTTCCAATGAATTTTAGAAAGACAAAATATCTAAACCTTAAGTTATCTGCAAGTAGTTTTCGTTTATCATTCATTTTTATAAAATTATTGAACTAGTGTCACTTTTACACAAAGCAGGCATGTTCAATCTTTGCTTAGTATCTTCTGCACCGTGTGAATTTCTTACCACTGAGGAATTCTCAATCATACATTCATGTTTAGCTCATTTCATTATTTACTTTGTTATTCTATCTTTGAAGAATGTTTTGAATGGTCTAGAACCCTGTAGAAGAACACTGTAGAAGAAACCTGAAAAATATCCATCAGTATGTGCAGCAGGTATAAAACAAAACTGAGGGCATACAGATAGATGGGGAGTCACAAAGAAACCGCGTGACTTCTTTTCAAGGTGAGCAGTAGAAGTACTAACATGAGAGAGTAGAGATTATTTAATGTCCTGTAGCACACATTAATTTAAAAAGAAATTTAAATAAAGATTAAGATTAACAGGCAACTCTTTCTAAGGGCAGGATACAACACATAAAAAGGCAGCAACAAAATAATAAAATAAATCCTTGATAATTTCACATTACCAAAGGCCAGAGATGACATCTTAATATGTAATAAAAGATAGGATGGGTCAATCAGCTGCTAAGGACCATGAAAACTGAGACAAGTAATTTATTTGATATAATAGAGAAGAAATCAGCATGGGGATATAAAAACCCAAGACAACCTTCTCAGAGTGCTGATCAGGATTAATAATCTTATAATAAATCACTAGCATTCCAAGGGTATTGTACAAACCAGTTTTGCAACTGTGTCAAAAGAGAGGCAGCTGTTACCTAGTTGAGTCATACTAACTACGTGCATGGAAAGATAAAGCAGTATTTATTGCATGTTAGGCAGGAAAAAAAATCACGTAAGACATTGTGGAAATAAAACCAGACACAGATCACATTTGCAGATAACCCCAGATGCACAGGAAATATATTGTTATCAAGAGTGACAGAGGGAAATGCACCAGATAGAGGAAAAAAAAAAGGTGAAGATTTCTAGTTTTCAGTGTCTTCCTCTTCAGTAAGCAGCTAAACATCCCATATTTTGAATAGAGAAATCAAAAGTTTGTTCTGGCCAGATCTGCAAACTGTTAACTCAGGTGATTTTGTCTCTGCACATGGTGGCATCATGTGTGTAGGAAGAGAAAGACAAAGGCCCCAGAAAAGCATCTGTCTTCCCCTTCTCTCATTTCGTTCCAGGCAGTATAAAGTGTAACTTATTTTGTCTCTTAAAATTATGCACAAAGGAAGAACTGTGCAGGCAGCTGATAGTTGGGACATTATTTTTGTTCTCCCTTCTGCACATTAGTGTCACTACAAAACTCCTGCCCTCAACAGACTTCACACATCAGCTATATTCAGGACCTACCAGTATGCAGAGCCAGCTCATTTTCCACTCAATTTTTACCATATCTGCCAATCATTATTTTAACACGTCTTAATAAAGTCAGAGCTTATGCATAGCATTTATACACTGCTGTCAACAAGAAGCACTGAAGATACCATCTTCATATAGATCATTTGCCTAATTTTTGCAGTTTATAAATCAGACAGATTCTTACACGCTGTGTTGAGTAGTAAGTTATATTTGACAGGGGACTAGTTTTATTTAATAGTTCTCTTCACCATAGGTACTACACCAAGAAGCATTTTAGACTCGGCAACACTGTTACTTGTAGGACTTTTTTCACGAGTGGCAACCTCAGGGTTGCAGTTCAAGTGATCTACCCTTGCAGGTACTCTTGTAGTTTAGCTATCGGAGCTGTTTAACACTGTATTGTTTATATAACACACCTGGAACATGCCATGTAAAATAATGGACATATGTTTGGATAAAGTATAACAGCCAAAGAAAGATAGGACAAAGGTAACCTGTTCTTTATAGAGTCAGGTTCCCCATGAAATGCTATTAGTGTCCTCCTCCTTTTTGCCATTTAATTGGGAGTTTGAGAAAGATGACTATTCTCACATATTTCATCTGTGTTCAAATTTCTCAACAGATCATAAAAGTATGTCTGCAGAATTTGATTTTATAGGCAGGCAAATAGTTGGACAGTGGTTTCATAAACATGGAAGCTGAGGGATGATAAAAGTCTGAATTTCAATGTTGAGTACACTCTATAAGCAGTAGCACCAAGGAACATCAGATTGCAGAATAAAGGGATAAAAAGAGATCATAGAAGATTAGCCCTCCAGGCTGTTAAAACACTATGTAAAAGTGGACTTCAATGTCACTGAGAAATAACCCAGATGCTTATTTCATTTGATTCTAAAGAAAGGAAGAAAAATCAACTTCAATGAGGATTTTCCAGAGTTTTTTGGTTTTTTTTTAAATCTGATGAACAAGGCAGGAAAAGTCTAAAGGATTGCAAGAAACCAAACAACTCCCAGTCAGGGCCTAAATGTAAATAAGACACACTTTTCCCAATAACTACAAAAATGAAGGGGAAGAATTAGTGGCTTCTCTCGTGTCAAGAGATGGTTACTAAACACAAATCAGATTTAGAAATCTGTTACAATAGGAAGACACTAATGCCAAAACAAGAATCTCCAGATAAAGTGTAAGTCCATGTAGGACATGGACCAGAGAATCAGTTATTGTTGTCCAGAGAAGAAAATGGAAGTGCAGTGGATAAGTTGCAAAATCACTACAGAAGATAAGAATAGGGAAATATTCTGTATATGATAAGCTATACCAACAAAATACGGCCAATTCAAACAACGCCAACAAGGATTATTGGAAATATCACATCTTTGCAAAAAATAATGTAAGAGACAATTCTATACTTATCAAATAGCCTCAGACACAGAGACAATGATGGAAGCATGACAGAAAGATCTGGACAAACATGACTAAGCCACTAAAATTTAGGCAATTTTTTTTTCCCTTAAAATAAGTTTCTCTGGTCTGATATTTCTCATCATCTAGTACAATTGCTTCTCAAATTTGCCAGCTGCCTTCTAATAAGAAAAATCTTTGTAAAATATTCAGTTCTCATAGTGCTTATTTCATTTGCAGTAAAATTCAAATATTTCTGAAAGGTTTGAATTATCAAAATTCAATTTAGATTAATGTTCTTGACCATAAAGGTTTTTTTACTTTAAAGCATCATAGAAAGTGCATGCAAAAGGGATTCAATCGTATAAGGCAAGCTTGTAAAAAAAAAGGGAATATTTTTGGAAATGATTTTGTAGTCTTGGTTCAAACCTAAGTATAATTGCTCTCAAACCTATCACTTAGCTCCTGTCTAATAAGAAAAAAATCTTTGTAAAGAAACTGTATTAGCAACCAAAAGTACTGACAAAGGAATTAAAAGTACAAATGAGTTGAAATAATTTCACATTCTTCTACCAATAATGATAAAAGATTGTATGGAGTGCTACTTGAAGAATCACTTTCCTACATGCATGGGATGCGAAGGGAATAGTTTCACCTGTTTTCTTTGGTGATGATCTTTTCTTACACTGGTTTGGAGGGAAGGAGTTGGCTGCAGAACTTGGAATGTGAACACAGAGGACTTTACAGAGAGGCAGTAAACACAAACAAGCAAACGAAAATCCAAGGGTGAGATTTCTGGGAAGTATTGCTCTACAGCTTTTGTCTGATAGTTGTTTCTTTCTGGTTTGTGCATTTTTCATACAGTTTGGAAGGAAATATTAGAATCTTCCTCCAGTTCTACCTCAGTGACTGATGTCAACTTCCAATAAAATCTCCAGAAAATATCCAGAGATATTAAAAGTATCACCTATGGAATCCCTTTCTTTAAGCACCTCCATCTCATGCCATAAATTTCGATCAGCAGAGCTGTGCAATCTGCTAGGTCACTTGGCAATATTTTAATCTGTACCATGATTCTGTGATAAGTGATACTGTATAAGCAGCAGAGTAGATAGAAGGCACCAAAGTTGGTTCAGGTACCACCTGCCTCAGGGGTCTGGTGAATGGCATGTGTTACATAAAATATGGATAATTTTGGCGATGCATTCACATTTAGGCATTAAAGCCATCGCAGTTATTCCAGACATTACCAAAACCATGACCATGTAGTTGGCATCTTTAAAGAGCACAGGAGCTCTCGATAAACGATTTTTAATGAAAAAATCAGGCATGCAACTATGTTGACATTACACAAGTCCAGTACAAAACAAACAAGAAGAAATGAAGAAAGTCACAGTTGGTCCCTTTTCCATAGAGGACTGCCCAAACCAGATCATTAAACCTGGCTAACTGATCCTTTTCTGTAAACTTATTGAGATCCAGTTCTATTTGAAACACCATATAAAAATTTCTTGGAACAATTTCCACTCCAGTAACACTTGTGCAATGCATCTGCTGTAAAAGAACAAGAATTCTGGTATTCTGGAGTGCTCCAGGAACTGATACTGCTGAACAAACTCTCTAAAATGTAAAACAACTGAAGGTGTATAAGGGAATACACAAGAAGTAGAAGCATTTTAAGCTTAACTTTCTGAATTTACAGTATTTATTTTAATTCTTCCTGAAAGGCAGCTGTTTTCAAACATAAATACAGAATGTTTAGGAACCACTAGATGATAGAATCATTACATGTTCCTACCCACAAACCCTCTTAAGCATCACATTTTACAAGGCTGTCAAAAAGTAAGCTCAAATAAAAACCTATAAAGGTTAACTCAGGCAAGCTGGATGTGATAGCAAACACATAACTGCGTATATGCAAGTGTTCATATATTTTCCCATAGTTACTATATTTGCATGTCGTGAAACCAGAAGCTAATAGCATTAAAGAGAATGAAACAGGAGTTAGTCATCGAACAAGGCAAATCAGCCATATAAACAAAAAAAAGTCCAAGAAAATTGCAAATTTAAAAGTTACATACTAATTAAAATCTAGATCTGATTTTTTTTAAGATTAATTTAATCCCAAATTCTGATTGAAAGTCCTTGAAAAAAATGTGGAGATACCTGTTACTTATTATTATTTTAGCTTCAGAATTTCTCAGGACTTGCAAAACATGGTATCCAAATTAGCCATCCCTGTGCACCAGGATGTCACTGCTATCTACCTTTTAAAGTGATGTTTGGAGTATCATTTAACCAGGTAAACATTTGGCAAAAAGGCACCCCCCCACACAAAAATCAGCTGTCAGGTGAAAAACCACTCCACTTCCCAAAAGTAACATTAAATAAATAAATGAATCTGTCCATTGCAAACAACTATGCAAATAAAGGAATCATTGCTTCTGGCTTTTTACTACAGATTAGGGGTCAGGGAAAGGAAATCACATTTGGGGCTGGGAACTCAGGGATTACTGCCTTGGGAGGGTGGGGACATGGGGAGTAAAAAAAAGGCCAAACAGTGGGAAGGGGGAAAGGAAGAGAAGGAAAGAGAATAAGGAGCAGAAGGTGCACTTACTGTTTGGTTATCTTCATACAGCTTCAAGTCATAGCCACTCAGCTCCACACAGAAAATTATTGCTGTAACCCCCTCGAAACAGTGGATCCATTTTTTGCGTTCAGATCTCTGTCCACCCACATCCACCATTTTGAAAGTCAGCTCTTTGAAGGTGAACTTATTTTCTACAATCCCTGTGGTCATGTCCCGAGAACGCAGAATATCTTCCACTGTAGGGATGTAGTCCAGTGCTGCAATCCTTTCTAGGTCGTTTAAGTAGTACGCAGCGTTATCCTCTAGGTGGTACTCATTGGAGCGGCAAAAACACTCCTGCACACCGGGGTCTGCCCACAGCCGTTTCATGACTCCCAGAAGCTCAGGGGTAATCTCACCTTTGCTCTCAGCTGGGCCTGTCAGGGCAAAGAGCTGCACAGCATCATATGCTCTGTCAGGATTGTGAAATTCTATCTTAAGAGTGGCCAGAGCCCGAATGATACGTGTGAGGGAGTCAATTGCATTGTAGATAATCAGAGGTTTGTATTCTTTGCAAGCCTCCAAGTTAAAGCCACCACTATGAATGATTTTCATCTGCTTTACAATCGTACTCTTCCCAGAATTGCTGGTACCCAGGAGAAGGAGCTTAATCTCCCTTCGTTGTCGCTGACTTTCAGAGCGCAGGTGGCGGTCAATCCTACGGGACCGCCGCGCTGCCTCTTTCTCCTCAGAGCTTTGCCGACATCCCATGGTATAGCAGGCAGTTACAGAAGGGAAAGGTTGGAGACTGTCTCACTCTGTTTGCGTCTCTGAAAAAGATCTGTGGTGCCTTTCAGTTCTCGTGCCAGGTACCTTGAACCCAAAAAAAACCAACTCGCTACCTGGCAATCCAAGATGCCTCTACCACCTAATTCTGTCCCAGCAGGGGTGCAAACACATGTAGGTATGCATCCACAGAAATAGTCTCTTCAGTAGATCTCATGGCACTCCCCTTTCCAGTGCATAAACAGTGGCACATTCCTGTTAATGAAGGGACACTTCCCTTTGCCACAGTTTGGCTAGATCAGACAAATACTCTTTTCTGTTCTGCATAATTATTTTGCTGCCTTCTGTCCAAAGGTAAGGAGCTGCACGTTCACCTTCTCTGCTCAACCCTTGTCTTTTAGGGTTGTATTGTTTGTTGTATTTTCTGGTTGCTGTGGTGATGCTGCTAGATAAAGCTGAAGCTCTTTTCAATGGTGCTGCACTTGTTTTGTTTCTCTTCCCCCACTTCTTCAGCTGATCCAGTTCAGCTCTGTAAATCTGTGCTTTCCACCTGCCAAACAATGAGAGAAAAAATGAATGAAATGAGAGACTCCACTTCTTTGCTGCAAACCACTCACTCCTCTTCTTCTAGACTTCTAAACCTTTTATTATCCCAAACAGAAAATACAGATGGAAAAATATGTGAAGAAAAGCAAAAATCTAAAAGCCTTCAAAAACATAGGGACAGCTGAAGCTTGCAGACCTAAGAAAATGTGGTTTCTGAACAATAGTAAATCAAATCTCCCTTTCAGCCTTCTGTGTTTTATTATCTAAACCTACATGAAAACAAACAGTGCTGAGCTCTGCCCCAATTTCTCCCTCAGCAAGAGCTTATGGCAGTGCTTTTCCTGCACAGTCCTGTTCTGACTGGTTTTCCTGAAGCAGAAAACGAAACAGACTCACAACTACTTTTTCCAGACTCTCTATTTATATCAATATCTTCTACTCAGACAGATGTCCTCCTGGATTTTCTTTCATCTTTTCTGTTTGCAGCGAACATTTAAATAACTAAATTAGGGAGCAAAAGGAGGTGATGAACTTTGCTTCACGATTTTGTAAAAAGGAGAGTTACTGATTTTTTGCAGAATGCAGATCTTTCCCCTTGCAGAACAGGACTGTTAACCATACAACCTGCATCCTGCTTAATCAATACACTACTACAACAAACTTCGTAAGCTTTATTCCATGACCAAGCTAAGTGTCCTTAAGCCTCCTCTCTCCCATTTTTAATACATGAAAATTCTGAGATGCAGTAAAAGTGAACAGTGACTACAAGGCAAATGTTTCATACACAAGAAATGCCTTTCCAAGCAAGGCCTGACAACTTCTGAGTGGCTGCTAGAGCAATTATTCTTTCCCAAATTAGGGGTTAAGCCTACTAGTTGGAACTCTACAGAAGGCAGCAGCAGGAAGCAGTTACCTCTCACAGAGGGCAAACACATTACTAACAGCTGATTGGCAACAACTTGCCTCTCTTCTAGGAAGGGTTTGCTGCTCTCACTAAGCTCTGAGTGCGGTGGGCAGTGGAATCACCGATGTCATGGCTTCCTCAGTGCATGCATCCCCAGCTCACTTTGGCACCTATATTGCTGTCTGTTTACTTGTGTCTAGAGGGTCCTCAGTGAGTATTTTTGCAAACTAAGCTACATGCCACTGAGATACCCTCAGAGGTAGACTTAAGAAAAATTTCAGAGCCTACAAAAGGAATATAACTTCCCCTACATTTTTAATAACGTGGCATTTGTCTCCCAAATTCCATTTTCAAAGTTGCCCTGGAAGTCTTTGGAAGTTTTTCCTGTATGAACTTACTAGCATTTCAGTGCAGAAGTGGCACAGCATTAAAATACATGCTGAAGAGGATGACTCCACACTAGGAGAAGGACAGAATGATCCAAGGTCAGATGTTGAACCTCTGGCTTTTGTGAGAACAGAAATTGAACTGTAACTACTTGCAACCTCATGTACTGTGCTTTCTTTCTTTCTTTCTTTCTTTCTTTCTTAAGCACCACAGCAGAAATTTTAGTGAACAAAAGATATTTCATCACTGGATTTTTCAGTTATTTTTCCTTTTTTCCACATCACCTACATCATAGGATAAGGCTTACTTCTATAGATATATAGCAGGTTGGGCTGGGTCTCATTCCTACTTGGCCTCACTGCTCTGGTTGAAAAATATAAGCTTATATTTACATTAGTTCTGTTTTAGTGTGTAACATGTATTTACTAATACATATTGATGTAGTAGTACATACTTTGTAAGATACTGTTTTATTGTTGGTGATTTCAGCTCTTGTTTTTTGTCTTGCCAAAAGCCATTATCAGCCAGGGATTTCAGTGAGATCTTGCTTTACCCTCATGGTAGCTGTCACCATAGTAGAAATTAATTACATCAAATAATAGTTTTAACTAACCTTTAAATAATGGTAATTGAGATATAACACAGCATGAAAACTTTGAGGTGGGGGCTTCACAGATATAGATAAGGACAATTACATCAGCTGAAGTACTGGAGAAGGTTATATGGTTAAAATGAAGAATAAAGCTCAGCTTTTTGAGTTTCTTAGCATTTCAAATTTATATTTAAAAAAAAATAATTCTTAGAACGTTTATTTGGAAGGGTAGAAGGGGAAAATAAATTCTATATCTAGGATTTCTTAGGTGGTAGAAACAAGTGTAGTGATCTCAGACTCTTCTATTCAGCAAGAGTTATTACTAGTCTGCTGTTATTTATACGTTCTTTGTCACACTGGGCTACCCTAATGCTAGCTTCTGCCTTTTCTCTGAACATGTTTAAAGTCACTTACAGATCTCTTCTGATTTATGATGGGCTGACAAGTGGAAAGGTAGCATGTGTGTCTGCTTTCAGATCCAAGTCCTCACTAGAATGCATGTCTGAGGTCTACTGTTCTGTAACAGTTCTGTTCTCTAACAGTTCTGTTCTCTAACACCTGCCTGTAAATCCATCCCAAAGCATCTTGGCATTAGGCAGGTTCTTGCAACACACTGGATCCCTTTGCAGCAGTTTCCACTATATAAATGTGAAGGTCTCTGGGAATGTGAAACATGCGTGTATGGAAGGACAAACAGTTATGGCAATCATTGTTAATCCCTAGACATCAGAGAAAAAGGTATAAAGACTGGAGAGACTCAATAGATGACAATTTTACATATGGGTTCCTGAAGTTTCCTGGGATGTTAGTCTGGGACAGTTGAGCTTGCAATCACTCACTCTTAAATACTTTTACTGATTCTATATTTATCTTTAAATCCCTTCCTAACTGTAACCCTGCTTAAGGGAGATACATAGTCGAACCAATGTAGAGCTGGATACAATTCACAGTTCACAATTCACATCCTAGTTCACAATTACTAGGATGAGTCAGTATAGGTCAGGATTGGAACTGGTGTATTGTGTACTGTATTTTAGTTAGGAGAGGGTGAATAGATGATTGTTGCAAAGAGTTGCAAAATTCCACAACTTGAACTCTGACCACAAAAAAAATGAACACTCAAAAAACCAATATATGACGGTGTACTGATAAAAATGCATTTTGATATCCCCCTTCTTCCCATCTTTCCTTAGATTCCCAGAACACTATTAGCACAAGCATTTTCAGAACAGCAGCTTTTATTCAGTTCTGAAGATCTCATGTACACTATTTCAACTTTCCCTTTTCTACCTTGTCCCTGTTTAAACCTGCCTTCTCCCTGCATTCTTTTAATCCCCGTGCTCTAACACCTGCCTGTAAATCCATCCCAAATCACATGCATTAAATTGCCATGGAATGAGGTGTCATGTTTTTAATCTGAAAGAGAGGAGACTTGGAATAGAAATAAGGAAGAAATTTGTTCCTATGAGGGTGGTGAGACCCTGGCCCAGGTTGCCCAGAGAAGCTGTGGCTGCCCCATATCTGGAGGTGTTCAAGGCCAGGCTGGATGGGGCTTTGAGCAACCTGCTCTGGTGGGAGGTGTCCCTGCCCAGGGCAGGGGGGGTTGGAACTAGATGTTCTCTAAGGTCCCTTCCATCCCAAACCATTCTGTGATTCGTTCTACATTGGACACTTGACCTTGCAAAGAAAGAAGAGAGTGTGTAGTATTGGATACTGATATGTGAGTGTCTAATTTGTGATGCCCGTGTGTGCTATATGCAATATCTAGATTGCTTTTTCTCTTTCAATAACTAGCATCAGATATTTAAAACATCCATTGAAAAGCAACACAAATACTTCTTGAATAATGCTGTATCTCTGCTTTTAAGGTACTATCATGTAATAAATCTATATGCATAATATAAATGTAATGTATAATGTATACTGGGTATGTATGGAAAATCAGAAGTTAGATTCTTAAATTTTCAAGAAAGTATGAACCTAGGATTTCTATTCAGGCTTTCCCTTTAAAACATATTGAGTAATCTTAGTTTTCTCTTAAGTTTCTGCATAGTGGATTGAAGCAATTTGAATTGGTTTTATCATTTTCTGCTTGGCTTATGCAGCTTTTCCTTTTTGTGCATCCCTATCTCCAGATGGTAAAAGAAAAAGCCACTGTTTTACTCCTATACAGTATGGCTAAAATTAGGTGAGTACTAATTTTTTTGCACTGTCTTGCATAAACAGTTTGACAGTTATACTACTCCTCCAAGGCATATTTGAAAGCTTTATATTAAAGCTTAAATGAGGCACTTAGCAAATTTCTCAAATTAAACCTAAACTCTATTTTGTGTTATGCTTGCTGAAAGCCCTCGACACCTAAGTGCCTTTTGTAAAAGGGATTTTCTGTTTTTCTAAAAATTTTATTCAACATCTTAAAAGTTTTGGAGTTCCCCTGTAGGGGTTGCTGACGTAACTGTACCCACTAATAATTAAATATTCCCTGTGCTATAGTAGACTGGCAAAGCCTTCATGTATAACAGAGGAAGCAGAAATAGCTCAATTGTACCTTTTTTTTTTGTTTTATATGCAGAGCTTCATTAATTTCAGAGGGAGTTGCACCACGTAATTAACACCAGAATTTAAACAGGAATCTGGATCCAATTTCTTCTTCATCAACCCACCACCCTCCTAGAAACAACGATCTTTCGATGTATATATTTTGTACCAAGAAGTATATGCAGTCCTAAGTAAACTGAATTCTCATCAGCTGCTGAAAAACGGCCCTCAGATCACAAATCAAAATGGGGATTCAGCCACATGCTTGAGTATTACTTGGAAATTTTACCAGTTCGATTATATTACTATAATTTTAACTCCACATTTGGCATTTTTACATACAATACATATATGTGCTGAATGCTACTGACATATAACTAAGTTATAAGTTCAGGTTTAACTTATCTGGTATACTGGTGTTAGTGTCTTTCCCACTTGAGACATCCACAGGACTGATGGGGTTGTTCTCTCACTGCAGTATGGAGTATTGTTACTTTATGGCTCTAATCTCTGAACAAAATATTGTCTTTTCCATTTTTATAACCCACACTTGTAAGAAGCTGAAGCTTCACAGCAACCAGTTGGCCCCTGTCTTGTTATCTTCGTTTTTGAAATCTCAGATTCTGCTGGGCTGATGGCTGCTGTCTCAGTACCACAAAGTAATTTGCATACTTGGGAGATTTACAGGATATTATCCATTTTGTTCAGTCCTGTTTCTCAAACATGGTTTTCCTCTCTTTCGTTGGGAAGGAAGGTAAGCGTCTGGTTAATTGTTTGCAGACTTCCATTAAAGTTGTCAGCACATTGGTGGAGTTAGACCAGACAGTTAAGCAACTCGTGTCTGCAGTGCAACAGAGCACAGTCGGAGCAGTTACTGGAGCTGAACTTAAATCTGCTTTTGTCTTCCTTTGCAGACAAAAACCCAAAGACGCCCTGGGACAGACTCCTCCTGTGGAGTTTTTTGTACAGAAGTTAATGAAAGGTGAGCAGCTGCTCTGTGCTCTGTAGGACAGCACCCCGGGGTTGCTTGCACCCATCTGGTGTGGGGTGAGTCAGAGCTCCTGCCTCAGCAGGTGCACAGGGACCCCACACATTCTGCACTTCTCCAGCACTGAGAACGCTTTACAGTCGTCGAAGTAGGTGCCTTAATTTGGGATGCTCTCTGGACCCTGAGCAACTCAGCTGTGCTAAGTGAGGTAGATACACTGCCCATCTGAGGCTGTATATCATACTGGAGTGATAGTAGCTTTCTAAAAGGCCCTTTTTACTTACTTACTTACACTGCCTCCGTTCATAGCAGCCTGCAGCAGTGAACTCAGTCCTTCAGGCATCACGTTAATTGTTGCCAAGGAGCTCTGCTTTCCCAACATGCACGTTGGGTGCAGTTCAGGCAAATTGAGGGAAAACTTGGAGATAAGACCCCTGTCACCTGGCAGCCTGCTCAGAAGTCAGCATCCAACCACCCAAACGGGAAATGGAAGGCTACTTTATCAGGTATGAGTGGCAGGAGACTAGTGCTGTCTGTTGAGTGTGGTGCCCCAGGGAGGAGCATTCCCTCCTCACCTTTACACAGTGCAAAGATCAGGTAGTGCTCAATGGGGAAAGATGTTTGCAGAAAAGGTATTTCATTCAGAAATATGCCTTTCTCTACCAAGACATTAATAGATAGAGCTGCTCGTTGTTCTCTTACTGCCCCTCTCTGTTTCAGAAAAAAGGAAAGAAAGGCATCCTGGAAATGGCTTAAAGCAAATAAAGCTTCCTACTCAGCATTGATCTCCATGCAAAAGTTATGCAGCCCTTATCAGCAGGGGTTTGCATCCTGTCTGTGAAAAACCTTGTCCATTTTTAGAACGCAGCTTTGTGTGTTCTGAAAGCCCCCTTCATGCAGGCTTTGTCTTGCATAATTTTTTTGGGCTTTCTGATCTACACTAATCTTGGAGGAGTGTGCTTCTGACAGTTACTGCATGCTCTGAGAAGACAATATGCCAACACGAGAATGCTGACGTAGCCCACGACGTTTCAGTATGTTTCCTAAACCTCTGTATAAGAGGACCTTCAGGGAAGAACAATTAATTGCTCTAAGTTTGCTGCAGACCAATGAGCAGAGCCACTGTATTGCTCAGGTCACGCACTCCTGTGTCAAAAAGACATGAGGATGTTCCTCCGTGTCAAACAAAGCAAAGATATAGCAGATGTTAACACTGCCCATGCCCATGAAAAAGACATTTTTTTAGATTATCTCAATATCTGTGCTGTGTCCTAGTCTGAACCTTAATTGCAAATCATTTGAGGCATGGACTGATATTGTAATGACTACGTTCTCCATTGTTCTCTCTTCAAAAACGTGATCTTCAAGACCCCTTTGCCTCTGGTGGAATACACTTTTCAAAGAAGATGTCATAGATTTATTCCAGTAGTCACAGGCTAAACCTATGGATTTGGGTTTGGGGAGGAAGGTAGACCAGAGCTTTTTCACAGCTTTTCTCAATATTCTTCATAATTTCCTGAGTTTGGGCATAATTAGTGGTACTAAGGTTCACGCAGACTGACCAACACTGGGTCTGGGCTTTTTTCCAATTGCCAAATAGTGACTTAGTTGTTTTGAAAAGACCAACCTGTGTTGTAGCAAGCACCTGCTTTTGGCAAAACTCTGTTAAGAATGTCTGTGTCCAATAAAGCTCCAAGCTCAGTTGGAAATTATGAAGAAACTATAATAAGAAACAGAGCAATTGAAATCAAGGACTCCACCTCAACTTCTCTTTGAAGTGGAATCACAGAACTTATAATCAATAAGTGAATATTAGCCTAGCAAGAATATTAAAAGGTCAACATCATAAAGGCACACATTATATCTATATATAGACAGTATATTATTACCTAACAGTATCTTTGAGTACTGAGTCATGGTTTCAGATTATTGAAAATGGGGCTGCAGGTGGCAATCCACTCATGTATATTTGCTCTTCACACAACCAATTTTGCATTGAGGGAACTGCTGAAATGGAGATGCCAGAGCACTATCAGAATGATGTAGAAATCTTTGCAGATGTGCAATTTTCATCTAAAATAAGTTCCACTGCAGTGTCCTAGGCTGCTTCAGCACAAAATTAGCCAAAATAAAACTTATTTTTATGTAGTCTTCCCAGTTCTAAGGGCAGATGCAGCCCTGACGTATGACTGGGGGAGGACTCTTCACCATTCAGCTGTGACCACAGAATCTGCGCCAGTTAAGAGTGTTGCATCCATCGGTGGTAATGAGCAAGGAGAGGAGAGGACTGAAAGATCTTCAGGCTCTTCAGTAAAGCCACGCTTTATGCAAAATAGGCCCAATGCATCAGTTCATTCTGGGCACTTTTGCACCACTCAAAAATGACTGCTGGGGAATAAAATAGGTTGATAAAATAAAGGCATTAGGATAGGCTCATGTGCCAGCATTTTTGTTTTTTGTAGACAGCAACAGACAGCTGTAGACAGCTTGAAGACGCAGGAGAAGTATCCACTGGTGACACCTTTCCCTTCAACCACTGGTCTTGTGGACTGCAGCAGTAACATAACAGCCGGACAAGACAATCTTGAAAGACTAGAACTTTTTATAGCATAGTTATTCATATTGCTGGCAATGCAATGTGCAGGTACT
>JAOXNG010000005.1:21348432-21360969 GCA_028566535.1 Scolopax minor | reverse complement strand
AGGCTGAGGGGAGACCTCATCACTCTCTACAACTACTTGAAAGGACACTGTAGAGAGGTTGGTGCTGGTCTCTTCTTGCAGGTAATTAGTGACAGAACGAGAGGGAAAGGCTTCAAGCTCCAAGAGGGTAGGTTTAGACTGAACATTAGGAAAGTATTTTTCACAGAAAGAGTGGTCAGGCATTGGAACAGGCTGCCCAGGGAGGGGGTTGAGTCACCATCCCCGGATGCGTTTAAGAGTTGTTCGGATGTGGTGTTGGGGGATATGGTGTAAGGGAGAACTTTGTAGAGTAGGGTTGATGGTTGGACTCAATGATCCCAAGGGTCTTTTCCAACCTAAATGATTTTATGATTCTATTTTCAACTACCAAAAGATACTCTTTTTCTGTTGTACAGGTTAAGTATGCCTTGCTGAGCTCCACATGCGTTTTTTTCAAGCACACATCTTCACTGGAACTCGTTACATCATTTGGGCTGTATGAAGCACAGAGTAAGAGTATCCTCAGGGATCTAGAAACAATCCTCCATCGCTTCTCTGCACTTTTCAAGGTTTTATGCTTGCCTTTAAGATCAGAGACACTGGAGATTTGCTAATACCTTTATTCAGTAGTCTCTCAGTATAGAAGTTATGCATCATTTCAGGTCACACACTGCATTCAAAAGTTGTCCACTCATTCAAAAAATAAAAACCTATCAACCTCTGTATGATCAATACATACTTGAGAAGCCTTCTACACACAGGACCTCAAACACAAATCCCCACCTTTACCAACAATAGCCCCTCCATTGCAGTTCTGTACTATATAAAGTAAGGGTTTTCTCACTCACAATAAAGCAAAAAGGCCATAGTATCCTGATGCATCAACTATCGTTTTCCCTCCACCAACATCCTCTTGAAAAAGGAAAAAAAAAAATAAAAACCAAACCACATCAAATTGCTGCTAGCAGAACCTATCATCCAATTCAAGGATTGGCAGCTACTAGGATTTCTCTTCCGTATCTCCTCTCCCATTCCCTCTCTCTGCAAGGATGATCACACCTCCCTTACACCCCAGCTGCAGTCACTGCACTTACACACCCATCACCACGAGTCGCTCCGTGCAGGCTCCTGACTTGGGATTGTGAGAAGCCCTGCTAGTTTGGGGTGTTAAACACACATCCAACACCCAAGAGCATCCGAGTGGTTACATTTCTTTCATCAGACTTTAAATGTGTCTTTCACTAAGCGAGTTGGTTGTGGATGACGTGAAAGAAGGTGCAGTTTTAATTATCTGAAAAGATTCAAGGCCTAATTTATCTGGAGAGCAGAGTTAGAGCAGCAGTGCAAGTGTATCTAGCAATACTCTCAGCGTGGTTTTCACTGTGTATCCCCCAGAGAGGTTAACTTTCTTAATGTTAGGTTCTTCCTCTTATTCAACCTTGCTTTTTTCTACTAAGATCAAGAATATTTCTACTTGGCACTAAATGAGATTGCAACATGAGCTAGAGGAACTCCAGTAGCTATGGTGAAATAGCAGCTAGAACAAGTGACACTTCGGGGTGAGAATATTCATAGGTCTTCCTAAGCAGAATAAATACCATTATCATTGTTTAAGGGAAAAGCAAGAATAAAAAACCCCAACCCCTGTGAAATGCTATGGTTGTGATCCACTTCAGGGAAGCCTTCAAGTTGACTTCAGTGGGTTTTGCAATCCTTTTTGTATCCTGTTTTGAACAGGATGAAAGTAAACATAATGTATCTAAAAACACTGCAAGCAGGATACCTAATGCCAGCAACACAGACAGTTTTACTGATGCCAATTGAGTATTTGGTGCATGAGTCATCCTCTTCTTGTATATGAATATCTACAGCTGAAAACTTCTGAAATAATAGATACAAAATTGAATAGTCTAACTTTCAGCTCCCCATTTTTGCATGATCTCATCATTGCTGTATTAACAGTAGATACTGAAGCATGATCAGTATCATTGTGTTTTAAATTAGTTTCTTTCCTACATGCCTGTGTTCCAAGCCTGGCTTCTGTCGTAATTCACTATGTGCGTTTGTTCATAGGTCTAGTCAACCTTGTAAGAACAGAAGCCAAATTTGACCACATAGATTTTGAGTCATCTATGACAAAGCCTAGTCAGGCTGGCTTCACAGATTCATAGGGCTGTACAGATTTTGTCAGCGTTGTGGATCGCTTTCATATCATTCTAAAAATAGATTTTTATCTGTATCAAAAATAAAACAGCAGGTATTGTACATTGGTGAATATGCATTATTTTAAAAATGCACAGATAACAACGTGAACTGCTAAATGTAAGTCCATCTTTAGAGGAAGCTTGCATGGATTTTTAATCTGGGTATTTACAATAACATAGAAGTGCCATGACTCAGATTTGGATGGCTAAAGTTGTTATTTTTTAGCCTCAAACAGGTTTGTAAATAGTTATTTTTCCCCAAACCTGAATCATATAAGTGTTAGATGGATTTATTTTTGTTATTAGAAGTAAACCAAAATCCAATCACATTTTCTCTTGATCTTTGGTTATTTTTCAGCAGTGCATTAGTTACTGCACCACTGCTAGTGGTATTAGCAGGTGTAGCTCCAAGTTTTGTAACACATACTGATGATTATTTTAGTGTTCTGCTAACACTCCTGGTACTTTTGTGTGTGTGAGGAGAAGGAGGGGGAGGAAGGTAATTACTACTTGTATTCAAGCCTGTGTTGCCTATAAGGACATTTTCAGCATTCATTTTTCCCCAATTACAAATTGTTTATTCCTGCAAACTCCATACTCACGCAGCCACAAGTTTTATTAAGATCTGTACCAGCATTTGTACTAGTTCTTTAGACCTTAGGTTTTCTCTGCAAATAATTTGTGTCTCCTATTGTAAAGCTCTTCTATGTTGAGATCAGAAGAGTTTCCCTTTTTCAATCACACCTCAACTAGAATTGTCTCCTCTTCTTTAAGGTACCAAATTAATTAGTTCGCCCTCATCATTTCATTCATTTTGCTTGAACCAGACTCTTGAATCAACTATTGAAAACTGATAGACTGGTTTATGCTACTACATCCATGATCCACTGCTACTGTTAATAGTAATAAAACAAATTTTGCGGGTTTTTCTGCATAAGGCACTCCTAACAGCTTAAGTGAGAGTTTCACTAAACCAGACAAATGTATGACAATAACCACACAGTAGAGGTTTAACAGCAGCATTTCAAATGCTTGCTCTTTTGTTCTTTTTACTCCCAGTGACATCTCTTCTTGACTCAAACAGCTGTGGCACTAAAATTATCTTAAAGCTGAAAGGTGCTAATCGAGCTTTTAGTTTATTCATTATTCAGCAACGGATGCTTAGTTATTCATTTCTAGTATTACCAGAAAAAATTACTTAGGGTAACACTGTATCCTACTATTAAGATGGCACATAAAGCTGAAATTTTACCACTGATAAGAAGCCATGGATTCCTAACTCTTCTAGTTTGTTTTCTGTGTTTCATACACGAGATATGCGGGGAAAAAAGCTGATAACTTACCACTTTATTTCTTTTTGCTCACTAAAAAATCTGCTGTTGGTACTGTTGTAAAAAGAATTGTGAGAAAGAGGCTCAGATATTGGATAAGAAATAGTATAAATGCTGGAGGTTACTCACACATAGAGTTCTCAGCAAGGCATATTAGGTCAGAGCGGTGCAAAAGTTATTGCAGCTGGATGGATTCCAGCTTCCAAATCCACCCTGAACTCACAAAGAGATTTACAAAGTGGGGGCCAATAGCCACAGGGCAGAGCAGAACAATAGTTTATCTTGAAAAATTTTATTAGGAGTATGAGGGCACCTCTGAGACCACTCAGGTTACTCAGCCAGCAGGGGTGAGGTGGGGGCTGCTGCATTTTCAGTGACCTGTTCTCTGGTACCACTAGTTAAGTATCATACCATTTCTTGCATGGTAACTACTTGTAGCCTTCCAGGATAATTGTGCTTAGAAGCATAGGTTTTATTATGTTTTGATTCATTTACAGCATACTTCAAAC
Organism: Scolopax minor; assembly: GCA_028566535.1. Lineage (NCBI taxonomy): Eukaryota > Metazoa > Chordata > Aves > Charadriiformes > Scolopacidae > Scolopax > Scolopax minor. The sequence continues at coordinate 21,356,946 of JAOXNG010000005.1, read as the reverse complement.
TTTTAAATTGAGGTATTGAAGTCACTATTGTAACTAAGAAAAGATGACAAGGGTACTGCCTCCTAATGCTGTTACTTTTAAACAGCTTTTGCATCTTTATTGTTACACAGCTGAAAAATTCCCCATAGGATGTATCTTAGTTGTAAGAGAATACCTCATTATCTAATATCAACCCAAGAAGCTATAGACATTCCAGAAAGCAAGACAGATTAACATTTCTTACCTCTCCACTCTAGGAAAATGCCTGAAAAAGTATCTTCCCAACTCTACCAAAAGAACAAATGAAAGCAATAGCTAAAGAGCTCCCAGCTGACAGCTTTCAGCCCAACCCGCCTTAAAGCAATTTGAATTTTGTTTCAATTTCTTCCAGCTGGCAGCAATCCCATTAAGAAGCAGTGCCACTGACATACACACTTCTCCTCCCAAAGTCTATTTTGCACTAAATGCCTCAGAGGGGAATAAGACAAATATTTTGTGTCATCTCTTTGCCCACTGAAGACTCAATGCATTAGAGAAAGAAACATCCAGTAAAAGTTTTAACTAGTTTTGCTCATTGAGAGATGCAGGAATGGCATAGAAATAGCAGAACAAGACAGTAGATTGTCATCATAATACTGACTCTGTCACCTTGAATTTCTGAGATTAGTTTTTTTTTCCAGCTCTTAAGAATAAGGTATAATATTGGTCTGTATTTAAGATTTTCATGTCTGACAAGTAGTGTAAATGGGTAAATTGAAAAAAATAATTTTAACTGCTCCTTCTCTTCTTTTGTGCTGGTTGGAGGAAAGGGGGTTTCCCATTCCATAAGGGAAAAATTTCTGAAGGCTTTTGTAAAAGCTAAAAGGAAGTGACAAATCCTAGAAATTTTGTACACCTGCATTATTTTTGGAAATCTTTTAATCTTGAGCTCCTACTGTTTATAAGTCTGTTGACTTGCCTCTCACCAATCCTAATACAAGCTGAAGAAATTATTTGTAGTAAAAAATAGTATTTCATATGGATTTTATAACTAGATAATTCTGAAAAAAATACATTCTTTTAAATTAGATCTTAGGAAATATGGAGTCTAGAAATGACGATTCTGACAAAACAGATGCAGACACCAAGTAAACAATGAGATTGATATGCTCTTAATGTAACTCCCTTAAATATAAATCTTCACAATGGAGGTAAAGACAGATAATAAACAACATGTCTAAGAAAAATTCCATCTGCACATCGTATTTCATAGCTGAATAGAACAGGGCTCCATAGATTGACAGCATTCCATCTGGCCTCCTTTTAAAAGAAATGTTTACAAGCACTTCATTATTTTCTTGAATTGACTTGTTTATGTAAGTTTTCAATGAGTTCTATGAAAAACTCTGATGGATAAATCATGAAAACGTAAAGTATCCAAAATCCAAAGTTACAGTCGTAAAGATGTGCTTTGGTCAATCACAGACTACCCATATTTGAGAAATGCAACACCAGGAATAAGATACTCTACAAAGATACCAAAACACTGTATTTTGTCAAGATGATAGATTCAAAATTCTCTCTGCTAATATTTTCATTTTTTACCATAAAGTAGGTGAAACCAAGCTAATTTCTTGGGACTGTGCACATTCCATATATGGATATATACTCTGACATGTAGAAACCAAATGCAAATATTGAAAATGGAAGTTCCAATTTCACTTAATTCCTGTATTTCAAAGGTAGTCCTATAGGTCATACCAGGTCACTGTTAATTGCTTGTCTTCTTTATAGGTCATTTTTTGTGGAGTACTATAAACTTCTCCTTGGTCAGCCTTTTCCATTTGATTCTTATGAAAGACTGGTGGAAAAGTATAGAAGCTATCATGAGAAAATACCTTACTGTCTTTGTATTCACCTGCATTTCTCTCAAAGTAAAGTAGTAGATCTACTGAGAGAGGTAAGAGGGAAGGTAATTGTCCTGAGAAGCTCTCCCATCTCTCTTTCATTATATCCAGTACTTAAAGGTGCTCCCAGAGTTCCATAGGACTGTGTGCCCAACTTTCCCTTTAAAGCATGCTTCTGCTTAGAGCACAAGATATCACCCATTTCTTTCAGATCAATTCTTACAAACATTATCTTGCCTAAATGATTTCCAAATTAGGATATGGCAGTATTGTCTGCTTGGGGTTCATTGCTTTCCAGTATCAGAAGACTTAAGTAGAAAAGCAACATGAATTAGTTAAAACTACAGAGAACCTCAGACACTCATTGTCTTGATCTGATTAGGCGATCTGAAGTTTAAGATCTGAATAGGGAAAAATGGGTTTTCGTGATCCAACCTTCATTGTAGAGCCAGGTTGGAGCTGCCTAAATCTCAGCATGAGTTAGAACAGTTTCCAGGTATGATCTCAAGAGGCCACAATATTGGTGGCAGTTCTTGGTTTGCATGACTGCAGAAGTGGGGAAAAGGGTAGAGTTGCCAGGCCAACACCACAATGAGGAGAGAGGCTTCTCTCATCACAGACCAGGCTAAAATCCTCTGTAAACATTTCATTTTCACTTAGAACCTGCTTGCACTGTCAGAGAATGGGGCTATAAGAGAACAAATAATCCAGTTCTTTGTCTCTGTGGTAGGTCATCACTTTATCAGTGTCTTAATTTCTATCACATAGAATTGCACTGCTCAGGACTGCATTATATGATCACTGTTCAGGAAAACAGAGAGTTGTAATTTGCAGTGTTAAAAGTCACAGATTCCTCCCTCTTGTTGATGTTGAGACCTGACACTTTGAATTAACTTGACCTGTGAAATCAAAGAATATTATACTGATATAAAAGATGCGCTGATGTGCACATCAACCTAAATTCTTGCCCCATTTGAAACAATTGCTAATCCTTAAATTAATACATTATTGAAATTAGTAGCCAAGAACTTGTGCCTGTAACTTAAAAAAATTATATAAAGTCTTCAGTATTCTATTGCTTTTTGTGAGCATGCTTGCAAAGAGCAAACTCGACACACCTTTGTAATCACCATCATGAGGCAAAGTTCAGATTTGCTTTTGGGAACATTCACAGCAGGAAATATATTCAGAGGACTTATGCACATCTAGTCAGGGAATAGAAATGATAGCGTATTAGAACAATTGTTCAAATTTGAAGTAGGCTAGCCTCAGAATTTTAAATACCAACATAAATGTCACTGAATTACAAATTAAGATGCATTTATCTGTTCATGGACATAAATGGATTGAAAAAGAGGTTAAAAACATGACTCTGAAATGACTGATTAAGGTGAGATTCTACCATTACTGAGCAATACAAAATGAAAGCTCAATAGATTCTTATAATATATAAATATCTGCCCGTTACAAAATGGCTTCTGTTATAGCACCCTGCCTCTGCCAAAATTAAAAGGCCCAGCACAGAAAAGCATCTTGAGAGAAAATCTTTCTGCCAAGACCCAGTTGCAACAAAGGTGTCTCATGGGACCCTATCAACTTGGTGGCAGCTGAGAGACACTCCACTGCAACAGTGTTTATTCTGGTATATTTTAGTTTAGAATGGATTTGGTTATCACCATATGCATTCACTTACAGATGGATTTTAGTACTTTAAATGATATAGAAAAGACTTTTCTATAGTATTGGTTTGAATCCTCTCTCATAGCATAAACACCACGGTCAACAGCTATTATCATGGAGTTTCTTTCCTCCTAAGACATCCACACTGAAAAAACCCACTTTAATTCACATATATGTATAAATGGATGTTATATATCCAAACAAAATCATATTTTCTTAATACATTCTAAATATTTGGATTATATGACTTAGGCTGGTAAATATCCAGAGAAGAAACTTTTTATTTAATAAAACCCAACCTAATAACTCAAATAGTATTGTTTTCCAGAAAGACATTCCCTTAGATGATACTTTTGAATCATACATACATTTCTCTTGAAAAGAAGAATAATAACCAGGTGCATACCCCATCTAAATGGCAAGCCCCCCCCGAGCTAAACATCCAGCTGTGTTTATGTTACTGTGCCACAACACTTCCATCTGAACTGATTACAATTCGGTTGAATGGTGGTTTTTTCCTTCCACAACAAAACTATGTCAACTGTATTTGTGCATCAACACTTGATATGCTGTCTAATTGTATTTGCATTGATGCGGTTTTGGAAGATAAAGGTAGTTATTCCACATTGTCTCAACGAGGTTTGGAAATACTGAAAGCTGGCACACAAAGTAAGGGTAAAAACCCACAGGAAATGTATGCTAGAATACTGTCTGGAGCACTAGGAAAAATTGGGTAAGAGATTTGGAGTACTTTTAATGCTTTAGTGAAGTCTTTCCTCCACAATACAGTAGTATTGTTAAGATACAGTTAGAGGAAGAAATCAGAGTGATAGGCTGCTTACTGTAAAAGAAAATAGGCTGGGTAGGAAGGGAATAGCAAGTGTATTATTACCTACAAATATTTACGGTGAATCATAAAAATAGCTTCATAATTAACTATTAGGATTGGTTAAATATTACAATATAGACAGTAAAAGTGGGATTTATCTGTCCAGATTTAGCATATGCATGTAGGTGGCTACCTCTGAGCCAGACACTCAGTGCTTCCTTTGTGGGCAGTGGAGAGGAGCAGTCATTTCCAGAGGTCAGTTCATCTCACACTAAGACAGTGGTCAAAAACGGGTCTGATTAATGGCATTGTAAGAATCTCTTTTTCTCTTCATCAACCATCAGCTATAAGGGAACACTCAACAACTACTCCATACGCACACGTCCATGTTATAGGTATCTAAAAGTGATGAAAAGAATTCCTCACAACTGCCAAGACCATGGAATTACTATTTAGTAAATCTACTGTAAAAATACCAGATTAACAAGTTTTAGTTCCTAAGAAATTATTATGCACTTTCTTTCTACTCTTTACTATGAATGTATGTGGGCAAAACAAATACTTGGAATTTTAATTCAGTTTTGCAGATTCGCCTCTGTGTGTTTTTCTATTGGCCAGCATGATCACTGGTAATTTCACAGGCTATTTCTGTAACATAGAATTGTCTGGAAATGTTATCACACTTGTCTTTTTGATGTGATGACTGAGCAATCCAGAGGAGAAACAGCCTCTGATATAAGGGGCTTAAAACAAGGGCAGAGGAAAATGGGATTTGTTGGGTAAAACTGTGTTCTCTAATGAGACATTGGATGTCCAATACTAAGCAATAAAATGAGATTCTAGGGAGACTTGAGCTTCTGCTGAACCACAGATAATACTCTGAGCTACAGAAGTAAAAAAACACATAGAAAGCTGTTGCCTTCTGAAATTTTGCCGTGTGTTTAGTTAGCTGTGATTTTAAATGTATTTAATAGTCACAAATGTTTGCAGTCTAGGTAACATAGAAATGGCACCCACGTCAATAATCTGTTCCTTCCATCCTACTTCACCAGTACCCTCCAGTGTTAGTGAAAAGCAACAGTTGAGAGAAGAGTATTTTCTCTGGAGCTTTCAAGGGTTAAATTCTGTCCTTGATTACATTCGCATACAGGTAAAAGAAATTAAATTGCTAATATGTATCAATTCCAGCTTTAATACCAGAATACACAAAAGCTGAACTTAGCCCTTCTCTGTCATATTGTCTATTCCATGCACCTTAAATTGTCAGGGGACCTTGAGAATCAATTTTAGTTGTTTTGGATTAGTCTAGTTTTTCTCTTTTGTGATTGTTCTCTGTCAATATGGTAGTTGAAATTTGGACTTCTTAATCACCATCCTTAGATTCTGCAAAGTTCAATGAAAATGTGAACTTTGAATATAATATATAGAAAACTCAAATTCTCCTCTCAAGTAGACAAGGGAATCTGTTGTAACTATTAGTGGCTGTGGATTTATTCTGGATATTTTGGGAGATCACAAGGAACAAAAATTAGACTTCTTTTTTAATAAAAATAGGACCATTTTTCTCATCAAATATAAATAATACAATTCTATCTAATATGCCAATAGTCTGATTGTTAAAGTTTTTAGATAAAACTGTTAATTACCTGTGTAGTGAGCTGTTGCTGCTTAAGGTGTAACATCAACCTTAACAGCATTCATGGGAATGACACTACAATTTTCTCAGTAAAAAGAATACAATTAAAATCACTGAAAATTTACAAATTAGAGTTTGCAATGCAAGTAGAGAGCTACTCAGCTTGTCATTGAGACTGCGACCTCTCTGAAATCAGCCATAAAACTGTTCAGCATTGTTTTTCCTAGAGGGCATGGAAGAACCTGATCAGTGAAATTGTGTGTGCTCGCCTTGAGCCTGAGCTCTCTCCCACTGAAACCAGGGAGAAAACTTCCAACAACTCCTGTGAAAGCAGGACCAAAACTTTACCCAGAAATACTCAGATTCAACTTTCCCCTTCAGTTACATAAGTCTGAAGAATCAGTTCTGAAATAAGTAGAATTTCTGTGATTTAACCCAAAGGAATTGAGAGTATTTTTCTTTAATTCATGGGAGGGGGGAGAGAAAAAGACATACATTGCCTCAACTCCGTGTATCAACCAAGACTCTATCTGCTGTCAAAATCCTTATCTGCTTAAGCTGGAAAGGAAGAGCTGACTTCACCATTTAAGGATTTAAGCTTTTATTGTCTACTGAATTTTCTGTTATCCTTATCCCTCTACTTATCCCCTTCCCCGCTGCTCAGCAGGTAGATTCCTTAAGAAGGAGGGGCTAATTTCTGTTTTCTGGTTCTGTCCAGATTTCTTAACATTTAACGTACCTTATTCCATCAATGTGTAATCTGAACTGAGATAACCAGATCACTTTCACTTCAGTCCTTCAGAACTACCTGGCTGGTTATTTTTAGATTATCATTATTAATTTCAAAGCTAAGACCTGTTGCTGGAGCTGGAGACTGTACTTGAGGGTGACTAAATTCAAGGTACTACCTCCAGAAGAGTCATTCAACAAGCAGATAATCCTCAGATGGAGGTGTAGCATCCTTTATGTAGCACACAGAGCTACATAGCACACCTCTGTAAGGTCCACTGTCAGAATGAAATCTCCATGGCCTTACACAGAATTAATCTGCTTTTCTTGCCTTATAAGCATGCATATGCACACACAAGTGGCATTCTTCTTTGGTAGTGAGTGATATCATGAGATTTTCTCCTAAAATATGCCATATAACTAATATCTTTGCTTTTGATTGCACCCATCACTGGCTTCTTGAACACTGGAACTTCATCCTTCTATACCCATAGGCCTATGCTGTAATAATGTCCTCTATCCAAGGGCAGGGATGTTTCCATGATAGCTTCCAACCAAAGGATTTGATGGAGATGGACAAGTTAACAGCAAAACCCTCTCTGTTCTGCAGAGCTGTATCTCTTCAGCTAGTAAATATATGTCCTGTTGGAGAAAAGCCACTAGTTCTGCCTGTAACTGCACCGAAGCCATAGCTCAGACTACAAATATCTATAGCCATAAAGTCAGCAACAATTTCCTCTAAGGAAGTGCAAAACACACACTCATTTTTACTCCTCCATGATCCACAAGTAGATGGTCACAGTCCCATGTTTTTCTACCTGACCTTCTGTTGTAGATTAAATTCTGACGGCCACCGTCACATCGTGGGTGTGACCCACAATGGCGTGAAATACAGAGCCAAAAAGAGTGTCAGCAAATGGATATAAAGAAATGCTGAAGGAGAAACCAGTGTATTTTTCTCAAATCTTGCACAGGAAGATGCTGCCGAGTTAGGTCAGCAGCCTCCAGAATAAACAACACAAGAACACACGTTAAACTGCTTCTACAGGGAAACAGCCAAATCCAGACCAGATCGGTACCATGAGCAGAAATTAAACCGAGATGCATTTGTCTGTGGCTCTCAGCTAACATGGAAGCTTGGGGGGGTTTGTGTAGGAATCACTCACCCGAAATGCAAAGATACCAAAAAACTTGTGGTTCCCAACAGCAGCTGGGAGCCGTCCACAGGTGCAGATTAATCTAACAAAACCTCCCTGTGCCATCACATGCATGAGCACACACCAAGAGGTAGAGCGGCCAGGCTCCGCAGAGCCACACGTCCTTAAAAAGAGCAGATGTGAGGATTTAGGACAGAAATTCAGCAGCCAGTTCTGATGGAACGTTAGCCGGGCTGCGTTTCCCTGGGAGGAGGTGCTACATGATGTGCCATAGGGTATTTATTATGCACATGTTGTACAATGGAGGTTGTTTTTAAAAAATAATTATGGTGTTGATTACAGCAGAAGAGTAAGGGGTTGGGCTGTTACAGAAGAGAAAGTGGGACCCAACTTAAAGCACCAAAGAATCTCTGTTCAGCTTTAAGTGGGAGTTGTCACCCCAGTCACCCCTTAGTGACCACTAAGAAGAATTTGTTTCTTTGCTTCTAATCTTTTTATGTGCAAATCAGCTCGTTGGCCTCCCTGAGGGCTCCCTAGGGCACCCATCTACTCCTCCTGCTTTCCCTACTCATGCCAGCAAGTTCAACAAGGCTGTCCCAGAGGTGCAAAGTTGATAGC
>JAOXNG010000005.1:21335595-21347967 GCA_028566535.1 Scolopax minor | reverse complement strand
AGGCGGAGGCTGCCAGCCCGTTTCCAAGCCAACGGCGGGGGGTTCGGCGGGCGGGGGAGCGGCGGGCGACTCCCGGATCCCGCAACCCCCGCGGAGCCTCCCGGCCGCGGAAGGAGCTCGGGGTTGGCGAAAGGGGGGGCTCGGGGTTGGGTTTTGTTTCGTTGTTTGGTTTTTTTTTTTTTCTCTCGCTCTCTGGTGCGCGGGGCTGCGCTCCCGCGTTGCATAACAGGCGTGCGGGTACGTGCCCGCTGCGGGCGTGCCGGGCCCTGCCCGCCGCACTAACGCACACCCCGCGGGGCGTTCCGCGCTCTGCGCAGCGGTGCGGCTCCCGCCTGGGTCAGGATCCTGACTTTCATGATTAATTGGGCAACGAATATTGCAGGGGATCGATGAGGTCGAGGGAACCGGGCACATACATGTTGGAATGATGCAATCGAGGGTACAGAGAGAAAAAACCTCGGTTACAGGGAATTCATCCACTCTTTGCATTCCACTTTTTCCATCACTCAGTTGCTCTTGGCACTGGACATATATTTTCTTCAGTTTTTCCCTTTCTGCCTTTCTCTTTTCTTGTCTGTTGCATTTGTGAATGGGTAACTTACTACAGCGTTTTTCAAATAATGATGAATTACCATTTTCTTTTTATCTCATTAATGGATTTACACTATTTATATTTTTTTTTTTTCTAGTGTATTTTTCCTTTTGGCCATACATAATCCTTGCTTTGTGGAATCTCCAGCCCTGGTCAAATAGCCCTGGTCAAATAGTCAAATAGTGATTTCTCCCTTCACTGATAATTATATAAACATAACTTGTTACTGGTACCCTTCTGCTGGAGACAGCAGCAGAGAGTTTCAGACATAGAAAAAATGCTGGCATTTTTTCCCCGATAAAGCTAACAAAATACAGTCCAGAAAGCATCTGATTTCTGTAAATAACATCACTTCCACTACTGATATTATCAGCAGAGCTGTAGCATGGATGAATTATAATAATTAAATATTTTAGTCTAAAACACAATGTAGCATCATTATTTTTCTTGCACAGAAATAAGAGCCATGAATCAGTATACCATGAGAGGAAAATTTTCCTATAAGTAATGAATCTTAGGTGGTTTTCACCCTATCAGTTTGCCAGTACATCTAGACTGCCAAGTTGTGCTGGTAAACTAGCATTTAGAAAAGGAAGGTCATATACATAACTTGCATGGTTCTCCCAGCAAAGTGATAATATTCAAACCATAAATTTGCCCAGCTTTAAATAAAAAGTATAATTCCTATAGTTTTATTTTGAAATTTTAGCTTTCACTATATATGCATATACACCTTTTGGCGCATTTATATGATCAGATATTGGTCAATTTTAAAATTCTAATAGTGTTTGGTTTTTCAAGTATAGTCTTACAATTGCATAAATCTCTGATATAGTTATGTTGGCAAGGGAATAGAATAAAAAATTGTATCTGTGGTAACTGAGTAGTCTAGATAATAGGATAAAAGAACAATAACGAGGTGTACAGTTTTAATCTGCTATTCCATAAAGAACAAGTAGTTACTATAGAAACTGTCACACTACATGTATCTTCAGCATAGTACTTTATATGTGAGAAAAAGCATCTTCCACACATTAACCAACTTTGGCAGAAATAACAGCATCAACTACCATCATCCTGGGTAGGAAGATCATCGTTCACATGCTTACAGATTTCATCACTTTTAGGTATTTTCAACTGATATAACAAAACGCTTTCTTCCTCGCAGTTTTGAAGGAGGCACCTAACTGTAGATCAAATTTTGTCAGTGAAGGGAGTATAACCATACAGTATATGAGTAGTGGCACAGGTCTTTCCCTGGGAAGTCTAGAGGTACTATTTCAACACCACAGTATGGGAGCTTGCTCTTGATTAATGGTGGAGTTAGAACCCAAGTAATCTGAAAAATACATCATCAGCTATGTCTAAGTTTTCTTCAGCCTCACCTTGTCTGGCATCCAGAAGTTCTCAAGGAGGGGCCTGCAGGCTGCATTGATTGCACTACATGTAGATAAGCTCCTACAGGAATTTAAAGAGAAATATATGTCTCAAAATAGCACATACAGGTGATTGCAGTCAAATGCATATAAAACCAGCTCAGTAGTCTCAGTTAATCGTTGTATATGGATAGATTAAAACCACACAAATACACGTTGAAAGTGAATAGTCTGCATTACTTTTTTTTCCCCTCAAAAATAGTAAGCAGTAATTTGAAAGAACTGTGATGATCTGACTGGATTCCTGCTCCCTCTTCCATGTCAGGCAGGTCACCATTTTAATTCAAAGGGAGCAGCATTTGGCTGTTGAGGTGTAACTTCTAATACGCAGCTCACTGGAACCCTTCACACCACAACTTTCACTCCACTTGCCAGAGCTATTCATTGACCAAAAGCCAAATCTTTGCCTGTTTACTGTTGCTTTCTGTTTGGGATCAATCAAAATAGATGCATTCATACATGTTTAGTTTGAAGACAATAGTGCTAAAACAGAAATGTGTTCTTAAGTGGAAAATCCCACAGGGATTTTTCTAATCAATTACCCTTTATTATACCATGACAACATCAAAATATTTATACGCACATGCAATGTTCTTGGTGAATGCACAGCTCCAAATGATAGAGGGTAAATCGAGAGGCCACATCTGGTCTGTAATAAAAATATAATAAAAGACATTTTGTGTTTCATTCAATTTTCTACCAAACACCCTCTTTTTAACAAGCAATTGTAGATCATGGTTAGATATTTATAGATGGGTCTGTGATTCTCTTTGAGCATGAAGAACTGAACAGAACATTTAGAGAAGAATAACAAGGCTGTAATTTTTTTTAACCATTTTTCTCATGTGGAAGAGTTTAAAATAGCATCAAGTACAGATGACTGGGATTTGATATTTATAACTATCTGGCATATTGTTGCTTTGTACCAGTGACTGTGAGATGGTGGGGGAAAAAAATCATGACCGCACCTTCCAGCAGGTGGTATCAGCCTGACATCAATTGGCTTTATCTTTTAGCATGAAAATCCACTTTCTACCAAGATTTCACTCTTTTATCTTCTTCTCACATCCTTAACTGAGAGTTTCACTTAGTATCAACTGTATACTCTTCCTATAAGGCCAAATCATGGGAGACATTTGAGACTGTGAACCCAGGTAATGAGTTACAGCTAATACCATAAGCCACTAAAGAGAAGTAGGAAAACCTCTAGTTTTCCAAGGGACAAAAATTTTAAGAAAAAAAAAAACAACCAAACCCAAAAAATATCAGGTGCCTTATATGCCTTCCTTTGCACTTTGCTGCAGACCTACTGTATTTGCAGCTTACTGCAGAGTCATTGGCTCAACTGCTGAATCAACAGCTGCCACTGGAACAAAGTTTAGAAAAACTAGAAAAACAAGTGTTAAATGCAGGAGCTGGAGCAGAGCTGCTCAGAGGCTCAGCCAGAGCCCTGGGGGAGACACTGCCCTCCCTCTGCAGTGAACTTGCTATGGTGGTCCTCACATTAGTAGCGTCGTGAAAGCATCTATGTTTAATCTGGTGTGTTTACAGAAGCAAGACCTAATATTTTAGTCCAAGTTAAGTAACAGGCTCATTTTGATGTTGTTAGGGCTTGTGTTCTACTGCACTAGTTGTTTTCCAATTAAAAACAATGATAAAAAAGGTCTTTTTGCAAGAACACCTTCATTTTGTTCACTTAGAGAGCCTCATTCAGAAATGCATCTCTAATCAGAAAATACGGGCCTATTTGTGAGTGACTCCTTGCAGCCAACATCACTGATTTACAGTCACTGGAGGAATAAGGCTCTGAGCCCAAGAGCAACATTTACTGGGGAGGCAACTTCAAAAAACAAAGCATCCTCAAAGCAGCCCGCACCTTGGCAGTCTTGTATTCAATTAAGATTTAGGAATTTTTCACTGCTGGAAATAAAATATAGACTAATACATACTGGAAATCACTATTGTAGAACCTCATTCAGAACAGAATGCAATTTTCATTTCAGTAGTTTTCTTTAGGAACATGGCTTCCCATGTTAAAACGTGGAACCTGCAAAGGAGCGGGTCTGGGTGGAAAGAGGAGAGTCAGTTTGCCCTTCCACCCAGCTCCCTCATGTCGTGCAGCCATCTGGGCCTGCGGTTCCAATCAAGATGTGTTTCTTCTGCTCTCATTTCAAATAAAGTTGCCAAGCCAGACCATCTGAAGCAGAACAGAATTTCACCCGCCTCTCGCAGAGGATTCTTCTTTTCCTCGAGGTGTTATCAGTTCGAACCGTTCAGTTGTGCTCCTCTTGGCATCCGTGTAAGCAGTGGGAGCCGTAGGGAAAATTGCCTTCCCGCAGCTTTGCCAGCGTGCCAGAGCAGCAAATGTGGGCAGGGGTTTGTCAACACTACAATTTCTCCAGTTTCTCCTTTGAAAATTCTGTCAATCAGGTCATTTTTTCAAGTAGCAAAAAAATAAATCTCCCACCCTTCTAACAGCGACGAAAACGTAAAAAAGAAATGCTTAAACATGAAACTGAATTAATGTTCCCTTTAACCTTCTCCTGTTGTCCTACCACTATTTGCAGTCTTTCAGCCTGTTCAATGGCCAGTTCATATATTCAAAACAAGTTTATGTTAATTTTCAATATTAAATTTCTCGGTATCTGACATAATTCAAGATAATTCCTTTAAACGTCTCATTTTTATTTATTGTTTGACAGTAGCATAATCAAATCCATATAAGAATTTTCTCTTCCAGTACCTCTGTTTCTGATTGATTGCAGTTCAGTCATACTGTACAAGTCCAGAGATTATTATTTCACAATATATATTTCTCCTGAGGAACAAAACTGGAAAAATATGACTGCTCTTTTACATGTGACCACATGTGAGGTTAATTCCGCTTGTTAGAAAAGGTGAATGTTAAAGGTAACCAAAATGTTATAATGGTCATTTTACTAAGTAGAACTATTTTGTAATGCAGAATTCCAGTTACAGAGATACAGAAATTTAAGCTATTTAACAAAACTATCTCTTGAACTTTGTTCACCTTACTTTAATTTTTTTTCCTTCTGCCCCAAAAGAGGACTCTTGCAGCAGAAGTTCTGAAAACTTGGAATTGTGCATTTCTCTCAAATTGAAGGCTTGTAAGGCAGTTGGACTTTAAAACTGTTTTTATTAGTGTAAACCATTGCCACCATCACCTGAAGGGTCTCTTGAAATGGCCAGGCGTTTTAGACACCACAGTAATATGATTAATACCAAGACTTATCCACAGCTTTGAGGAAGCTGGTTCCTCTCCTAGAGCTTCCCCTGGAGGAAGCCTCCCTCATCCCATCGAGTCTCCCACCTCCCTCTTCTCTCTGCCGTGACACGAGGCCGTGGGTCTGCAGCCTCCAGCTTTCCTTGCTGAGCTACGGCCACCAGCCGAGCACCAGCACCCAGGGACCAGGGGGCTAAACTGGCTCTTAATGATTTCTTAACTCTACAACCCACCTGAAGAATTACTTTAAACCAGTTTGGCTCTTTCCTTCCCACCCACTCCTTTTGCCCTGTCCATCAAGACAATAATCTGTGTAGGCAATGAGTTGTCTGACGCACCTTTACAACAAGCCTCTGACAGAGCAGACCTTCTTTCATAATAGAAATCTCTAAAATTTACTACATTATAAGAAATAATCATCTGAACTTTTGTCAAACCACTAATGCCGTGATCACCTTACAGCATCAATTTCTCTGTGACTGAAACTTGCTATACTAATTGTTAACACTTTCTACACTCTTGATGTATATGCTTCATATAAAGTATAAAATCCAATATTTAAGTTAATGTTTGCAAATGTGCCAGTTCATGTTCTCTTCTGAATGTATTATCTCCTGTGCACCCTAAAGTCACTGTTTTCTGTGGATGCTGCAGTTCACAATAGGTACTCGTGTAAGCAGAATGGCAGCACCGTCTCTCATAGTTAAGGGCTGCACCCATCCCTTTCAGTCTCACCTTATATCTACGGGTCTCCATTACTGACCAGCAGGAAAAAAGAATTCTGACCTGGAAAACCTGAAGTGGAGTCGAAACACAGTGGCTGAGGCTCAGCTTTTGGGGAGTAGTTATCTCAAGGCTTTGATTTTCTCTACGGTAATTGATCTGAGGACTTTGGCACAAGCAGTACTTATGTCAGATTGTTTTCATTCCTTCCTGCGTTTTGGCAAAGTCTTCCCTGTAGAGGAAATTAATAAATTTCAGGATGACATTTCCTTCTTCACGCAAAAGAACAAGAAAAAAAACCTCTCTCTGTTATTTTCAGTCTTTAATTTTTACAATTTTAAAAAACTTTCTCTGAATAAAGGAAAGACGCTGTCTCAGAGAAATAAAATCCAAGAAATTTCTTAATATGTGTGACCAACACGTATGCAAGATCAGTTGAATGCATATTATACATACGCACATGGATTCACACAGATATATAGAATGATCGTGAGTTTATATGGTAAGTAAGCTACAAATTTAAAAAACATAAAGAAGATTAATTATATGGGAGGTGCAAGCTGGTAGAGTGCTGAAGGACAAAATAAAAACACTGAAAAAATGCTATATAAAAATGCTTATATGTAAAAAAATCCTTATAGTTTAATGCACAAGCAGACTATCAACAATTAGAGCTAGGAAAAATATAAGTGACCATTACTTTATTAATTTTTATTTCACCTTCATTTTGATTGTTTGCTTTCTTGTATATTATAATGTTTGAATATGGTTTTACTAAAAGAAGGAAAAGATGCTTTCATTTTGGAGGCTACATTCTGGTGCCATATGATTGACAAGAACCCACAGTTCATGGATCAGGCACTACTAAAACAGAGAGCAGATCTCAGTATTTCCGCCGTAGTGGTTTTGGGGATTTTACACTAAAGGATCTGAGACTGACATCGATCAGAAATGGGCTACTTGTCTCGGTCAATTATTGATCTTACCCTGTAGATAATTCCTGTACAAAATCAGAATCCAAGATTTATTTTTCAGGTTGAGAACTGTCTCTATGTGAACCACAAGTCTACTCTTAATTCATCCCCAGGGTTTCTAGAGGTGCTCTGATAGAAGACATTCTGCAGACCAGAACGTCTTTAGAGACCAGAAGTTCTTTAGATACTACTTTTTTCATGGGACATAAGTTTTTAAGAAGGTGACAGGCAGTCTTATTTACTAACAAAATTACTTTTTCTTTTTAAAAAGGTTAATCTGTTTCATGGATTTCTAAATTATAATAGAGAGGCTAATGCAGATATATTAGTTGTGGTTCCCATGTTAATTGTTTTCAGTGATGCTTTGATACTGCAATTTCACACATGCTAAAGCAAGGTTTCTAAAAACAAAACCAAGATATGCTGAAGTATCTTTCATTCTTGACTGAGGATTAGGAACCTCTTTTATATCACACCAATCTTTCCTGTTCCTTGTTAACGCTGGAAACATTTTGGATTTTTAAAAGATCCCCAGAGTCAGCCATATTATGTGCTTCTCCAGTGTAGTGCTGACTTTTTTATATAACCTTGATTTCTATTTTGTCTTTCATTCAGATAGCATCCCCGAATCCTTAGTATTGAAGAAATTCTCAGTGGCTCCAAAAGCAGATCCCATAATTCTTTAATGAAATTTACAGACATTGTACTTTTAGTGAGGATATGACAGACATTACTATTGAGGTTGTGATTTCATAGCTGGTAAATCCCCAGGGCTGTCAGAAGATAAATGCATTTAGCCAATGCACAGATTTGAAATAGAGTTGTTTACCATTTCTAGTCGATACCAATATCTGCAGTGTTTTCCTCAGTTCCCTTAATTCCCCAGTAGCTCTTCAGTTCATTTAAACAAGCACTTTCCACCTCTCAGCCCTTTAAGATGAGATCCTCTATGTCTCTAGGCATACACATCCTTTGGGACACTACTGTTTATTCCCATTAAATTATCATTGAAAGAGAGAATATTATTACAAAGAAGAGGAAAATATTCTGACTTTCAAATATGTCAACAGAATTTTCCTCTTCAGTTAGCAGATTTGATAAAGCTGCTGGGGATCAGTTCTGTTTCATTTTAAGAGGTCTACCTCCTGCTCCAAACTTGCCAGAAAGAAATGTCAGCCCAGTTTTATAGCAGTCTTGTATTTAATCTCTGACACAGCCTTCACTCTGGAAGCACCGAGACTCAAAATGCTGAACCTTGGCTTTAAATCAGGTACTACAGGGTTCTCAAAGTACCCTCTCTTGTGACTGGCGACTCAGAAATCTTCTCACGGAGCCTAAAGAATTATTACTTTTTTTTTTCCTAACTTAACCAGTAGCGAGCATGGAGTAAAGGAAGGTGTGCAAGGGCAGGATCTTCTGTGGTCATCCTTCCCTTGGAAAGGAAACATTATACAAGCACTGCATTTTTAAATACATATAATGCATGCCAGGACTCACTAGTTTAATAAACACTTTGCTACCTCCAAAAAGGCGCAAAACTCTTGCAGTGGAAGCAAAAGAGCTACTACGTCTGTAGGGTCAGGTTCATCTGGCTCCTCACAGTGAGTGAGCTCCCACCCCAGGAGCTGCTGGGACTGGGTGTGCTGGTGGCCCACGTGATGCCAGGCAGCATTTCTCCTGATCCAGCCTGGCTCTGCTTTGCTGTGCCCCTTCCTAAGCAGGAATCCTGGCACTAAACATTTCAATAGTTGTGTGAACAGTGCAGAGACATCTGAGTGTTAGCAAGACACTCATATTGCACAGAATCTGTGTTTCTGTGTTATTTTACTAAGTTACACACGCTGTACATCGCTTTGTGGCCATGCATGAGGCACATGCTTTGTAATAAACTTTTAAATGGTTTGATTTGAAAACTGACATTTGTAAAGAAAAGGATTTGTAATGTGATTTAATTGATTTATGTAATTGAAAACCAAAACAAAACACCACTGTTAGATACTATAAATGACTTCCTTTGTCATCTACAAAATTGAATTTGTTTACATGCCCTGCAGCCATACTGAGAGAACAGAATAAATGGCAACTCCTCTTTGGGCCTATTTGAAAAAAGAGTCAGGAAAGGCAGGGTGAGAGTGGCCAGAGGGTTATGAGAAGGAAGAAATGAGTGCTCAGAGAAGAAGAAATGAGCAGCCCAAGGGAAGATTACAAGTTCTCAGAGAAACAGATCAATAATGACGCTAACTATGCAGCTGCAAATGCAAATATTTACATTTTGAAAACATTTTCCCCTACTACTTCATTATCAGCAGGGCATCTAGAAGACTCTCTGCAATAGATAAAGCACCTCTGAAAAAGCAATATTTTAATGAAAAGTCAAGATCCTGAGAATGCCACCAGAATAGGACTAGCCAGAAACACCAGCTTACCTTCTCCTCCTATTGCCTGCTCAGTAAGATGCAAGGATTTGAGACTGCTCTGATTTACAAGAAACTCTCAAACAGCCTCCTACTGATTTTGTCTCTTCCCTTTTCCCTTTGCCCTCCCTAGGCCTTTCGCCCTTTGGCTCCCTTGGGAGAACCATGACGAATTTCCACCTGGAAATTTCAGTCTCAATGTTAGGTAGTCTCTTTTTATTGTTGTTGATGGTCTTTCCTCTCCACCCTCTTTCTCTTCATGACATTGAGACTTTTGACAAGGTCAAACAATTCATCTTTGTTTCTATATTTATACTTAGGAAGCTCCCTTTAGTAGCGTGACAGCATTTCAGATAGAACAGCTTGAAAAAATATTAAATAAGAAAGCTCTTGGTAGAGAGACCTCACCTGGTGAAATAAAACATATTTTAAAACAGCCCAAGTGTTAATCCAAAATCAGCCCCTAATAGCTACACAGAGATTTCTGATCACAGAATAAATACTACTTAGTGGCTCCACAAAATAAAAACTATCCTAAACACCACTCTGTACATTATCTTGCCAGCTTATTGAAACAGAAAGACATAAAGTGGCTTTGTTGTGTATTTTGCAGTCAGGAATGCAAGCACAATGGTAAAGGGCAGCACCAAAAAAGACAAGAAGTGCAAATGCAATGACTGAGGGAGGATTGAGTGAAAGAAAGTCAATAAACATTAACTGTAAGAAATAAATGGAAGTGCCAATTAAGGCGGCCTTGACTAGTTGAAGGTATTGGTGAATACATTAGAAGATAAATGAAAGACACAGGCACAAAGAAGTGAAACCTGAATGCTGGCAGTGCTACTGGCAATATCATGATACAGTGATCAAGAAATTGAAATTCAGCAAAGAAATAATGAAAAAGAGGGAATAAAGGTGATGGGTTAAAAAGTGGCTGTTATATATTTGAAAGCAAGTGCCAAAAAATTGTAATGGAAACCTGTCTGGGATAGAAAAAAGTATCTACCAGCAGGAGGAAGGTGACTGAATGGTATAGCCATGGTTGCTACAGGATGGAAAGGTAAATTAAAGCAAGCAGCATCTTCTCTGGGCTGAAGCCAGAACACTGATCACTCTGTGCAAGAGCAAGTGTTCACTTACAAAATGATATGATGAAGTGCTTAGGTGTGACACTATCCCAAGGGAGATTGGTATCGATGTGATTTAAAGCTACACAAAAGGTCTGGAGGAGCGTGGAGTTTAGAGTTCAGAGTTTGCTACTCTTAATTACACTTACATTCAGTGTGTTGTCTTATCTAGAAAGATAAGGTCAAGTACTCCAGGTGCAGCTCTGGTTCAAAAGTATCTCAGATCATCTGGTAAAGCAACTGTACAATAACTAGATGCTTGCTACAGGAATGGCAGCTTCTAAGTATCACCTCCAATTAATTTTGCTTTGAAACAGTATCTCCCAAGTTCTGATTTAGCTTTAAGCTAATTTCATATGAGCATTTCACTAGTAAGTTCCTACTGCCTGGAACTCCATAAGCAGAGCATTCCCAGCCATATCCTTGCTGTTGTCTAAACCAGCCATAACCTCACATAACTATAGCCTACAATCCAAACACCTGTAATTCTCCTGAGGGGAGGGAACGCCGGGTGATGGACTCAGCTGAGAAAGCTTTGCCTCCTTCCTGGGGACTTCTCTGAGAGAGGCTTTTGCCAAACCAATAGTGCAGGTTTCCTTTATCACATCCTTCTCTGAAGACAGTATGAATGGACTGGAGCTAATCCTTGAGAATTTTCTTCTTTTCTTCCCCTCAGGGGACATAAATACATGGTTGGGTCTAGTTTTTTACAATGAAAATTCCAGCTCCCCCATCTAGTGATACACAACCACAGCTTCAAAGAGAACATTTTTTTTTCCACTTTCCTTTCCTGCTTTGCCTTTCTGGCACAAGGAGAAATTCTTGGTTTTAGAATGTTGTTAGCCTGCAAGAATGGATTGTCTGAATCTGTTTTTCCTTTTTATTTGTTTGAATTCTCACAGCAACTGACCTCCAAATTTAGCACAGGCAGTAAAAGCTGTAATAATATCACCCCTAAGTGTTTCTTTGCATTTGCATTAACAAAGTGGATCCTAGTATGTTAGTAATGCGAGAAGTTATTCAATGTCAGTAAAACCTCAAGAATATATACCACAAGGTAACATCTAGATTAGAATCATGTCTTGCATCCGATTGTAAAGTTGAGGGATTTTTTCTATGCACTATCAAGTGCCATTAAAATCTCTTTCCCATCTGTCCTTTTATCCCTGCCTGTGGAGATTCATTTGAAAATGCCTTGATGACTCTTATCCACAAAATTTCCTTATCTAACCATATATGAATCACTTTGAAAGGAACCACATTTCCCTTAGCAACAAAAGAATCATTCTTAGCAACAAGACAGCTAGAGAATTTTGTTTTCACATAGTTGCTTGTGGACAGTACATTCTGCTTTCCCATGGCACTGCTCTTTGAGCGTCGACTTTGTAAAGTGTAAGAACTGGTAGGAATGAGCCTCTTGCTCATGGCAAGGACATCACTCGCAGGGCAAATGATGGTCTTTCTGCCTTTGATACTATTTCCTTTAGGAGAGAGCACAAGAGTGCTGACTGCTGGAAAGCTCCAAATTTTAATTTTCCCCATGATAGAATTACTACACAGAAATATGTGAGGAAGTTGACAGTTCCCCAAATCTTGACTTCTCCCACAGAAACCATAGGGAGGAATCAAAGTATTAGCTCTAAAGGTTCACATTTCAGCCTCTCTTAGTGTCTGTTCATGTTGAGAACATTTAGAAAGGCTGGATACAAGGTGACTTTCAAATATATTTATATATATCCCATATATTTTCTTACAAAGAATAATTTTGGGAGAAATATTCTAGCAGGGGAACATCAGAGCAATTCCCATTTTGGTTATTACTCGGGCTGGTGTCCATACAGAACTGTTGGGGAAGTGTCCTG
>JAOXNG010000005.1:21166537-21176608 GCA_028566535.1 Scolopax minor | reverse complement strand
GATACCAGAAAGAAGAGGAGGAGGCAGAAGATGCTGAGGAGCATCGCGATGAATTCTGCGCTTTAGCTCCTGGGGAAAGTTGGTCAAAACAAGTAAGGAAATGCAAAAATTCATGCCTGGGTGATATTTTGGGTTTAGGGTTAGAGTGACCGGGCAGAGAGTTTTGTCCATGTGGTTTTCTGTTCCTTATTCGTGTCTTCTGACGTGTGTCTCGTTATTGGG
Organism: Scolopax minor; assembly: GCA_028566535.1. Taxonomy (NCBI): domain Eukaryota; kingdom Metazoa; phylum Chordata; class Aves; order Charadriiformes; family Scolopacidae; genus Scolopax; species Scolopax minor. The sequence goes on along the minus strand of JAOXNG010000005.1, from coordinate 21,176,386 downwards.
ATTATCATGGGCCCAGTGACAAATGGGGTTATGCTGCACTAGACCCAGTGTATCTTAAAATATCAAGCTTTTCACTTTCTTGAATACTGTTGGAATGGTGTGAGGCAGGTGTGATACACAGCAAAGAGCAAAACTGGCAGGTGATTAAAAACAAGAGAAACGACTTTAAAAGCTCTTTGCCCCAGTATCTGTGTTTTGAGGGGGCAGCTTATTCTACTGGTACCATCATCCCCAGTCAAGGTTCTCACCATGAAATAATAGTTATTTCAGTCTGGTAACAGTATTGTAATGCTACAGGGGGCTCCAATTTAGTATTTCAGTTTTTAGTCTAAAACCAAAAGATTATTCTTATTTTTAATGAGTATTGTTTGTAATTAGTGAGGACATGGCAGTTAGTTTCCTCTTTCAAAACAGGAGACTTGCGTGGTCATGGCTTTCATTTTTTTCCTCCCCTGTAGCAAATATTGATGATAAAAATGTTATTTCTAGGCAAAGGCTTGCTGAAAAATGTACAAAAAATACTCTATTAAAAACTGAAGGGTCTCAAAACTCTCTATTTAAAAAATGAGATTTTTAGTGACTTTCTTGACCAGTTTTATTTAGCTTGTAAATACTTTTCAATAGAAGAGAAAACCAGTATTGTGACAGAATACACACCAGCCAGGAAATATCTGGATAAGGTGCACAGGTGCCTGTTTTACATTAATTATCAGACGTTGCATACTACTGAAATAGTTTGATGTTTTCCCTCTAGATTTTGCTATCTGTTTGATTTATTTGAATGTTTGTGGAAATAAAATTCACTAAATTTTCCACAGCCATTCATTTTTCAAGAGGAATTTTCACATATTTCAAAATGTGGGTAGTTTGGTTGTAGGGTTTTGGTTTGAGGTTTTTTTGCAAGTAGACCTAGGCCATCAATTCCAGGGTTTGTTTTTGAGCCAAGGGAAGGAGGGGTAGAAGGCAGGTTCTAATAAAGATGAGAACCAGCATGTATCTTACCAGAGGTGTACAGTAATGGTCTGGGGATGGGAGAGAGGCTTGGAGACTAGATTACTCACTCAAAATTGTGACTGGGTTTTAAACAGCTTAAGTTTCAGTTACCTGTGTGGCAAGACTTCATTGCTGCTAAATACAAATCTTTGCTGGATGCATCGTTATTTGAGATGGTGAGATGATAGCGATTGGTGGGATCAGAAAGGGATGAGGAGGACTCATGTGAGCCACTTGCGATGCAAGGCTGCCTCTGCTCAAGGGCCAATTTGTTCTGAGGTTTCTTGGTGGTTTTCTTACTCAGAACTAAGCTGGTTCAGTCCCTGAAACGTGCTAAACGCGTCAGAAAATCCCTTGATCTCCATTGATACTTTGGTCTTGTTTCAGGAGGAACCTCACTTAAACCCACCAGAGGTGAAGTCTTGGAAAACCTGTTGCAACCTGGGATCTCTGAAGAGCACAGGTGCATATTTCAGTTGTACATCCCTGTCTGTCCCCTGCTTCCCTCTCAGGTTACTTTCTGTGGATGTAAAATGGATGAGTGATTGTAGGATAGCTCATTTATTTTGCTTTACAGTAGAAACTATTACCCTGCATAGCTAGAGCAATACAAAAACCTAGTCCTCTGCTTTCTCCTGACAGCATGTGTACTTTCCTGAAGACCTTTTAAGTATAAGATGTGTTTTACTTATTTAATTCAAATACTTGATGTACCCCAAAGCAGAAGGTGTTGTTAATAGCAGATATTTTGTATTTCCTTATGTTTCAAAGCTGGATTATATGATAGCAGTAATTGTAAAGATGCAGAAAAGTATGACTCATTCATTTGCTAATGTTTTAAAAAATAAAAATAAAAGTGCAGAATTCAAAGGCAGAGGATCTGTAAGCTTCTGCTTCAAATACTTTGTTCACTTTGCCTAGTAATTAGTTTCTTTCTCCCTCCATACTCTCATAACCAAAACTTGTACATAGTTGAGCAATGCTATCTAGATTTGGTCCTTAGTAGAAAATATGAAAAAGATCCACAGAAGTCTGCACAAATGTGTTCCTTGTAAAGTTTTGAATATGAATATATTTTAACAGTAACTGTAATTCTTTTTAATGAACATCTTCTTCATGATTTTACAAAAAAGTTTATTAATAATCACAATTTCCTGGACAGAATAAGATACACATGATCTTCCTATGGGTGATGTACTGACAAAAATGCCTTCAAGGCAGAAGAGATGGAAATGGCTTCTCGATGCACAGCCTTATTTCTAGGATGGACCAGATAAAGTACCTAGCTGTGTTAAGCTTTGATGTTGCAAACAAGCATTATCATGTTGGCCATGACTTCATATGTGTTGAGCTATGGGGCCTGCATCACTCCTAGCTCAGTATTAAAGGAATCTGAAAAATACAGGTCTTTGGGTGCCCGCTGCTGCTGGGGAATGTCTCTATTGAAGAGTATTGAATTTGTTTCATTAGGTTCATGGTGGGGTAGTTTGTTTTTTCTTCTAAAGGCTTGTAGTAGAATTGCTGGCATCAGTTTTTACTCCAAAAAACATTTTTGTTAACCAACACTGTACACAATATTGTGTGCAATACTAAAAGAAACTTGGTAAGCTGAATTCCTTCTAAATTTAGTATATGGTTCTGACTTGCTTTATTTTTTCTTATGCAGAAGAAAACCGTGTTCAGGTGACAGCTGAAACTCTGCCAAAGCTCACTGAAGAAGTACAAGGTATGAAGGCTGGTGGGACTAGGATATTTAGTAAAAGATATTTAGGATTCAGGAGTGACGGAGAGAGTAAATACTCACCTCCTGAGAGCAATGAATGCCCAGATGTAGACACAGTCATGGCCAGAGCTGGCGTTTCAGAAACCAGCACGTTAGATTTTTTAGAGCCTTTCAAAGTCATGGACATTGAATCAGCCACAGAGCACCCACAAGAAACAAATGAATATAATGGGTTGAAAGCCTGTACTGCCATGCCATTGAGAACAGGGGGTAATAGTGTATCTATTTTGGAGACTAGAGAAGAAAAGTTACCCAGAGGAGATTCTGTTAATGAATTCAGAACAACACTTGCTGATTGCCAGTCTTATCAGCAGGATGAAGAAAACAATATTTCTGACTCCTGTACTGGTTCTGTACCTAAACATAATGAACCTCTTAGGTTGTCATTAGTAGAATGACACTCTCCACACTCATTAGTAGAGAACACTCTCCACAAAAAGTTCTGAAGCTTTATGTTCAGTTCTGAAAAGCATCTGTTACCTGGACTCTAGAAATATACCACTAGAAATCAATAGTACTGCAGTCCATGGATTTATCAGTGAAACCCCCAAAAAGTATCTTCCCAAACCCACTGAATGTCAGACTCACTATGATCATGGAACTGGGTTTGTAGAAAATCCAACCTCCACATCCGTAGCAGTAGAGCAGGTCTCAGTGGTAAGGAAGGAAGGGTTATCTAGTGCTCAAGTTGATCACAGGGAAGCAGGCGCTAGTATAGGTAAACCATACAGCTCTGAATTTGAAGAGGCTGCTGAAGTCTGGAGAAAAATTGCCATGGGAGATAACGTTGAAGTTGGGAGCTGGCCTGGAGCTCAAGAGGGTGCTAATTCTGAGCATTGTCATTCTTCAGTTTTTAGTTCTGTTTCTTCATCTCCTGAAGAGCTCTCAAAAGAAAAACTAAAAATGGTCCTGTCAGAAGGTGATGAGGTGGAAAAGGACCAGGGGCAATTCCCTGTCAGTGATCTATGCAAGGACAATATAAAAGAAAACAGTCTGTTTATGGAAATAAGCAACATTTCTTCCCATGAAATTGGACAGACAGACACATGCTTTTGTAATACCTCCAGCAAAATTTCTCCTCCCAGTAGCTACAGCTGTCTAGATCTTGGTACCAAGCTAGAAAAAGATTCACCCGAGGCACAACTGCTTGAAAAGGAATCTGAGAGTAAAACATCAGAAGAGTTGGCTGGCAGTTTAGTTGAAGCTACAGAATGTAACAGTAATGACAGTTTGTCTGGTGGCAAAGAAACTAGTTTGATTTATACACTAAATGTACATCTACCTCCTATTGCACAAAAATCAAGAGAACCTCATCATAATGAGAGTCCTCCTTGTACTGCTAATGAAGTTTCAAACAGGGACAAGGCTCAGAATAATCTATCTGGAAAAGAATCAATTGATGCTTCTGGAACAACCCAGGAACAAGTTACTGAAATTGTACTTCATAAAGACAATTTCAAGTCTTCACCATGTTCCAGGACTTTTGATAACCCTAAGACGACAAGCCAAATTTCCCAAAAGAACATGAAGTCTTCAGTGGGAAATACAGAGAGTGTGGCCACTGCTTTAGTGAATGAACATGGTGACATGCGGGATTGTAATAATCAGAGTACGAAAGAGGAGTGTACAGTTTCCTGTATTTTATCAGGGAGTACACATGTAGATGATGTTAATATTGAGATTGATGAGAAGATTGAGGAAAATGATAATTTGGAAGGAGAAGCTTCAGTCGGATATAACAGTAAAAAGGTGATTGTGTTTCCAGAAGCACACTTCCCTTTGCCATGTGGATCTCTTCCTTGTGAAGGCGAGTGCGGCAACAGAGGTGTAGGTCTGCATGGGGTAAACGACATTTTCACAGCAAAAAGTATGTTTTGTTCAGTTCATACTGCAGAGAAAGCTACTGCTACCTTGGTAAGAGATGAGATTTCAAATAAGAATATGGAGGTTGTGAAACAATTTGATCTTTATAAAGGTACAGATGGCAGTGAAATTGTTTGTGACAGAGATGAGGCAAAAGAACAAACGGGCACATGTGCTCTCCAGGCAGATGGATTTGATGAAATAAGAACTGTGGATTCCTCAAAGGCTCCTGAAGGAAATCACAGAAATAAGAGTAACGAACAGCTCTTAGTCAGATATTTGAAGAAAGAAACCCTTGTTCATAACTTTGGACTTTGCAACTCCTCATTACACCGAAACAAGAGAGAACTAGGCACATACAAGAAGAAACAAATGTCATCACTCTCAGCTAATCCCTCTAAGTATAGCGTTTCAGCCTGGGGTACGTGTCCCTTACTCAGCAACACAAATATTCAAACACAATGTGCTGGCCGAACAGAAAAGACCCTTCATCCAATGCAAAATCAGTGTCTTGCACGTCAGAGTGAGTTTGAGGGCCCAGTTACAGGCGACGAAGAACCTTTAGAAAGTTTAAAGAACCAAGCAGACACTGGCTCACAAACTATGGCTACTTCTGGGGAAGAAACCAAAATATCAATTGGCTCTAGTCAAAGTGAAGAGACACTGATAAAAACAGATGATGACCTGCCTCTGTTAGTGCATAAATATGCAAAAGACAGCTTTCAAGGAACTCTAAAAGAGAATGTAGTGGACTTGGGCTCTTTAAATGATGTGGGAAATGAAGACTGTTCAGGGTATATGGGCTTTATCAGTGATCCAATTGAGGAGAAAACAGTCAAAGAACACAAGAATGGATGTGAAAAAGAAGATAAAGGAACTCTTGAAGAAAGCTTCTCTGATAATGAATTACATTGCTCACAGCACACCTGCTTTATCAAACGCGCAAAAGGGAATGCAGAGTTATTGTTTGCAGGAAACAGAATGCAGCCATCTTTGCCAAAGATCAAGTGGTTGGTGGAGGACCAGGAAAATACAGTTAGTACCCAATTTTTGCCTTTCTCATCAGTCCATGGGAGTCTGTCCTCCAAGCCAGAAAATATGAATGTGCTTTCAGAGACAGAAACAAAAAAAAGTCCGAGAGCAAGATCTATCTTAAATAACTCTTGCCTGCAGTTAACATTTGAGCCTGGTAAAGAAACTGGTGCTCAGAAGTGTATAAGTCCATCCTGTTTTGGAAAGTTTGACATCCAAGAATCTTTTAATGAGACTCGAGCAGATTCAGAAAGACCATCAGCTCCAAACTTGGGAATTGCTCTGCCTGAGAAAGAAGAGCTGTGGATGTCATCTGAGAATATGCAAATGGATAATTGTGATTCTTCTTCAGCCAAAGTTTTTAGCAAAGATTCTTCAGTGACAAAACTTTCTGTAACAATGTCTGTTAAAAGAAAAGGCAGCAATATTGAGATTCCATCTTCAGAGAATGAAACAAAAACTAGCTTTCTGAAAGGTGCAAAAAGCTCAAGAATTTGTGCACGCAGCAAAGAAAGTCTGAGAGACACATCTGTAGAAGAGAAGATGGGAAGAGAAGTAGCCTCTAGAAAAAAGTTGCCCATAAATTCTTCTCTTGATGGAGAAGGTGATTGTCTACAGGCCTTGATAGAAGATTCAAAAAAGTCTGGTAGCAAAATAGTCCCTCTTGATACTGAGGTTTTGGAAGAAGTTCGAGGAGCTGACCTGAATAATCTTTTGAAAGAAAGGGCAAATACTACAGAGCTTGCAAACTTAGCAGGTGCCAGTCTGCTTTCAGAAGCTGTGCATGATTGTCAAGCTGAAGATGCATCTGATGCAGAGACTTCTCCAAAATTGCAGTATAATACAACACCCACGATTTATCCATGTACAAGTGTCTTCCCAAACAGTTGCAAAGAATCATCCCCAAACTGTGTGGTTTGCAGTGAAGCTTGTGTGCCTTACAAATTACACGCACAGAGCACAGGTAATGTAAAGGAGGTTACTGAAGGCCAGGACACTGTACCAGCTCGTTCAGCCTGCAAGGAAAATGAGGCTTTGGGTTCAGAGAGACTTGATCAAATAGAGAAATGTCAGGTGCTTAAAAAAAAGAAGCGTGAGAAGATGGGAATACGTCTGTCGGACAAGGCACCACGAGAACAGAAGTCAGAATATCAAGAGAAAGCAAAAATCACACTGCAACCAAGTGTGTTGCACAGATCTGCACTCTTAGCCAGCTCTTCAAATGAGTCGGTGACATCAAGAAATAAGAAGTTTGACGGTCCCTCAGAGGAGACTTTAGCTGTCAGAAGCAGTGAAAATAAACTATGTAGCACTTTAGAAGAAGACAAAAGGCCAAAGATTACCACAGATATTATTAATTCACAGTTTTTGAAGACTCAGGAGTCAGAAATGGAAAACCTGAACCTTAATTTAGGGTGCGATGGAATACCTGGTGCCTTTGGAACTGCAAATAAACTAAGAGAACCTTTTCCATTAAAAAGACAGCCTGGAAGAACATGCAAAAAAGTTTCCACATCGTATCAGCTAAAAAGCATAAGAAAAGGCAAAAAAATTAGAAGTTCACCTTTTTCTGAGATTCCCCCAGAAATATTCCCTAAGCAGGAAAACACACTTCTCAAGTCTTTGTACTCTCCATGTAGACCACCGACCATGGAAGCGGAACCAGTGCGAGTTGTGTGTATGCCAAGGCAGAGGGCCAAGAGGTGCAGTTTGCTGAACAGCTTGAAATTTAGAAAATGTACCAAAGAGCCAGCATTGTTGGGCAAGCTGTCTGCAGTGGCCAGCAAACTCCTGGCACCTGCCAAAAGCATCCAGAACTTAAAACCTCAGCCATATTCTTCTGAAATCCTTCCAGTGGCCCAGAGGTACAGCCAACGTAGATCTAAAAATCTACTTAAAGCCTTTTCCTGCATTAACAGGAGCGTTCACTCACGCTGGGCTGACAGTTGGTGCACCAAGATGTTCAGCTTTCAGCCTTTGGCACTTTATCCTGTAGAATCTACCAAAATACTCTTTTCAGACTTGAGCCACAAGCCTCCAACCTCTTTCTTGGATACCCCGTTTTTTCCAATTTCCTTTCACATAAAATTGGACTCCAGTCCTGTGACAGACCGCACAGGGGTTACATCACAGCGCTCTGTACATCACGGACCTGTTTGGGGAGAAATGCCAGCGCCTCCTTCAGAGTGGACTTTCTCTTTTCTCCTGTCTCCGAGCAGGTCAGATACAAGAGTTTACAAGGAAGGTTCCAGTCTAGCTAACGAGCTGCGTTCCTCTCTCTCTGTAGCCCAAGAGACTGTTGCCCTTCGCCGTGACCGTAGAAGAAATGCCGTGGCTGAAAGAAGAGGACATTGCTCTATGCTTGGCCTTCACACAGTGTTAGCACTTTCCTCCCCTGGATGTTACAGGATTTGGACGAGAAGAAGAAACTTAACCAGTCACATTCCTACCATCCAGAGACTATTTATATCACATTTCGCACAGGGTTTGAAAGGGGCAAGGTACCCAACTTCTGTATCAGATGACCTCGTCTCTTCATTGCCATACTCATTGGGCAGGGTCCTATCCATATGGAGTCAGCACGGTCCTTCTGCCTGTCCCTCCGAAATCCCTCCTCTCCATTCCAGTCACTGCAAGTGGCAGCCAAGTGTGGGCATCGAGAACAGGTAAAACCCATCAACTTATTTCTGAGATTAAATATGTATAGGGTATGTACTTGCTCCTTTTTGGGAGGGAAAGGGTAATTGCAGCTTGCATTGGAGGGTCAGTTTCCCCTGTTCCAAATCTACACATTCTGCTCCAAAAATGGCTCAACGTGAAAGATTCTTTCCTACAGAACAGTCTGTTAGCTGAATTTATATATATTTGCCTTCACTTCTTTAATACTATCCTGTTTTGGCAGAATGGCTAACTCTATTTTCTTCTCCCTTGCAAAATATACACACCATGCATCAGAACATATAATGCAGAAAGGTGAGCTACTTCATTAGGTCTATTCAGAGTGACTGCAGAGCAACTGGATTTCTGAGGTAGGAGAGTTTTTTTCAGAGGTCTGAGCCACAAGTGCAACTTGGAACCACTGTAAAATGCTCAATATCAGATTAGATAGAATCTGAAGGGGTGGAGGGTGGCATTGGCTTAGATTTTTAACTGTATTCCATGACTGTTCTATGCTAATTGAAACCTCCTTATGTATACTGTGCCTTTTGATAGTATGTGCCCAATGTAGTGTTGGCACAAGCAAGGATAGCTCCAGTTCAGGTTGGTAATGATTTTTTGTGTGTGTCATTCTCATTGTGAGTGGGAAGAGGACCGAAATCTACTCTGCGTGTTTAATTTAACTTTACAGGGGTTTGCCATCTTTTACCTAAGAAATAGAATAAAAGAAGAGGTTCTTAGCTGTGTTGAAGAAGTTTTGCATGCTCTTGAGCAAAGGTTTTGTCCTGTATGCCTCAGTGACATGGGAAAGTTCAGTCCCTGATTTTCATAGCCATGAGATTCCTGGACAGCATATAGGCTCATGAGCACTGTAGAAAAGAAGATTATTTGATTAATTCTTTAGTTTAACATGGCAGTCTTTAGAGAACTATTGAATTTGGCTTATCTTAAGTCATAGCTTGATATATGTATAACCAAAAATCTTGCCAGATAACTAATGCTGCATTTTGCTTTGTATAATTGGATAACGTATCTAAAAGTTTAAGCGTATCGCTTGTTACTATAAATTATAATGTCTACAAAAGTTGTGAGTAAGCTTATAAGTAGTACTCCATTCTGGGAGTTGTCTGCACTAAAAGACTGAATTTGAATAATGGCATAGAGACAACTTTGCAGTATGTTCTGTGTTCTTTTTTGTTCTGTGTGAGTCAATACATCAGGCTGAATTTTCTAGTGTGCAAATCGGAAATAATAATGCCAGTAAACTAAATTCTTTAAAAACAAAACAAGCACCTTCTTAAAGCTTAGTTCTGTGTATGAGGTGAATTTATTAATTTGTATTGTTGAGCCATGTTATCCTGGGACTAGGAGATGGGAGCTGACTTTATGCTCTCAAGTTTTCTCCCATACATAAGACTACAGAGTCCTGGGCAGCTTGTTACAGCATATCCCATCAGCTGGAGCATAAGAGGATTTAATTCCTTGATGTAAAGGGTAATTTGAAAACCGTATGTTTTGCT
>JAOXNG010000005.1:20454068-20467678 GCA_028566535.1 Scolopax minor | reverse complement strand
AATAGATTCTTCTTGCCAATACTTACAACTGCTCTTAACATAGTGTCAGAAATCTTCTTATATGTATCTGTATAAATGACTGGAATTACTTTTTTATAAGCATCAGGCTCGGGACAAATTACTGATGGGAAAAGCCTCGTGGTATTAAACCTAAAAGTTTGCTAACAAAGGACACCAGTAGTATCTTATGCTAAGATCTGCACTACTTCCACAGTTGTGACATTTTGGATATATGATACTTTATTGCTTGCATGAAAGAATTCTTTGCTGCAGTTCCATTCCCCTTTGCCTTTTGTAGGACAAGAAGGAAATGCTTAGCATGCCCTTTGACCCCACTCCTATTTATCTGAATTTTAAAATAAAACAAACCAAGAATGTGAGTAGTTTCCTCTCAACACACCCCAGTCAAGCAGTGAGCTCTTGTGGATGGCAATGAGTTAATGCCTCATCAGCTCAGATGCTGCACACCTGAGAGGCAAAGGCCAGTGTGGGAGCTGCTGATAAGAGAGACCAGGGAGGACCTGGGATTTTTTTTCCCTGTGTGGGACTGGGTTTGCACCTGCCTGTTGAGTTGGAGAAGTGTGGTTAGAGTGGAGATGTTTAGTTCCTTGGTGGAAACCTCCACAAAACCTGAAGCTGGGTTGCCCGTTTTGGAGGATGAAGTGCTTGCATTGGCTGGCTTTGGTTGCTTCTCATGTTTTTTGTGCCTGGAGGCCTGTAAATGCTGCTGGAACTAACTGCTGTTAATACTCAGGCACATTAAGGTGCCTGCTACTTTTTTATTTCCAAGCGTCCTTGAAAAATCCTTTTAATAGGGATAGTGCACTCTTGCTGCGTCACTAAGCAAAGCGTGAAAGAGTAGGTAGTCAGGGTTTTTCTGGCAATGTAACTGTTCTTTCTTTTCCTTTCTATAAGGCTAGCTGATATATGAGAACCACTTTGCAAAGCAAACATCTGAATGCTATGGCAAAGAGCTTAAACGAATGAATGCCAAATGGTGGTCTTAATCTGGTAAGTGCTCAGATATCTGTTTGGCTAAGGCCAAAAACCATTAGTTTAGGCTAAATCACCTTACAGGATTAGGAACTGCTGCTTAGACAAGAAGCAAAGGCCATATGTGCCATATGGAGGCAACTCTAGCTGGGTGTAATGTCTCTAGGTTCGTTGTTTGAATGAAAGAAATAGCTTCACAAGTGGACGTGAGTTGTGCACATGTTTTAGGAGGTGCTTAAGCATAAGCCTCCCTCTTCTTGTGGTTTATTCTTGACCTAAGCATTTGGCTCTTGTGGAGAGGAAAATACAGTGTGTGGAAAAATGAGTCAGCCTGCTTCCTGTGGGAGGGACTGCCGGAGGCCCATCGCTTTGAATGCCGCAATAAATTAGCACTGGAGATAACTCAGAGGACAAAGTGTGCCTGGAGGACAGGCAATGCTAAGTACTGCACAGGGTGGCTCTTGCTCTCTCTATGCAAATGTGGGAGATGAGGCAGTGGCTGCCGGGGCTGGTGTCTGTTGTAGGGTTCTGAATGGAGAGACTTGGCTCCTGATTGTTGGCAAAGAATAGGGTAATAAAAGCATAGCACTAGCAGGGTCTTCTAGCTCTGTCTAGAGGCTGCATGTGACCTTGAATGAGGCATTTGTTCTCTGCACTTTAGTTACCTATTCGTAAATAGAAGCAGAAAAGTTTATGACTTAAATAATCAAATCTGATGCTGAAGTAGAGCTGAGAGGACCACCACGTTGATTTCAGTGGCTCACAGCTTGGGTCTAGTATGTTGCAAGGGGATCTGGGCCCTGCAGGTTAAAAAGTCTGTGGACTGTTCAGTGAATAAGGAATTGGCTACATGGGGGGTTGTGCTCAGTGGCTTTATGTCCAGGTCCGTTCTGGCCCAGATGATTCTCTAAGGGTGTGTGAAACTGCAGTTTCTGAAGTTTTGCCTTGGCCTAGCAGAGGGAACTGGTACACTTTGAAAGCTGGATGGTCTGTGTTTTGCATCAGTAAGTTCAGTCATCTGCTCTTCTAAATAACTTATTCATGGAAATTAGAAATGCATTAGAAGTTATTTTTCCCTGAAAAAAAGGCATGCTTTATCTTGATAGAGCATTTTGGCCACGTTACCATTGATTTAATTGATTTTAATCCAGATTTTTTTTGGGTGCTCTGACTTGGGTGCTACTCGAGATAAAGGATGAAAAATACTTCTTCCAGTAAATTTCTAGTGATTCCTAAGTGTGGGTAAGATGGTAGCCTAATGAAGTACAAAATGCCTTACTGTTTTGGAAATAGCAGAACTGGAAACAAAAGTCTAAGCTTATGAAGGAGGAGGGAAAGTAAAATGTAACTGTCTCCTGCTCAGAGGCTTTGCTGTCTTCCCCTAGTAGCCAGAAGTCAGGAGAGTCAATCTCCATTCTTGATTTTTTTTTTTTTAATGAAATTATTTTAGTCTAAGAATTTAAACCTGGAGATGTTCATACTCGGATGTCTGCACCTGGAAGCAAGACATAATAATAGAGCTTCTTGCAGTCTCTTTCTCTGGCTTTAAGCACTCTATCTTCTTTAATTCAAAGAAAATTAACTGAGTTCTGTCAGGGATACCTAATATCTGATGGCAGGCTAGCAGCTCTGCCTGCTCTTGAAGACTTCATATATACACCCTGTTAAGCTGAGAATATACTTTTTCAGGATTTAGTGGTAATATACAAACCAAAAGATTTCTGATGTATGTAGACCTGATGTTCAAACTTGCACTTACAAACATGTCTGAATGCACAAAAATATTGGTGTCCATTCCCATATATGTGAAATGAGTAGATGCCGAAAAAGATAGGGCAAAATTCAAGGAGTTAGCTTAAAATATATTAATCTGTCTCAGGAAGCCTTCAAACAGGAAGAGAGAAAACATTTTCTGAAACGTAGGTGTGTATTTAAACTTTATGGTAGATTGACCCGGGAGATATTTTATTAGCTTTTTAAATCCCTGCCAAGTCTGACTCCCAGTAACTTCCATCAGGCTGCTTCTTACAAACAGTACCGATGTGTTTGCTTGTTTCTTTTAAAACTCAATACATTTATTTCAAAACCCAGAGGGAGAGCTAAGAAGTGGTTTGGGTTTTTTTTTTTTTTGACGACTAAAGGAAGATAGAAGATGTTCTGCTCAGAAGGCTTATTTCTCATAGCTTATTTGTCATAGTAGTGGCTGCTTTCTGTAGAAAAATAAGGAAACCCGATCCATATGATGAATATTGGCCCGGATGGGAGCTACAGCTTCAAACTATTCCATTAAAGCTTTATCTTCACTAAATGTTTTTACCACTGATAGATGCAGTAGAGTCATAAATGAAAGATGACTGTCATAAAAATGAGCAAATATATCACAAAGTTTTGGGAGGAAAAACAAATCAAACAGCTCTGCACAGCAGCATGTCATAATTGTGATGCTTAAATTAAAAGGTCCAAATCTAGCTTCTTGAAGGATTGTTCTGGAGCTGTTGGGTAACGTTTTACTTAAAATATATTTGTTGGTCAGCTAGTATTTGATCTGTCATTCTAAACACAACAGAACTGTGCTGGATAGCTGCAGACAAAAAGCATGTAGAGATACCATTTAACCTAGCAATATTTCTTCCTGTACTTCAGCAGCCTCCAGCTATTCCTGAATTGTTCTCCCTTGTTGGCAGCATGAAAAGATCTGTTTAGAGCATAAGATCTTTGGAGCAGACTTTGAGCACAAGGCAGACCTTGCTCTTGGTTATCGCTAACAAAAGATAATTACAATGTGTTAGTAATAACATCTGAGCACTCCGATCTGCTGAAGTTGAATACACTTCTCTAATTTGTACAGTAAGTGTGCATTAAGTATATGAATGCTTGTCTCCTCTCAACCCAGCTTTGCTCTGTTTCCACTAAGGTGCAGCTTATGACTCAGTGCAGCAGATGCTTGAACACAGAAGTACTTGTTTACCTTTTCGTGCAGTGCCACAGATGTAAGCACTAAGGGGATTAGGTCTTTTAAGTTGTAGATCCTCAGAGGCTTGGTGTTCAGAGCAGTCTTCACTTCAATAGCAGTGTGTAGTAGCAAATATGTAATAGTAACTTCTAGCACAAGTCAGGGCAGCTAAATTAAGCCACAGGAGGTGTGTTCAAGGTTGAGGTAAGTTTTCCAAACAACACCTGCAACCCAGCTTTTGGGAAGCTGCTGAACGTTTTTGTAAGGGGCCAGATCATCTTATGCATGTGTTGGCCTGGCAGGTGAAATGGCTCCTCTGAAGAGACTCCATGGGTGGTGTTGTGGCCAGAGTCTCTGGAAGATAGGAAGGTCCAGAAACAAGGATGTGGATCTCTCCTTGGAGCCTTGTCCTCCTACGAGCTAGCTTTTAAAAAGTTCTTGCATGAATTTATTTAAATAACAGCTTTTGGCAAACTCAATGGCATTTCAGTACTTTAAGTCCTGCAAAAAGCTGTGCTTGGAAATAAAAAAAATAAAGCAAGTAGATGTGGAGAATAAACTTAGCTGAAAAACAAGGTGGGTGCAGCACATACTGTAGGATGGTGTATAAAATATACTATGCTCTGCCAAATCATACAGAGGCGAATCATTATCAGGGACTGTAAAGAACCTCTCTCTCTCTGAGTTTCAGGCTTTGGTGCATTTGTGAATATCACTTAAGATAAAGCATGGATGGCCCTATATGGGGGAAGGTTCCTCAGTCACAACCCCTTCATGTATTCAGGTATTTTGCTGATGGAGGAGGGGTGTGGTGCTGTCAGAAGAACAACCCACAATAGCAGCATCCCAGCAGCTGTGTCAGAGTCCACTGAAAGCACTGCAGACAGACTCTGTGCTGGGCTGTGGGCAGCAAATTTGGCATACGCACCCTATACTTAGACTTGTACCTATAGCCGAGGTTTTTCAAATGTAGGTCAGGCATCATTGAATTGGAAGCCCTTTCCCTTGCAGTCTGAGATGCTGCTTAGAGGGGTAAGAATCATTCAAGCTGTGTTTTTTTGGCACCAAGGCTGCTGCTTCCTGATAGCTGACCCTGTGCAGACACAGCGAGCTTGCAGTGGGCCTGGGCTAGTGGATGCAGCAGGCAGAGGGTGCGAGGCACACAGGGGGACTGGGGGTGATCTGCAGCCTGGGTTTCTGTGCAACCGAGCCATGAGGCTTCCTGCAATACAACACTGGGGTGTGAAGGCCTGTAAGTGCTGCACGAGATCTTAGATTGGGAAAAATTGTATGGACAGATGCTGTGAGAATTGGCAGCCTGTCCTGTGTCTGATGCTGAGAAAAGATGTTTTTTCCCTGGTGGCTGAAGCTTTGATGGCTGAGGCTTTGTCTGGAAAGAAGTAGCGTTCTTGATAAAGCTGTGACAACCAGAGAAAGGGGAGCATGCTTCCCTCCTTTACCAAAAATGCCCCATTCACCCTCAGTGATTTGTCTTGGAGGGGCTGAGTGTGTAAAGGTCTATGCTTGCCCTCTGCAAGAAAGGGGAGAGGATGGAGAACATGCTGTTAATTTTGGCTTTGGTGGTTTTAAGCAAATGTCAGAACTGATGAGCATCATGTACCCTGTGTATGTGCTTTCTGGCCCTAACTAGGTAACAGGAGACCAGCTAAGGTACACCAAGTAAAACTCAACAAAAATGGTGTGGCAGTGGCTGTTCTTTAGGTTCAAAGTCTCCCTGACAAGTTACTGTTGTTACTTTCATTTTGAAAGGCTGTTTGAGTGTGCTCATGCTTTAACTGTGGCAACTTTCATTGCTTTCCAGTTATGTTCTTTTATCCCTTTATCTTCAGCAGAGAGGACTGCCTTGCATGAGTGTAGGCAGATCGTCCTGCACTTGAGCACAGGCTGATCCACTGCTCCAATTCTTGTGCTAGTACAGTAGGATTTTAAACTGGGATCTTCCCTAGCATCACTGCCTCTAATCGATTAACTTCCTCTTGCTGCCCAAAAGCAAGAATGTGATCAGTGATGGAGGAGATCATGGTATTTAGCTGCCAGCAGGTTTTGTTCTTACTGCTGCTACAGCTGAATTTCCCTGTGCACAAGCCTGTGGTAGCAACACTAAATCAAATGAGTTCTTGCTGTGTGCGGGAGTGTTGAAAATGGTACCACTTAAAATTTTTGCTAGTACATGTGAGTTGGCTTGAAAGACTTTTTCCTATCTGGACTTAAAATCCCCTGCCTTAGGCCACTGAGCCCTTTCCCCCTCCTCCTGTCTTACATGTAATGAGGTGTATGCTGGAGCTGGCAGATGGCTGGGGAGCAAACAGATCCACAGAAGCCTGTAAAGACATCATGTTGCATCATTGCTAACCAGCTTGTGCCAAGACTTGGATTTTCTTTTGCCTGTTGCTACCTAGCCTACACTGGCTTCCCCATCGCCCCTTGGCTTGGCTGTTATGTGATGTATGTCCTCAAACAATCTAGGATTTTTTTCCCCTCTTCTCTCTCATCTCCTTGTAGTTGATTAGTCCAATATCAGCCATGGCACATTGTTGAATTCATATATAGACACAATACTGTGCCAGAGATTTGTTTGCTTATTTACAGAAATACTTCTGCTATGCTGTGTCTGGTCTTGGTTTTGCTGCTGAAGCTGGTGCTTCTTCTAGCATCCTTTCCTCGGCTCTGCCTAAAGATATTTTTTTTTTCTGTTGAAATAGAGATCTCCCCAAGCTGGGACATTATAAAAACTCAGAGGAACTGAAGAAGGAACAAATATCTTAACCGTGCCACTTGTGTACCACAGGCTCTTTGCTATCACTTAGATACTCCTACCCTTAACACTTTATTATATAATAACTGCTTTTCCTATGTGGGGACAGGTCTCACCTGTGTGATGTTAGTATCACGCATGGCAAAATCCTGCTCTGGGTGCCCAGGAAGGCCAAATGGGGTACCAATGGACAAACAACTTCTTCCTCACCAGGCCCAAACATGGTATAGAGCAGAGAAATGCAGAAAGCTTGTGGTGTTGTGGCTGTACCTCCTTGATGTAATGCTTTAGTCATATCTGAGCAGCAGGGAGGATGGGGCATGAGGGTGCAGCTCATCGCTGCTTGCTCAGATACAGAAAGTTTCAGTACAACTCGTGTTAGAGTACACACGTGGATTTCAAGTGTTGACCTGAATCTAGGCTAGTTTCCAGAAATTATTAGGTTAAAGAGTAGCATGAGTTTGCTAAGCTCTTGCAGGGATTTGGAATTTCCCAGCGTGATCCCCACTGGAACCAAGGGACAAAGGAGATAAAGATATTAGAGCCCAAGTTTTCAGCAGAAGCCTTCTCTTAAGTACTGATTCAAAGTACAGCTTTACTTGTCAAGATGTGAAATGCCAAGTATATCCACGTGCCTCAAAGTTATTTGGTTAGAGGATAAGACACATACTACCACTTAAAAAACTCCATATCATTCTTACTCAGGTTTACTGAAAGGTTCTTCAATTTACTACAGTTTACGGCAACATTTTAACATTAACAAGAAAGAATAGTGTTTGGCCAGGTCTCTTCATAGAATAGGAATTTACACGAGGGTTATAAGGCTCATTGGGGCTAATCCCTGCTAGCATTATAAATCATCTGACAGTTGCCAAGGAGACAAGGATAATCCCAGTGAGACAAGATATGTGAGAAGGGTATTTATGGACATTTGCCTAATGATGCTCGTGGAATGCACCAAAAAGTGATTATTTGAGTGCCTTTGAAGTACTGCCTCTTCTGTGGTGAATCTGGGAGACTGTTGGAGCACAAGCAAAAAAAAAACTTCCCTGTTCTATTAAAGCAGCAGCAACTTGGCCTTGGTGTTTCCAACTTAGCCTGCAGTGACCCCATCTACTGTTTCACAAAGGGGGATGTAAGTCTTTTGGGGTGTTGCAAGGGGGCTGCCCATCTGTCTGTGCTCTGCAGCATCAGCAGACTGTGCAAGTATAAACAAGCCATTTCAGTCTGCAGTGCTGACACAGGCTTAATGAAAACTGTCCATGTGCTTGAAATACTAGTAGGTGCCTCATGCAAATGTCTTGTATGCTAAGTGATGTGAGGGGGAGGAAAGAGTGGAAGGGGGCATATGTGCATATATAGGCATAGATGTGTGCTTTGGCAATGGCTTTCCAGCATAACCAGCTGTTTCCTCCTTTCCTGTCCCCAGGGGGAGCCCAGTTGCACCATGGCCAGCTGGCTCTGGGTGCTTATGTCGCATTCCCTGAGCTATGGAAAGGGTTAACATCAGGGGCTACTTGGTACGTGAGTCTGAACAAGCATTTTAGCCAGATTAGTCTGTTTTCCCTGACCTGGGTGGCTTATGACTCTGCTTAGGGAGATTAAAAGAAGCAGAAGTGCTAATATCTTCATTTGAACAAGTTCATGCTTGGAAAGGCTTCTGTATCACCTGTTTCACAGAGCAAAATATTTTCTTGGCAGTGTGCTCCCTGGCCATGCCAAGAGGCACAGATTGATGGAGAAGACCCGTATCTGGGACCATGAGCACTAAAGCTGTGTGGTCTGGAGCTGTCACACACTGGGTGAATTGTCCCCTCCTGTGTCAAGGTGAAGCAGTGACCTGCAATGAAGGGAGAAAGGCTTCCTGTCTCCTTCCTTCCCCCCCAACTTAACCTTCTTAGTCTGGGATACCGTCTGTTGATGGAGGATTATGAAGGATGGGAAGACAGAAGGAATTTCCCAAGTTTTCAAAGCCTGATGCAAATGACTCCTTTGAAAGGAAGGAGCTGCTGAGAGCCAGCCTGCAGCTGATGGGCCGTGTCTCGTGGTGCCGGAGTTAATCTTGGTAAGCAGCTCTGAGCTGCTGGGTTGGATAATGCCTGGAATGGACGAGGCCTCTTTAAATGAAGTAAATCAACCTGTTAATCCTCTGTAGGTGGGCTTTGAGGAATTGTTTTAGATTGCAGCCACCGATTTGTACAATCTCAGTAGAGATTTCTGCAGTGGCACATGTCTTCCCTTCAGGGGGTTCAACGTAAAATGGTATTTGGCCTGCCTATTCCAGCTAGTCAAGAAAATTGCTCGAGCAGTATTTCTGCCTGCCTCCAGTCCTGCTCTTAAATGGCTCCATTCCCTATTTGCTTGTTTTGGGATCTGTGTCCAGCATGGTCTCCATGTGAAGGCAAGGTGCTGCCTGGTGCATCTTGTGATCCTTGCTTTTACTTGGCTTTAAAAACCCTAGGGATATGCAATTGCATCTGGCAGGAATAAAATAAATGCTGTTCCCAAGAGCGTGTTATCCTTTTCCACCTCTCCCTTTAGACTGAGCTCATTCCTCCATACCATGCAAACAAGCCAGATGAGCCTGAGCAGGTTGAATAGTGGCTTTTTGGGTTGCCTTGCCTTGACTGAAGGGCATATGGGGTGGCTCAGCAGATCTGGAGGTAGTGGTTTCTTGCAGCAGAGGCTGATAAAGCAGCCCAAGAGTGGGAGACCCCCCCCTTGTAAGGGGCTGTGCCCATGGCACCAGTGTTTCGGGTACAGAAAGGCTCCAGGAAGAAGTAGTAAAATTAATGGAATCATCAATTCATAAACATTTGCCTTGAGCTCTTAAAGATTTGAGCATTTATTAGTCTTCACTAAGATGTCTTGTCCCTTGTGCTAAGGTAATAAAGAGTAAGAAGCACAACATTTAGGAAGACTTTGTGCACAAAGCGGAATACATCCTCCAGTGTAGCCTAGGGAAATCTCCCTGGACTAGGGGTGAAATCTACAGAAATAATTCAAGTTAGGAAATCCCTGTGCAACCTCATAGCTGATCAATAGATGTTATTTGGACAAATATCACACTGCTAAATTCTACATACAATCTCTTTTGAACAAACAGGGCCATTTCAGGCTTTCTCATTTGGCTTAATCAAAAAATAAATCTGCTGGAAAGCGTGGCTCCTCCAGTATCTGAATCTGTTCGAGCAAAGGCTGGACCTTATTTCTGAATAGTCCTCTGTTTAGACTATTCACTCTTCACTTTGTGCACATGTACAGTGAAAATGCAAGTCTTTTCCAAGGCCTTAGAGATCACTTATTTCTTGTATTTATTCAGGTCTCTTTCCTCAATATTCGTAAATAGCAGGATGACTGATGTTACTGAAAATCTTTCCTACATAGAAGATGGAGAAATCTCAAAAGACCTCTTTCAGACTTAACTTTGCCTAGTTCTTCTCGTGCCAAGACAAAAATTGGCCAGCCCTGCCTGACTGCTGACTACTTGGCCACTTCCTGAAGGCTTCCTTTGGTAGAATCTCTGGGCCATCTGGTCTCCTACTGAGCTAGCCTTACAGCTAGGATGTTTTTCTTCAGGTTCACTCTAATTCTTATCCTGCAACTTATATACATTGCCTTTTACATAAGGGACATGGAAAATAATGCTTAAAATCTATAAAGGAGTAATGTTTTGACTACTAGCTTTTTTCTGAGGTGGTACACTTTCAGGATGGGACATAGCTCACTAAATTCCTAATTCATACTTTAATCAAAAAAGCACTTAACAATTCAACTCCATTAGGTAATGAACTTCAAGAGAAGTTCAAACTCTTGTTTGAACCTAAGTCTAGAGGAAATTTTTGCTTTACTAGGGTGTTGTTTGTCAGCTTACACTGGCAGTTGCTGCCTAGTCTCTCAGTGCTTTATTTTTCTGGTTTTGCATTAAAATCTGTGCAAAACATTTGGTAACCAAGTAAAGAAACAAAACAGAACTCTAAATATTTCTCCAAAAAGTTCCCTTCTATTAAAACTTGTGGGTGTTTACTTGGTCCTGAAACATTTCACCTGCAAAAGCTCCTAGGACCGTGGATCTCTTCTGTACAGACCCTTCCCTCCAGCAATTCTTAAGGTTTGTACCTGCCTTGTGGCCATGGTATGAGCAGGAAATCTGCTGGCCTATACTTGAGTTGCAAGACTTCACTTTTCCTTGATCTGAGCTTGTGAGCAACCAAATACAATGGTGCTTTGTTCAACAAATAAATATGAACCACTTATGCTAAATAGTTGCCAAAGGCAATAGCTTTCCAAGAGCACCCCTGTAACTACAAAACTATGCCAAGTCTGGAAGTAGACTCAGGAACAAACATCCAAGGATGTAGAGAACAAGGGAATCGCAAGGCTAAATTTTCCCCTCCTGGCATACTCAAAGTGGAGGGGAAGCTAACCTCAGAGGAACTGAGGGATAACATTGTCTCAAGTCAGCTTAAGGAACAAAACTGCAGAGACAACTACCAGCCTGAGGCTGGTGGCAACTTAAGCTTTAAATGATTTTTTGAGATGCATCCAGGAGGAGAGACTGAGGGACAAAAATGAAAGGGGAAGCAATGAAGACAAAACACAATAGGTTTGGTTTGGTTTTTTTTTTTAGGTCAGATGAACTACACAGGAGGTCTAGTAAGTAGTATTTAAAGGGAAAATTCAAGAGAGCTGGATGCTTTAGGCACCCATATATTCTCCATATCTTGTAACTGTTCTGTGACAGCTCTGCATGTGCTACACATTTACATCACTGTGCTAATCTCGGTAGAATCATAACCCAGCTGAAACTATGCAAGTAATTCTTCCTTGTTTCAACATCAGAACTTTCCAAGGAAGAATACTTAGGAGACAGTGAGAACAATGGAAATGTTCCTGCTACTTCTGATCTTTGCAGTCCTGCCCCTCAGACACTGTCCATGAAGGAAATTTGGTGCAAATCTCTAGTTACAGAACTGAGCCTCTATAGGAGGCTACCTAACGAAATTGGTAGGCCAGCCTGTATCCCTTCCAAATGAAATGCTCTCCTGGTCTACCTATGAGCAACCTTTTACCCCAGACACTTTTTCATGTAGGTCAGTTGATCCATGTCCTAATCTGCCAGTTGTTTCCTGTTGTTCTCTCACCTCTAGACAGCTTCTTGTTCCCGTCTCTGGTGGCGTTTCCCATCCCCATGGGTGGTACTGCCCAGCATAAGCCAGCTCTGTATTGCATTGTGGCATCCATCAGAAGTCAGCAAGAGAGACTTGCTGATCCTATATCTCTGCTCAACATAAACTGGGTTTTGCTAAATGCCATTCTAAACAAAATGTCAATTGAGATCTAGGCTGCTTTGCAAAGGGCCTCTATGATTTCATGGGCAAACAGAGTACCTAATATAGCTGGAAAAAAAAAACCTCTCAGTGTAGAAAAGACCTCCCTCACGAGATATTGTCTATTAGGTTGCATTTAGAAAAAGCAATCCTACTTTAAAAAAAATAATTCAAAGACTTTCATTATAAGGTGTAAGGTGTGCAAACTTTATAACCTGGAATGTCTCTTTAAAGATCAAATGCTTTTAATTGGTAGGTATTTTTTTTTATGTAGATATTTGCAAATCCTTCAATCATGTTTAGCTCTGGTTCTAGCTAGTAATGCAGTGGCTGGATGCAAATACCTCCTGTGTCCTACTTTCTAGAATCTCCTGGAGGAAGTGTTTACAGCAAGTGTGAATAAGCAGAAATATTTTGAAAAAACTTCTTCTGCCCACATGTCCCTACCTCTGAGCCACAGCATAATAAATATTCCTATAAACATAAAGACTTGGACCCAAAAAGAATAACCACTTAAAATGTTTAGTGCAGTGCAAGGGGGGTGCAGTGCAAGAGAGGAGGAAGGGACTCATTCAAATTATTTGCTCACCCCAGAACAAATTCACCTTCAGTTTCACGTTGGATTCCTTTCTTCAAATGTTCATGGCTTAGTGATGTTAGTGTCTCACGGCAGAAGCCTTGGAGAAACTCCTGAAATCTGCTCCAGAATCATTTGCTAGAGGTGAATGCTGGGCTGTGAACTGGGCTCAGCTGAAGTGCAGAGAAGAGCAGTGTATAGCTGACTACCAGCCATTAACCTTATGGATATTTGTCCTAGATAGTGCTTCAGACACTTGTTCTGTGGGGTTCCTTGCTCTCTGGAGTAGTTCCTTCGACTTTGGCTGGGACGCTGTTCCTGCCTTCCCTTGAAAAATTAATGCGCCAGATTGCTTGGGGTCGTTTGAAATGCTGAAGAAGGCTTGACTCCTCGCTTCCCAAGGGCACGCGCTGCCTCTGCCTCGCGGTCAGAGCTTGGCTCCGTGGAAGGCAGGGGAGTCCTCGTCAGTGGGAAAACATTGGAGGCAGTTCTAGTGTGCCTTCCCCCTCTCCTCCTCTGCGTTTTCTTCTGCAAAGACCAAAACAATGTGGAGAGTTGAGCCGGGCCAGCTTTCAAGGGCAATCCTTTTAAAAACCCTCTTTTGAAGTCCGAACTATAAAGTTCCCTGCAGCGCTCGAGAAAATATGCAGTTTTCCTGGTTCCAAATGCTGATAATAAACCCGTCCAGATAATAATTGCATTTCCTAGAAACATTTGTTTGCTGGCAGGAAATTGGATCAGATTGAAAGTTAGCAGAGACCGCTCGATAGAGCGAGTGCAACCCGCTTACGGAAGGGTACGATGGAAAAAAAAAATAATAAAAAAAAGACGGGGCTTGCACAGTGATGCTGCTTTTGATCTGTGCTGACACTGTGCGCTAGGACTTCTCTCAGTCTCTTCTTGGCAGTGGAATAAGCAGAAACTAACTATAAAGTAGGGATCCACCTGGCATGAGGATTCGGCTTAATTTCAGGCAACTGT
>JAOXNG010000005.1:20421575-20431685 GCA_028566535.1 Scolopax minor | reverse complement strand
GAGGGCACCTGGAAATCTGTCCACTGCTGGCCTGCCTATGGGGAACACTGCAAGTACTAGGAAAAGACCTTCCAGATGTTTATTTGTTTCCTCATCTAAGTAGTGGGGTCTAACTTGAGAGCTGTAATGAGCCTTGCTATAAAAATACCCAGGTCTTAATCTCTCCGGAAAAATTAAACTTGTGTGTCTTCTCATTCTAGTTGCTGATTTCTAAATCGCCTTTGGTTTGTTAGCACCTTCTGCTTCACAGAATGGAGAGCTGCCAGACTGGTGTATCATCTCTCTGGGGCCTGCAGCCCACGTTACAGGTAGCCCATTTAAATTCAAAACAGCAGACTTTGTAAGAGTGCAGGTCAGTTTCGGCTGGCAGTAAAAGGGATTTGTTATTTTTACAAATGTGGTTGCACACTGCTGTATGAGAACAATTCACAATGAAATAAAGCTTGTTATGAGTAATTTCCATTTTAAGCTCATATTTATATACAAGAGTTTTCAAGAGAATAAGAATTGCCAAATAATAGTTCAGACATGCTGTTGAATTATGGGTATAGGTTTCTGTTGTTTAATTACCTGCAGACTACACTATCGTGCTGGAAAGGCAAATGTAAAACTTCCTTTACTACAGTTCATCTCTCTTTCATCTGGCAAATGTCCTTCTTTAGGATTAAAAAGTAAATTATTTTCCATCATTTATACTGCTCAAAAAATAATGTATCTTTTCTCCTTGTTTGGGGACTTATATCACTAACAGAAGCACAACCTTGAAAGCTTTTTTTATTTGTTTGGTTTACTGCTCTACAGTGCTTCTCTGTACAGCACTATGCAAAGAACCCTGAATATTACATGTACAATGTCATTTGATTTTGGGGAGGCAGCAAAAGCATACTTTTCCAGGAACTATATATCATGTGTTTCCATACTGTCTTCTTTACAAGGAGTCCAAAGCTTTTCAATGAAGCATTAATGAAGTGAAGCCAAGGCAGTAACTGGCCAACAGTCCCTACTGCCAGGTCAGACACAAACCTCATGTGAAGCTGTGACTTACAGTCTTAACCCCTAGATCACAATTTCTCATCAAGAGCCAAGTTGCAAGAGGAAAACATGAGAGATCCTGGTAGTATCTTCCTGTAATGACCACACTATGTTGGTTTTTGAGACAGACTCCCAAGGATCAAGGAAAGAGATGCTATAACACAGCTGAAGTCACATGAACAGGAGAGATCATGGCTCCAATGAGCTTGAGATCAAAACATAAGAAACATGGAAAACATGAAAAGGATTAGTCTTAAATACCAGAAAGGAGAAGGGGAGGGAATGAATCCATATTTCAGTACTTTTACTGGTCAGTTTCAAAATTGTGAGATAAATTGTGCTTGTAATTTAAAAAGGAAAAAATATTTCTTTATTCCTGCTGGGAGGACCTAGTTCACACAAGCTGTAAATGTGTTGAGACAGAAAAATCAAAGTGTTTAACTGCTGTGAGGCACTCTTATCATATCATAATGCCTTTTGAAGCGGTAATTCAATGATTGATCAGAGTATATCTAATTAACTAACTGCATTAAATGAAAAAAACAACCATGGAGAAAGTTGTGACACTCAGGGTATCACATTCATCATAATCTTTGCTCTGCTGCCTGGGTGCGGGTGTTCTATGGAAAAGCCAAAATTTCATTCAATATAGGACCTAAAAATAAACCTTAAAATTAAAAGTTTCCTTTGTCTTTCTTGCCTTTCCCATATAATTGCTTTGCAGACTTCTAGACATTTTAGGAAGTGCATAGACCATATTTGTCATTAACATATTCAGCATTCAGTTAACTGCTTAAATCTAATATTCACCCACACATGATCTATATGGGGCTGCAATTCAGATATTAACATTACCTTAATAAAGTATCTTCTATTCTTGTTTCCCATTTTAAATTTTTCTCTATAGCATTCCACGCCTGCAGAGGCTGGGCAAGCTCCATCTCATCAGAAATGACATTTATGAACATTTAGTGCAGCCTCAGTCTGGGTTCACAGTCAACCTCTCCCGTGGGGTGTATGAAAGCAGCGTGATCTGTGACGTGACAAATGAGAGAGGCAACAAACATGAAGCCAAATATTATTCATTGGGATTGATGAATACTTTGACACACTGTTGTGAAAGGATACAGAGATTGTGTGTGTATTTTTCTTACCTCATGGCCTTTCATCTTAGATGCTGAGTCTATGATAAAA
Organism: Scolopax minor; assembly: GCA_028566535.1. Taxonomy (NCBI): domain Eukaryota; kingdom Metazoa; phylum Chordata; class Aves; order Charadriiformes; family Scolopacidae; genus Scolopax; species Scolopax minor. Next base: position 20,429,459 of record JAOXNG010000005.1, on the reverse strand, counting down.
CTCCAAAGCAATTGAGGCTCTGTTTGGCTGATTGCCCTTCCATACCCATCGTGCTCTGGACTGTGATTCTCCTCTCTCTTGGAAACCAATAAAGCTTCCAGACCTTTGCCTGAAAAGATCTTTTGAACCCCATGAAATCGGCCTTGTTGAGCAGGAAGAGAAGAGTCATCAAAAGTCTTCTTATGTGCATTATTTCAGTGCTGTGGGCTAGTGTGCATTATCTCCCACACATCTGGGTATCTGGTTTCTCTCGGAAACAGTTCACTATTAAAAGAACATCTTAGATTAGATGAATATAATTTTTTCCTATTTTAATCATTCGCTTAGGTTAGCATCACATGTAGCCTTATGTGAAGAACTGAATTCATTTTTATATTTTCCCTTACTGTTTTGATTCAAAGACATTTCATAGATAGGTGAATATCGGTTCCCAAAATTTACGTTTAAGGGAAGAAGTTTCAGCAAAGGCCAAAAGGACCTTCCAAAGCATTATTGAATGTCCTCCCAAAAAAGAATACACAGCTTGCCCAGGCCACACAGTCTAGCACAGAACTAGTAATCCTTGTTACTCCCTGGGTCAGTTTTGTGCTATTTGGTGTCAGTGACAGGTACAATACACATTGTGTCAATTTTACTCCATTTAATACCCCCAAAGAGTAGCCTATATACAAATAACTGAAATATTTATGGGTTTGCCCTTCAGGTGTTTTTGTTTCTTTAGTGTTCCAGAAGTTACTCTGTAGGAAAAAGAAGATGCTTCCACATAAAATGATACATCTGCAGAGCTCATGAAATATTGTCTCACTCTCCAGAGCACAGCAACATCCCTCTCCTGTGCAGAAGCCTCCCAAGGAATGTGCTGAGGGCGTGAACGGTAAGGGCATTTTTATTATGTCTGCACGTGTGTCACACTTCGTTGCTTCCCTTTTTCTCCTGATGACTTGTTAGCTCAATAAAGTGTAGCATAACTAACCTGAAGTGCTATAGCCATCAGAAACTGGAAAATCATTCCACAGCACAGTCAGTAGTTAGTCTAAAAGCCTATTCCCAGCTAATGGGGTAAAAAGGCTTGTGGGTGAAGGGCATTCTTTATGGGAATCATTTGCTCAAGTGTTATAGAATCAGGCCTTACAGTTGGAAAGAGAATCTGTAATAAAGGAATCTACATCACTCTGAGCTTCAAACAATGCTTTGTTTAAAAAGCTGGAGTTTTCTTTGTATTTATAGAAGATTAAACCAGGGGTTCACCTGTGCTAGCATATGCTCTGGAAATGGTCTTCCAGCCTTTTGTGTCTAGTATTTTAGCATGCTTCTATTTAACTTTTGTCTGGTACTATTAATGGTATTGATTAGCCGTTAGTCTGTTAAAGCCTTCCTATATCTCATTTCTTCGGAGAATAAGAGTAATTTGAAATAGCTGGAGGATGCTGGCTAGGCAAGTGATTGTGTTTGTAAAACAGAAACATTATGTTCCTCTTTATTTACAATTATTGTAAATGGAAAAAGCATTGTCTATGTTTCTCTGAAATTACATATCACTTTCAGACACCTGAAGAGCCATTATCATCTCCATAAGTTTTCTGTTGCCTTGTCTATGAGAGAAAATGTCCTGTATTGGCCTATCTCAGAAATAGCGTCTCATCAATTGGGAACCAATTTAGAACTCTCTTAATTCAGCAGATCATTAGAATATATATGGCACTTCCAGGGAAAATCAAACCATGCAGAAACAATAAAGACTGGCAGTTAGTCCAACATCAAGGGAAAAAATTATAATGTATTTTGCTTCTGAAACCTATCAACATCTAACAAAACTGATTTTTGTATTTTTAGCCCATTACAAAAATACCAATAGTTGGCAGCCTTTTTTTTTTTTTTTTTTTTTTTTAGGGGAGAGAGGGGAAGGAGAGGGTAAAAAGACAGACAGCTGCAAAGACTTGCAGCAGATTCTGATTCTTTATTTTGTTTGACCTGACTTAACAAGCTTCCTCTGTTGAAATATCATAGTCTATGTTGGGAATTATGTCAGGAAGCACAATATGTGCAGTGTGGGTGAGGGAGCTTGCATAAACTGTCAATGAAGATCAATTATAGGAATTATTGAATTACACATTAGATAAGAAGCAGATGACTTCTTTTTGCATGCAAGTGCGGTGTTAACTATTTTTGTGTGATTTAAAATATAGCCATAGAGGCAGTGAAAATCTGCCACTAAGCGTCACAAGCTGCCCAGGCTTATTGATTATTTTTTTCTTTATGACTTAAGTCCTGGAGTTTCATGGTTTTGGCATGAAGCACTGTGCAGATGAAGCGAGCAAGCATCAATCTACTAATAACATAAAATTTATATGCAGCTTGGGCAGAAATAGCCCCTTACAAAAGACTTGATAGGGATGAAAAGAAAAATGTTATTTAGCAGTTGCCATTTTCTGATGTGTTGGTACTCCCAATCCATGCTGTGGGAGTTGTGTGTCCTCCTGCTTCTACCACACCTGGGCAGTTGATGACAAGGTTGTGAGACAAGCTTGTTCCTGCACCTTCATCATTTATAAATGCCTAGTATCAGCCTTTTATTGAATCTTTTTGAATGTCTAGATGGCATTTTTACCCCAAGAAGCTACATATAAGGTGGAAAGACTGGCTGTAGACCAGCCATCCTTTAGCAGTCTCTACATAGCTTTAGTACACCACTGCCAGCATCACCAGTCCGTCCCTCTGGATCAGTTTGATGCTGAAGAATCTCAGCCTGGCAAAACAGAAGGATTTAAAGACTTCTTTCAAGAGAGAAATACATCATACATCATCTTTTGATTTTGGGCTACTGAAAGGCATCAGAATGAAACCCAGGAGAATACAAAGAGGACAGAGGTGCAACAAATTATGCAGCCTTTCTGCAAATACTCTTTTGTTCCAGCATCCTAAAATGTATTCTAAACTATAGCATCTTTATTTCCTAATATCTGTTCATGGCCGATCGAGTTGATGCTTAACCCAACCTCCTCCACCGCTTTTACTGCTATCTTCTGGAGAATTTTAGCTGGTGTTCTGCTTTAGAAAGGCTGTTAGCAAATAACAATTGCTAAGCATAGATATTTTTTGGGGTGGTTGTCATTTTGAGGTTGGCTATTAGGCTGTCTCTGATAATTGTTTTACATGAAAAGCTGCTACTTTCTGCTTCATGTTGAAAATGCTTAAGAATTGCAGTATGTACTATTCCCCAACAAGTCTGCACCTCTCCCTTTGTGAGAAAGTAATTGCTATTAGCTGTGTTCATCCACTGGCACAATTCATAAATGCTGCATCTGATCCATTTCAAAATTCCAGAGAATCAATGCACAAGACTCAATACCCTTAGGAAAAATGGAGTGATGGGAAGAGCAGAAAGTAGAAAATAGTCTGCCTTAGTACTTATGTAATTTATTCAATTATAGAGAATTTTGAAACAGTAGTGTAAATCCACCTTTTATTAAAAAGCAAGTTTTAAAACATTAAGTCCATCTGTAGTGCTTTAAAAACACAGGAAAAAAGAAAAGTAGCCTTAAGTCTTTTTTTTTTTTCCATAGAAGCTCTTTTGCATGGAGTTTCTGTTCCTCTTTCAAGACTTGCATTTTAGTATCCAGCCTTTGGCTCAAAATGGCTAATGCAATTCCTTGGCAGACCATGAACATTTCAGAATTGCAACAACCTCCCACCATGGTTTTTTTTTTCTGTTTGAGGAAGAATATACTGGTTTTGTAGCCTTTTCCTTCCAGGTAGCAAGGCAAATCTCAAAGTATAAGAAAACAATGTGAGCCATGCCAATAGCCCATCAGGAATGGTGAACAGCACTCCAAAACAGCAATTTGACCGTGCAGGAACCTTCAGAGCAGCCAGAAATTGTCATTCAATCCCTATCTGAACATTAAGTTACTTCACTGTTGTCAGTCTTATGTCTTAATCACTTATTCATCACAATTCTTAACATGGAAAAGCTGTTTAAAAATCAGAATCCCACAACAGTCACTGTAAAATATTTCTTGGCCTCCAAGCAAACAGTATAGAACTAATTCTAGAAGAATTAAATAAAGTAACATGTAGGCTGTCATTGCTGAGCTCTTCAAGACAGTAATGAGCACACCCACTCAGAGCAAGAACATCTTAAGTCTGTAAAGCACCAAAATCGTGATTCCAAATTAAAAAATAGACAGGCAATCATCTCTAAAATTCTTTTAGTCTTACCTGGAAGAGTCCTTCTACATTAAAGCTGTCATTGCCTCATCTGATGCTTTTATTTATATTCTGAATGAAGCGCTGCTGTTATTCTTTGCTACCCTACTCATTCTTGCCACCATGCACAGATTATTGTTTACTGGATTTTTTTGGAATAAATCTTCAAAAGAAACAAGATGGAATTTCTTTCAAGTTCAGTTATATGAAGAAGCCAAGTCCACCTGTGCATCTTAATTTACCCAACTTAGTAAAAAGTTTTGTTTGTTTGTTTTTTCAAAAAGATATTACATAAGTTTAACAGGCACATTTTGTTTAATCTATTTTCATACTTAATTTTGATGTGTTAGTCTGACAATATTTGTTTTACTAAACTTGTAGGTAAGAACGAGTGCTTTTATTTCACTTTTAGATAACAAATCTTGGAACTCTGTGGTACGTTGTAGCTACATGTGACAGACAACACTGGGCTGCAGGAAAGGACCTTCTACTCCCAGTGACTTCTCCAGCCAGAGCTGACTGGAGCTGTCGCCTCAGTGTGTGGATTTGATATGAGCAGGCTCTTCCCAACAGAACTGTAGTAGGCATTGAACTGACCTATTTAAACAAAAAACAAATAAACAACAAACTAACAAACATCCCTGTTTCAGAAAGGAGGATGGTTTCCACTCCAGTGGAAAACTGATTTAATGATCCTTCCCTCCCCGGATGGCTGCCTGCCATTTTGGTACATAGTCTAGTTTCAATGTCAGTCTAACCTGATTTATTGCAGAAAATTCCAAACAATAGCTGGACCTGTTCTCCCCAAAATCACAACGGTGTAGTGACATATGAGTATCTTTCAACGCCATCTAGCTAATTCCTCAATTAATTCACATTCTTCCACCTTTCTGGAAGCCAGCCAAAGAGATTTATGGGTAGGCACGGCTCTGCTGCTCATCAATATTGGACAGGGAGATGTCTGTCTGGCACATCTCGGCTTCTGGCTGAGCTCAGGGACGGAGATCAGCTAAGAGCCTACGACTTTATATTAAGACAGAATGAATCTTTTTAGGCACTTTCCCTTGATGACAGTCAGATTTCCAGTTTCCAAATATAGCATGTGGATTGGATTGAGTCAGAAATTCTTTCATCACAAATCAGGAGACACAATGTTCTGCAGCCCACAGGAGCAGGGGGAATGCCAGGTTTCTAAACAGAATTCCAACACATAGCAATGAAGCACAGGTGACCATCCCACAAGCAAACAAATTAGTGTTGTAGTAAATTAAAAGGTGTCTTTCCTGAGGGCTTGTTGATGTAAGGTGAGGAAAAAGTCCTCCTGTGAACATTGAACATCTAGAATTCATTCATCCTAGGACCAACGTAAGATTAAATTCTAGTAATAAGTTTTAATTGTGCTCTCAAAAGAATCTGATATCTCACTACAAAGGTATCTCAGTGCGTATCTTCTTTTGGAATCTTGGTAAAATATAATTTGATGTGACCATCTTTGAGGTGATTACCAAATCTAAATTCCAGAGTAATTGTTTTGTTATATGCAATTTCCAGATGATAAACTGCACCTGTTCCATTCTAGGTTTTATCTTCTAAAATAAAGTTCAGCATTGCTTTCTTTTCCACCAGTGAAAACAGGCAAGTAGTTCTTTAGCTATGTCTAAACCAAAATGTTTATGGTAGTTGCTCAGATACTTTGTCACTTTTGCTTTAATTAAGCCCCTGTCACTTGTTGCTCTGCAACATATAATTCCTGTTAACTCGTGACAAATTTAGTTTTCAGCAGCATTAGGAGATGTTAATGTGAAGACATCAATATTCATGTGTCTTGACAGATCATGAGGATTAATAAATTACGTCTATAAAACAATTTTTGTGGAATCAGGGGTGTTCCTATGGTGGCACAAAGTAAGCCTCAAGCTGAGATATGTAAAAGATCATTTGCTTTTTACTGCAGGTAAAAATAAATTATTTCTCCAGTATTTGTTTTAGGATAAATATAAAAAAAATTGATGCAGAAGACAATTAGGATTTAAAAAGTGCTTCCCTTTAATGTGGTTATATGCTCAGTTTGAATATAAAAAAAGGTTGTTAGTGACCCAGTTTGCTTACCATTTCATTTTGGTCAAACATTTTGGTAGCAGGATTATGTTTTGGCTTACGGAGAAATTCAACACTGGGTTGTAAAGTTTGGAGAGTTCAGTAAGAAAACATGGGTAGTCGCTGAACTGTGTGTGCTGGAATGAGGAATCCTCAGAACTGGGATTAGGTTTGATGAGTATCACGTGTGTATGTTTTCATTTTTATAAACAAATAAAATATAGATGATGGTTATGTATCTAATAGGAAGGCTACCATTTGTATTTAAAACACTATTTTAATGGATTTTATTTCTGTAAATACAAATAAAATAAGAACAACATATAAAAATACCCCACCCAGTGAACATTAGCACTTATATACTGCTATTATTAGCATATTGCTAATATAAACAGAAAAGGTCTTTAATATTTCAGTCAAAATAACCTTGAAGAATATTATCAGATGTAGCTTTGTACCTAACTTCTAGTGGAATTCTATGGAAGAAACACCTAACAGTCACTTAGGTCTTTTAAAGTTTCATTTCCTTTCTGCCTGTCCTAGGAGAATGGTTGCAGAGTGGTCTTTTCCCAAAAATTCTGAGGAAATGAAAAATGCTGCAGAAGGAAACACAATGTAATTGTTTTCCTGGAGATTTCTGTTTGCCTGCGTATCTTTCCTTGAAAATGAATTTACTTGCCCCTTCCATAACTGTTACTCCTAAGGATGTATTGTTCAAATATTTCTGTTCCCTGCGGTGTGCAGGATATTTTGTGATAGTTTGGGAAAAGAAAGTGGAAAAAATGTGCCTAGGATCTAAGGATCATTTAGGTCCTGTTAGGCAATGGTGAGAGAGCAACTATTAGTAAGGGTTTATGATAGCATTCAGGTCAGCCAGCTTTAGCTCTTTATCTTGATACAGAAAGTGGTAACTTGTCTATGATCTGGGTTTGGACTGAAAAAAAAAAGAGCAAGCTTAGTTTATTACATAATCTCTTAAATACTGGTGAGCTAGAGAAAGGAATAGAGCTGATAAGGGATAATTCGGTTTTTGTTTTCACATGCATATAGGTTAGCTATGGTAAAGGCCATTCAACAAAAGAATTGCTGAAGAACAGGATTTATTTCTAAATAATCTGTGGTCCACCTACTCTGGAAGCCTGGGCTGCAAACTGCCACCGCTCTGCATGAATGGATTGCAATTAAAATCTGGAAACAACAGAGCTGTAAGTGATTCCCAAGGTAGGACAAAAAATAGGATTTTTTTGGTCATGCTTAGCTCTTAGGATTGTGACAGCACAAGCCTTTTTTATCTACCTTCTAGCCATATGTAAATCTCAGGAAGTGAGCATCCTGGGAGCAGTCACCAGTGTCCTGCTGCTCCATAGATGAAGATACTTAAGATTGCTGCTGCTGTAGTACTTAATTCAGCAGTTCACAGCCAGCTGCTGTTAGGGGGCTTCTGGCATCTCCCTGCCCATTAAAATACAGTGATGATGTTAGTTTGGATAAGAATCTGAGTGACAGCTTCTTGGCAAAAGGTTGGCATAGCTGAGCTTTTACTTTTAAATTTGCTTACTGTCTTAGACCCTGAGTGAGCCT
>JAOXNG010000005.1:20403190-20418832 GCA_028566535.1 Scolopax minor | reverse complement strand
CGGGGAGGGGTATGCGTGTGGTGGTTTTGAGGTGAGAGCCTTCAAACTTTCACGTTTTAATAATTTTGTCTCAAAGGAAATGCAAATATCTCTTGAATTATGCCCCTCTCCCCTTTTTAAAAATTATTTTAAGCCACCTATTCAAGTGCCCCTGCTTGAAAGTCTACCACTTCTATTTTTCAGGTGATCTTTTATACACGGTAGTCTCGAAAGATGTTGAAGTTTAAATGCGCCCGAAATTCGGTAGAGACAGGACCGATGGAGCCCATCACCAGCCGAATTTCTCGGCTAAATATGCTCTTTCAGGTAAAGAGCATCTGTCTTGGAATTAGCTGATCTCGGTGTTGTCTGTGTGTACACCCCAGAGTATCAAAATACACTTTTGCTTGTTCATGCAGAATCTCAAAGTGTTCCCTTCTGGAGGGAGGGGTAAAAGAGGAGGGTAACTTGTTGAAGTTCAAAATGTGTATCTGGTTTGCACAGAGTTCAGTGTGTTCAGCCTGATCTTATGTTTATCTGTCAATGTCAGTAGATTTTCCCACATAAATATGTAATATTGCATTCTACATCTTGTAATCGGCAGTTTTTTTGTGGGTGACTACCCTTTTGTAGCTGAGGGTTTGTCATGAGGTGGATTTACCTAACCAGCTGCTGTTTGATCATCTGAGGTTCAGAAGCTTCTCCTTCTAGATTGCTTAAACTATTTGTACCATGAAAAAACCCACATGGTACAATGTCAAGAAAAAAGCCAGTCAGATCAGAATCATAATTAGGATGTAGATAGTTTCAAGAAACCTGTGATTTGAACTTTAACCATCTTAAAAGGATTGCTATGTCTGAAGTGACATACCTGTAACAGTTATTATGGTTAGACATAGTGAGTTGATATATTTACCTCACACTTCTGTATCATTTGTCTAATTTCTGAAGTAGTCATTTTTTAAAGATTAAATATATAATCTGCTCTATACATATGTTATTGATTTGAGGCTTTTCATTGTTGTCTGAGACTCCATCTGCTGTTGCTTCTTTTTTTTTCCAGGGGAAGCCACTCTTTGTGACTCAACAGCAGATGTCTCCTCTCTCCCGGGAAGGCATCCTTGATTCTTTATTCGTTCTTTTTGAAGAATGCAGAAACCCTGCTTTAATGAAAATTAAACATGTTGGCAACTTTGTCAGGAAGTGTAAGTTTGTTTAGATTAATTTTCAGGTGTCGTTATAACAGTTCTTAAAAATCTGAATGTTTAATTAATGCTTTGGTTGCCTTGCTTCATTAATAATTGTAAACCAGGACTTTGAGCATCTGACCTTTTGTAGGCACACTTGACATTGCAAAGGGGGTCTTGACAATCATATAAAGGCTTTGTTTGGGTCCAAAAAGGTCAAATACAGGTGGCTTTTGAAATGCTGTGACTCGAATGAGCATCCTTTTTAGTCTGTACTATATTTATAGTTGAGGAGGCACTTTCTGTAAAAGTGTCTGAGTACTGCATACAGCGAAGCCCCAAGTGTGCACAACAGAAGGATGTCAGAAGTTGAGAGCAGGATGGTGATTAGAGGTATGAAGAAACAGAAATCTAGAAAGGAGCTGGGTAATCTTTAGCTCTTTCAGCTTGAAGTAGTCTTTTGAATTCCATGGGTTACCTGAATTTTGCACGTGTAACTTGTAAATAGTAGTTCTGTGCTTCAGAATTAGGATTTCTGATGGGGTAAATATAGTCTGATATTATACACTGGTAATGTGCTTGGATTCTTTTTGGGGAAAAGGAAAAAAGAAAAGTTCATCAATTTTTTTATTAAAATATACTAGGAAGCCATTTGGTTAAAAGTAACTTATCGTGCCCTCTATAATAGTTCCATCCAACAGTTTCTGGATATTGTTAGTGGAGAGTAATTTTCTGCTAGTCTGAAGAATTTTTAGAACAATCTACAGTGAGCAATTGATTATCACGGTGCATGCCGGTTGAAACTAGTCAATGAAAACTTGAACTGAATATCTGAAATAAATGTCTACGTTTATCTGTTAGACAATAGACTAGTGCCTCCCACAGGCAGAGGAGGAAACCCTGCCACTTGACTCGTAGCACTCGGCTGGGTAAAGCCCTCATATTCAGTGAATACACCTTGTATTGGTAAAGGATGGGTGGAAAAAAATTAGAAACAAAAGAGGCTATCAGCCTAGATGTTATGAATGGGACAGAATTATGGTTGCTATGGGAACTGTCTTAACATTTCCTGCTTCTTTTATATGTACCATATTTTGGTCTTAACTATGCATCAATGCAGTCTTTTTCTAGTACTTATGCACTTTTTTTTTTTAAGAAGTATATTCTGGAATGATTTAACATTTTTTGAGAGTCTGGAAATAAATGTGTTGGGGTTTTTTTGTTGTTTTATTTATTCCTCGTTTTTGATGTTGTGTTTGTTATGAAATGCCAGTTGGCTAATATAAAAATAAGTTATTTTATTTTTATAGATGCAGAGACCATAGCTGAATTAAAGGAACTGCAACCCAGTCTGAAGGATTTTGAAGTAAAGAGTGTGGTTGGCTGCGGTCACTTTGCAGATGTAAAAGTAGTAAGAGAGAAAGTTACTGGTGATGTATATGCTATGAAGGTGATGAGCAAGGAGTCCTTGTTGGCGCAGGAGCACGTATGTATATTTTTCCATTATGACAGCAGAATGATAAGTTACAATTTGTTGAACATTTCCTTTATGTCATTACTATTAGAATTAAGTTAAAAGTGTATCTTGAGAAGGATCATCCTATATTTCAGTAAAGTAATATATTTGTGTATAATTCTGCTGTGTTTAAAAGCCATTGTCGTAGACTATGAATCTATTGAGTGAGGTGCCATCCGAAACAAAAAAAATGGCCCTAGTCTTAAAGAGCTTACTAGCTAATTGAAAACAGGAGAAAACAGATGAAAATGCTGGATCAATATTGATCAGCTTGATGATGGCTTGAATTTTCAGGCAATCTATTCATTAAGTTTTTTTTATTTTAAAGAGCAACATAAAATGTCAAGAGTGGCTGTGAAGGGAAACTGTGGTAACTGGATTTTTATGGAGAGCATCTCACTAGCCTGAGAAATGTGTTACTTAAAAAATTAAGTAAAGGGATAATGGAGGTTGCTATCATGGTTTGGTGAGAAATAGGAGTTAATCTTTCACTGACATGGGATGACAAGTAGGACACAGATACTCCATGAAAGACCTTGTGAATTTATACAGCAATATCTGCATCAGTTGTTCCCAATGTATGGTGCAGTTAGATTCTCCCTGGGATCCCTCAGCATTGTTTGTGGCTCTCAGAAATGAAGATAAACTAAAATTACTCTTGGTATGGCATAGGTTGACAAGGAAGCAAAGTGCTTTCCTGCTACCCTCAATATGACACTCGCTCAGCCTTGTTGAATGTGGGTCAGTGAAAGAGGGAGTGTTGATCTAAATTAACTTGGAGTATCTCTGTGATAAAATTAATTCTTCTTGTCTGTAAATAGTTGATAGAGGATGATTTCAAGAAAGTCTTTATTTTAATAACGTACAATGAATTTATTACTGAATTAGCTGTTAAAATGCTACACTATGTTTGCTCAGGCTTCTTTTCTGCTTGTCTGATTCTTTTGAGGTTACTTTTTATTTTATTAGGGTCAGTCCAGATGAGGTCAAGCAGGGTTGCACTCCGGACTGGTAGCTGCTTCACCAGTTTGAAAGGGAAGCTGGCCTTTGTAGCAGGGACTATTCAGCTGAAAGCAAGCTAGACAACAGAAGGTGGGAGGGAGTCAGAAAACACAAAGGAGTAAAAATACCTTTTTTAAGGTGCACATCCCAAGGAAATAACGTGTCATATTTTCTGTGTAGTTTTTTTTGTGATCTGTGCCTTTGGTACTACAGACTCAAATCTTTCTAAAACTAGGGGTTTCTAAAGTATTCTAACTCATTTTCATCGCAATACAACCGAACACTTCCTTTTTTTTGTAGGTGTCGTTTTTTGAGGAAGAACGCAGTATATTATCTCAGAGCACCAGTCCATGGATTCCACAGCTACAATATGCATTTCAAGACAAGAAGAATCTTTACTTGGTAATGCCAAGTCTTTGTTTCTTTTCTCCTCTAATGAACACTTTTGGCATTGTTATGTTGAAGAATGATGATCACGTGTTAGTTTTTCTGCATTACATGCCGCTATGTAATGAGCAGTGTAGTGTGGAGGAGTTGAATGCAGTATGAACTATATCTCTTCCTTTAAAATTTTATGTAGGTTATGGAGTATCAGCCTGGAGGGGACTTGCTGTCACTCCTAAACCGATACGAGGACCAACTAGATGAGAGCATGGTGCAGTTTTATCTTGCAGAGTTGATTTTAGCCATTCACAGTGTCCACCAGATGGGTTATGTACATCGGTAGGTAAACACTGCTTTGCATCTCACCTAATGTTTATCAGTGTCATTCCAGAAAAGGTGTTCTGGAATAATACCTTCCTGTGGTGGTTTGGTTGTTTTTTTTTTTTTTTAAATTTTAATTTTTTTTTATTTTAAATTCTGTCCTCTTTCAGGACAGTATTTCATATACTCTAGCAAAAGAGAAAATTAGAAAATTAATCAGACTCCAACTATAATTGTAGCTAAAGGCATTAACTTTGATGTAAAGTTCAAACTAATATCAAGAAAGGATTGTTATGTATATTTTCTGGAGGTTTAGTAAAAAAGAACCTTAATGTTGCACTGTAAAAAATGAATTTTTTTCCAGAGATTGTTGGACCAAGAAGTATGGGAAATTAGTGTCATTGTTCAAACTCATCGTGTGCTGATTGATTGGCAAACGGGGCTGTATAAGATGTTGGAGCAGTTTAAACGTCACAGAGTTTTCTAAAGATCATATCAAGGCTTGAAGGCTGTTTCTGTATGCATATGCAAATCAGATTGGTGTTTAAGAAATTTATTGCATTCAGAGGCTTTGGAAATGTATTTTATGTTCCAAGGAGCTGCAGTGGCTGCACTTAATGCATACATAGGCTGTGGCTTTCTAATGCAGGGCACCTGCCTGGATGTGTGGAATAATATGCTGCAAGGAAATTTGGGAAGAAAACTACCTAATACTTCTCTGTAATTCACAGTGTAGTCAAGGTGCGAAACAACCTTCTCTTTCCATTTTCTGTCAATAATTATTAACTTTCCGTGAAATAAAGGGAACTTTAGTGCTTTCCTATTTGCTTGGAAACAGAACAACAGCTGGAAATAAGACTCCCACCTGGTAAGGCTTTATGCAGCTGAGTGTAGCAGAATTAGGGGTTTCCACTTACCTAGATGTGACAGTGGGAACAGTATGGAAAGGTATTGATTGCTTCCTTCTTGCTTACAGAGATATCAAACCAGAGAATGTTCTTATTGACAGAACAGGACACATTAAACTCGTGGACTTTGGGTCAGCTGCCAAAATGACAGTGAACAAAACGGTAATAATGTGGATTTAAACTTTCCCTATGGCTTGGTGGATAGTCCAGTCAAAAGGGGAACACTAGCTTTATGTCTGTTGCTTATTAAACCTTGTTCTTCTGCCTTACTTGTCCAACATGGAATCTATTCACAATGATATTTTTCCATTAATGGACATTTCAAACCTGAGCTCGAGTATCTTTTACAGCTCTCAGTAGCTATATATTTGCTTATTAAAATTTTAATGCACAAGTAAGGTAAAGACAAGTCTAGTTTCTTGTGGTGCTGCATTGTAATACAAAATCATACTTCTAGAGATTCTTACAACTGCTCAGTGCAGTGTTTAAAGAAGGATGTGGATTTATAAAGTTTTGAAGACTGGAGACTTCTTGATTGAAATGAGTCACATTTAAATGTTCCAAGCTTTACTCACCAGAAAGCACTATATTCAAGCTGTGAACTGGTTGAGGTTTTTTTTATAAGTTGCTTGTAAATTTGGTTGACTGCATATAATTTTATGTGATAATTTGAAATTAAAATTTATCTAAGCAAGAATAAGAAGTTCTATACCAGAATCCTGTCTTGGTTTAGAATTCTTTTTTTTTTGGTAGCATTTTCTTAATGTTGTGACTCTTAATATTTTGTTTTCCCCGTTCTTCCATTTTTGGTGCTTCCCTGCGTTGTATTTTTCTTTTAATTTTTTTTCTTCATGTTATTTTTTCAGCATCTTCAGTTTTTTGAGTTAGTCTGCCAGCTGTTTTGTTTCATTCTTTATGTCACTCAGTACAAAAATGATTGCAGTTTTGCCTTTTTCTAAGCACTCCAGAAATTCAAATACTAGTACTTTGCTGATCAAGAACACAAGGTATAAAGGTAGGGGTGACACAAAATGGAATGAGGGCAGGGAATATTTATGCCTAAATTTGACTATTTTTGAAATTTCATCTCTGAAGTCCCTGTTAATACTAGTAGAAGCAGTAGTGCTAGAGAACACATACTGCTTAAAACATCAGTGTTTAGCAACCCTGTGCTTTTTGGAATGCTGCTCTTCTACTTTGGCTGTTTGGACTTTCTAGTTACAGTTAGCTCTGATAATTTGACTCTTCTTATACCAAACAGCTTGCTTTCTGTTTGTTTATCAGCAGTTTCCTTAACCTTGCACATTTTTGCTTAACAGCCTTGCTTAAAATTACTTCCTTAAAATTCCTTTGGAGGGCTGAAAATTATGTCTCATTTGGATAAACAAAAATGAAAAAGAGGGAAAAAAAAAGAGATTTGGTTTATTACCAAGATCACAATGAACAGGAAATGCTGTAATTTCACTTGGTATATCTTTGCTTCCAGGTAAATGCCAAGCTACCTGTTGGCACACCTGACTACATGGCACCAGAAATGCTTACAGGGTTGAGTGGGGATGGCAAAGCTTCCTATGGTCCAGAATGTGACTGGTGGTCCCTGGGAATCATTGCATATGAAATGATTTATGGAAGATCTCCGTTTGCTGAAGGGACTTCAGCAAAAACTTTCAATAACATCATGAACTTCCAGGTAGAGAGAACTTCTTCCATGTTCTTGAGTAAAAAGGCTGTCACTAAACACTGTTTTTACAGTTCAAAAAACAAGTTTATGGATGTCTCTTATTTTGTCATGTTTGTAAAATATTTAGAATATGTATTTTATATTGGTTTATTCGTGTCTGGATTGTAGTTTAGTTATTTTTTGTAACAGGTGTCTAAAAATAATCATCTGCAGTGCATGACTTAAAAAAGATTTAGCTATCCATTTTAGGCAACTATAATTGCAGCATTTCCAAAATAATCTAGAAGAGGGATTGAAAGGATAAATTGTGGATTGATAAAGTTTCTGAATCTTGCTAAATGCTTCTGTTTGGGAGAATTTTCTGTGGAATTGACTCATTTTACTCTTCCATTGGCTACTGTTCTGCAGAAGATGGTGATCTGGGTCTGCCGTTTGTCTAATTGAGTATGGTTGTTCTTGTGTTCTTTACTGCAGTAAATGCATATAAAAGCCTATTTGGAAAAAATACACAGTATTGTTATTTGTATGGTATAAGTATTTATCCTTTGTGCCTGACATATCTCAGAATAACGAAACTGAATCTTACTCTTCTGTTTCCCTACTGAGTACAAATCCTTTTCTTTCTACTGCAGAGATTTCTGAAGTTCCCAGAGGAGGTGAAAGTTAGTGGTGAATTTCTTGATCTGATCCAGAGCCTGCTTTGTGGGCAGAAGGAAAGGCTGGGTTATGAGGGGCTCTGCTGCCATCCATTTTTTTCTCAAATTGACTGGAACAATATCCGTAACTGTAAGTAGAATAATACTGCATTTATAAACAATTCCTATTTCTTTGAGTAACATGAAAATTTGTACAATGTGACTATTTAATTGTGTTTGATCTGAATAATTTTTCATAATGAAACAGATTGTGTCATGGAGCAGGTGTTTTTAACAAAACAATTCATTTTGGATAGGATATGTTAACATCTCACAGGTGGAAATTGTAGGTTTGGATGAAGTTTAATACGATTCTATATGAATTTCTGATGCAATTGCCATAATTTTGCAGGCACTAGACTGGAAAATCAAAATAGTCCTTTCCATGTCTTTCCTCAGATTAAAATGCATCAGTATGTTCTTGCTTGATACAGCTTCATTTAAGTTTGTTTGGGTTTTTTTTATCTCCTGTAGGTAATAAAATGTCAGCACTCATAGGGGTATTGGACTTTTTCCTCAAAGTTAATGTGACTAATATATGATTATTTTGTTTGTCAAACATCCATTCATTCCACAAGGAGCAGATAATTTCCTATACAGAAGATTGTTTATAATACTATGGAAGTAGTGGAGTTTAGTATTTGGAGGTACTGGGGCACCAGATCCATGGCAAAAGCACATACTTCACAGATCATCAGTGATCTATGTATGAGTGCCTGAGTTGTGTTGGATAGTAATTTAAATTATTTGGACTGTAAGATTATCTGGACAAGGAACACGTCTGCCTTATATTCTTTATCAAATATGCTGTAAGAGCAATGATTGTGCTCCATTTTCCATGATAAATTGCTAAGCCAGTGCTGCTACTTTTGATGACTATCTCAGCACTTCAGCTCTCAGCACCACAGAATGTTTACTCACAATTCTGTTGATTCATTAAATTTGAACTTGTGGAGCTGCTGTTCTGTTCAAATCCATTGTTTCTGCCCTTTGAGAGCCATTGAGCCTTGAGTCTTTTTCATCATTTAAGCATTCATTTGTCAGACTTCAGCTCATTTTGCCCTCTTTACCCAGAACCCTGCCTAAGCTACCGGTTTCTGTTTCTTAAATTTTTGTATTGCGTTTTTATCGTGTTATCTCAGATCTGGGTGAAAAAAAAAAAAAAAGGCACGTGAGCATATGTTCTGGTGTTTCCTTGGCAATCGTCTGTCCAGTATTCACACAACTGCACAAGTTAATTGAGTGTTTTGCCATTTCATGTGACAACGGTGATACCGAAGGACAAGCTGGTCGGCAGCCCTGATGTCGTTAGAATGTTGAAATAATCATCTGGGATTTTAAAAATCCCATTTCTGTCTGCAGCTGGCCAACGGATTGCATCATTCCTTGTAATATCCGGACTTACCTACTGTGAGGATTCATGCAGTTTTGACCCCTGACTTGGTTGTTATTTCTCATACTTCATAAAACCCCACTGTAACTAGCACAAAACACAGCAGTCTTCTTGCTTTTGGTAGCAGATTCAATGCATCACCTATTGCTTTGCTCTCTGCAGAGGTTCTCCATTTGCTGGTTTATTCAGGGCAGCGTTGCTGTCATTCTGTTCAAACCCCTTGTCGGGTTTGGCCTGGGTTATCTAAAAGCTAAAGGTTTCTTTCTTATCTCGACTTCCCCTGATAGTGGTGTTTAATGGGAGCAATAGCAGCCTGAGAAAATTAGGGAACTAGCGAGTGCTGGCAGAGGTCACAGGATTTAGACTAAAGAATCTCACTCCCTCAAGTTAACCTGGTCAAAGATTTTGGGGGTTTGGAATGGTGGACTCGGTCTTCAAGGTCTTTTCCAACCTAAATGATTCTATGATGCTTTGATTGTGAAATTCTGTGTCAGTGCAGTCAGACTTTCCTCTGGTCTATAAGAGCAGTGATGTTAGTTCTATTTAGACTGAGAATGGTAGGGAAGAAATTGGTACCTTTACCTTGCAGGTATGTAAATTATCATGCTGGGAACTCCAGGATAACCATTCTTAATGCACTGACTTTGGTTAAGAATATGTCATTAAGGGTTTTTCCAGTGTTACATTTGGTTGTTATGGTAACCTATGAAACACTTGACTTTTCAGTAAACCCCTTCCAAAAAGACAGTTGTGTCTAGAAAGGCTCCTGACTTCCTTGGGTTCAAGTAGCCTGTGTCTGTAGGAGCAGCTCTTAAGTTACAGAAACAGAATCCAACGAGTAAACCTGAGGTCAGGTCTCAACTGGTAATTTTCCTCTTCCTTGGAGTATTGTACTGAAACATAGTTGCAGATTTTGCTCTCTGTATTTGTTGACTTCTGCTTTTTAATGACTTCTAAAACTTCTTAAAAACCCACAACCTCAAAACAGACACTACCACACTCCCCAAACAAAAGAAAACAAAAGGAAACTTTGGAAAGATTGTGTTGATTTACTTGACAGAGATTTCTGAAAATATTTTGGAGTTTGTTTGCCTGGAATAAACATATTTCTATCTGTTCTTCAGCTAAATGATCACTGTTCTAACTGGAAAGTTGGCAACAGAACTATTTGAGTACTTGATAACTATCTAAAGTCAGAGGTAGGGAAGAGGATGACATACGTGAGTTATCGGCAATAAGGTTATGTTCTATATAATTTGGGGATTTTGTTAATCACTTTTTGTTATTTGAAATCCATAAATTCCACTGGCTGTTTACTTTGGAACTGAAAATCTATCTGCTGAAGGCTAGCTGAGAGATGGTCAGAAGACTTCTGTTGTCATCTAAGTGATATATCCGTGTAATATAAAGAATCTTACATTTTAAGAATTGTTTTGTAACTGCAGTTTAAGAGGTCTTGAAAATGGAATGCCATATTGGACTTGCAGGAGGAAACCATACATAGGAGAAGAAAAGAATTAATATCTTGTGCAAACAAAGGAACAAGAACTTAGGAAAGGGTCGAAGACTGGTTTTGGTTTTTTTTCAGGCTGTCTTTTGCTATTAAACAGGCAGGAAAACAAATCCCATTCTTCCTAAATCTACAACTCATCTTTATGAACCCAAAGTTGTCTTCAATAGGTTAAGAGTTTAAACACTGTGATGTTTCATTTAAATTCTTCCCTTCAGAATTATGTGTTGACTCCTTTCTCTGACTGAAGATCACTTTCATGTCAGCTTGAAGATCCACTTTTATTACAGAAATGTATATGTTGGATCATTGCCTTGACAGAACAGAAAAGATGTTAAGATAATATTGTATAGACTAATTGCAACTAGTATAATGCCTTTTTTCAAAGAGGTTTTAGATAAAACGTCCTTAAATTACATAATTTGGACTTTCTGTTTTCTATTTTTCTTTCATAGCATTTTACTCAAATAGAGCTCTAAGCCCGAGGAAGGATAATGTCTAACCTACTTAAAAAGGCTGCATGGAGGCTTTTCCTCAGAAAGTATATATAGATCACCTTGTAGATCAAGAAAAGACATATTTGTATTCTTAAGAATTAGTCTATATTTCCTCTAAATTTCCTATTTCAGCTAAGCCTTCACTGTCCCAGGGGAAATGCAGTATCTCTTTTCTGAATTTGCATGAAAATATTTTGAAAGGATGAAAAGACCCGATTAAGGCAACGTTCCTTGAACTAATCATAAATACACACACTAGTGCAGAATTTAAAAAAAAAGAAAAAAGGCTCCTTTCCATAAGAGACATTTTATCTGATCTTAATGATAAACTGATTAAAGTACTGCAGTATATGTGTTTTGATTTTTGGGTTTTTTCTTTCTCTTTTTTTTTTTTTTTTTAAAATTAGCAAGATACAACCCCCCCTTTTTATATGAAAGTCAAACTTTGGAACAGATGGAAGAGGGTTACATCCTTCCACAAGTGGGGAGGTATCTAGGCAAGCAATTGGCTTTTTTAAAACATGCCGTTCTTTGCAAGATACTTTAAATGGTAAACAGAGCATGTATGTGCATTTGTAACGTATGAGGTCTTTATACCCAACCAGTTTGGACAAGTAGAAGCATTGGGTTTACTGTCTTTCTGAGTAATAGTTTTGCCTCCTTTTTGGGTGAGCCTGAAAAAAGTGCAAATTTTTCACCTTGTCAGCTACAATGGCGTGGTTTTAATATTGACTTCTCAGGGGCTGAGCTTGACCTCTGCTGAAGGATTCCTCCCTTTAGAGAAGCAACTATAAGCATAAGCAAATCAATGTATTTGCATTCACCAATCTCCATCTTGTTCTGAAAATACTATAGTTGTGCTGCAGGTCTCTGATTTTAAGCAAGAAATAATAATTTAACTAGAGATTATGTCACCATGTGACTTGCATTTGGAAACAAAATTGCTTATCTGCTTTAGCTTGTTTTTACAAGATGACTATGTTCATTCTGTAGATATTGTGGATATCAAAGGACTCCTTTCTTTTAGAAGTAAAGGACTATGAAGAAGCTACCAAATAATTAAATCAGAAAGCGTGGATCCAGCTTTTTTTTTTTTTTCCTTAAAGATATTCCCTCTTACTCTTAATTGAATTTTCCTCCAGTGAGGAAAGAGAACTTCTGAAGAAGTTCTGCTTCTCATTTTCTGTCACGGTTGACAGTTCAGAACTATTTAACATCTAGAGGTGTTTCTGTTGAATGACTGTTCGAGGTTTTCTCTATAGTCGCTACTATTTCTTGATACAAATGTTGTAACAAGGTTATATTGCGAAGCTGCAGAATTTTTGGACTCTTAGTCATCGATTTTTGGTGAATGCAAAATAGAGGGCAAATGATTTTTTCATTGTCTTTTAATCTAGTGATCACAATTTCTCATTTCACATACACATCTTTTATTAAACAGTAGAGGAAACTGTAGTGTCAAACATTGTGCTCTTTAGTTTCCCACCAGTCCCAAAGGTTTGCTCTATCTCATGTTCAGTTTTACATCCATTGTGACTCTACTGAGTCCTTTTCATCTTTCTATGTGTGTGCTGATTTTAGGCATATTTAACTTTTATTTACTTTTAAGCATGAGTTTTAACTAGGAACTCTTATTGCTGGTAAGAGGAAAGACTTTCTTTTTAATTGCAAGAGCTTGAAGATGACTCTGAAGATCTTTTAGCTAATTTCTGGTGAGGGATAAGGCATTAATCTTTTTTGAAGCTGAAGTTACCTGTCAGGCTCTGAGGAGGATATAATGGGGTTGTTATTCCATTACAAAAAGGCAGTTTTGTTGGGTTTTGCTATCTCTTTAAGAAAGGTTCTAGACTTCCCCAGACAAAGTGAATACTTTGCTGTTTTCTCTCTTACTTTATCTCATAGACTGTATCTGCCTTTAGAGACAATGTTAAAAACCCCACAGCAACCCCTTCCCGCAAGAGGACAGGCAAAGTTCTTTCAGCAGAGGTCCTAAACAGAAAAATATTAATTCCAGAACTTATCATCCTCTGCTATGAATTATCTGTAACTTCAGGCTTTTATTTCCATTATAGATGATATACTTACAAACTGTTTTCTGTTGCTTCTCTGGTTTTAATCATTGAGAGCATATGAAAGAGTAGCTGGACATTATCCTGACATTAAGTGAATTTTTTAAAAAATACATCTCCAAATCAACAATTTATATTCCAAAATTATGTTTACAGTACATAAATGTCAGCATTATATTGTATCTAAATTTATATTATAACCAATAAACTAGCAGAAATTAATAAATTCATGATATTGACAGAAAACTTAAATGTTCTGAAGCCAGTAAGTAAAACTGCTTACTCCAGAACCTTTTTAATTTGTGTATTTTCCCCATTTATCTCATTCTGATGTACTTGGAACTCCTGTACGTGAGCAGCATCCTCGCTGCTTCATGGAATTTCTCCTCAGTTCCCTGCTGTCGGAAGGGCTCCTGGGGGAGCTGCTAACAAAGCTTCCTGTGGAGCTGCGATTTGCTGCTTTACACAGACTGATTTTTTTTTTTTATTATTATTATTTTTGGCTATTAATGCTGGACTGGTGGGTAGTTTAAGCGTCCGTTTGGCTAGAGAATTAAGAGTTAAAAAGCGGGCTGGGAAAGGCTTTGGCAACCTAGAGGGAGCTAGCAAGCTCCAGCCCTGACTCATTCTGCCTGTGTCAGTCAGATAAGCATCAGCATCTGTCACGACTGCAGGTAGGTAGGGTTAAACTCCCAAGCATGCAGGGAGTGAGGAGCAGGGAGCCTGCACTGCAGGGGCTGGGATGTTTGTTCCCGGTTCTTCAATTCTCATCAGCCCTTCAGCTACAGGAGATCTATACTGGATCCATGGTAACGGTTTTAGCACACTACACTTCCATCAACTTGTGACAATGGGCTGTGTTCTAGTCGCTGACTGAAGAGCTGTCTCCTCTATAGAGCAAAAAAAAAGAGATTAGTAGTTTTGCAGCGAATGAGGACCCGAGTAATGAAATAAATAAATAAAGAATGCTCCTAAAACCCGGGATTTAATGAGGTAGGAATGGCACAGCAGGCTTTTGCATTCATTCCTTTCACACACGTAGCCAAGCCAGCAGGTAGCTCGGGTGCTGCACATCATTGAGAAGAACTTGTTCTTTTGTTCTGTTGGTTAATTAAACTGAAGCAAACACGAAAGAATCAGCTGAAATTAAACAACTGCTTAACAAGTTAAGTGGTACCGATTTAGAAATTATAGTAAGAAATACACTGTAATTCCTGCTATTTATACCTCTCTTCAGAGCTAATTGTATCAGAGCCAGACTGCAGTGGTGTCCCAACAAGAGTTCCAGATCTCTTTAGCAAGGTCTTTTAAAGAAATAATATCTTATTGATATTTCTTCCTTTCGTAAAGAGCAAATTAGCTTCTGGTAGCTATAGATTGTTAGTATCTTCTAGGAGAAAGACCAGTTTGCTGTTGATTAGAAGCCCATGCTGGGAAGATTCTCTGTAGCAGTAAAGGGTAGATATATTCCTTAGCTGATTAGCAAAGGATCAGGCTACATTCTCATGTAGTGTCACTAATTGGAGAGGTTGGAGACATTTTCTAGATTAATCCAAATTGTATTACTTTTAGCTATATAACAGTAATAATTTTCTTAGCTTGGTGCCTTCATTTCATTCAATGTCTCTGTTTAAACAAACCAAAACCCTAACCTGAAAAAAAAACCCACCCAAAAACCCAACAAATCCTGAATCCCTAACCCAAAAGCCAGTTTAATCGGTGCAGGAGACATTCTGCCTGCAGAGTGGTAGCCATGTTGGTAGCTTAAGGGTTAATCTCTTGTTGCTGTAATACGATTTGAGAGCAGCAGCTCAGTCTGCTTGTGTTAGCAAGATTAAAAGCAGGAGCTGCAGTGCCATTGCAAACACTGAATGAGTGAGACTGTTGCAGAGTGAACTGTAGCTGAATTTTGTCTTTTCTTCTTGCATTTTTTTTTTCCACCAGCTCCTCCCCCCTTCGTTCCTACTCTCAAGTCTGATGATGACACCTCAAATTTTGATGAACCAGAGAAGAATTCGCGGGTTTTATCTTCTACGTGCCAGTTGAACCCAGCAGGCTTCTCCGGTGAAGATTTGCCGTTTGTGGGGTTTTCATTCATCAAGGCATTAGGGATCCTCAGATCAGAGTAAGTAAGAATTACTACTTAGGTGGGTAGGAGCATTGGAAAAAATGTGAAGGTTTGTTACAGTGAGGATGCTGCCTGTGACGAAAAGCTGTTTTAACTGGCCTGTACTTTGCTTTAGGGAAGCTGCCAGATTCTGGATTTATCTGTTGCTGCTGTGGCTTGTGCATGTCCTACCATTCTGTGATTATTTCTGGGATGAGGGGGGGGGAAGGCAATGGAAAGACCAATTCTGAAACAGTTATTGTTAAAATTGTTGTTTAAATACTTTGAATTAGTTGTTCCTGTTAAGCAGGGAACAGTAGGTGATTCCATTGCTGGTATTGTAGATCCCTGAATGAAGGAGAATGCTAAGGAGTTTGGAGATGGAAAAGGGGG
>JAOXNG010000005.1:20244882-20258177 GCA_028566535.1 Scolopax minor | reverse complement strand
CCTAAACAACCCTATGAAGCCCTAAGGTTTCAATGGCTTCAAGGCACCACCACACTGTCTACTGGTAGAGGGAATAGAGCCATTTGGCTTTATTCACTGCAAGTGTCTAACGTCACAGTGCACTAAAGAAAAGTTTTATCAGGTACAACATTTCCCTGCACCCGACCTCTGCCCAACCAGCTCCAGCAGCACATGAGGAAAGGAAAAAGAGCTGGAAACCTACCTCACCCTTGCACAGTGGCTGAGGGAGGAAGGTATCACAAATACCACCCCCATCCAGGCTCTGATGAAGTGATTCAATCAGCCTTGTCACAGAAAACAGCCAGGAATAGCTTTCTTTCCCACATCTTTTATTACTATGTCACGTATTGAAAAGGTGCAATCTGAGCTTAAAACAGTAACAGTATATAATTATAGAACAGCAGAACTATGTTTTTTATATCTGTACTGCAAATTAAAACCAGAAAACAATGCTGGTGTGTCTAATTTGTTAAACTCAACAATATATTATCATGACTATCTGAACAATCTTTGGAGATGGGTGTTGGGATTTTTTTTTTAGTGCTTCCAACTTACGAAGACTTTCATCATAGTTCATCTAATTTGCTTTTAAGCCATCAAAAAGCCTGTTTAAACGATCATTTCCTGCTTTCATTATAGTGAAGTAACAAAATATCATAAAACTCCATATGTAAGAAACAATAATTTAAAAAACTAAACTAACAAAAATCATAAAGTAATATATGAAACATCATGTCAAAGTGATATTACATGAGGAAATGACCAAAAAGTTTTCCCTGGAAAGGATTACAGGCATTTTTCTTGAGCTCACCCAGCAGCTCTGGTGAAACCAACTACAGCAATCCTGCAGTAGGTGGAGCTCGATGCCATCTGATGATCTATGGCTCCACTCCTGGGCACCTGGAGGTGGCCCACAGTGCTACCCCAGGTGGCTAATGGCACACAGAAGCCCTGGCCTTACTGCCTTAGACAGATCCTTCTGTGTTCTCTTCATCTTTAGAAAGAAAATTGAAGGCTTTCAGTGGTTTTGGATTAACAAATACTTTTGAATAGCTTGTTTCAGACACAAACCACTGCCTGCAGACACTCTAGATTTTATCCTAACAATTCCCAAGTACTTCACTTTCACTTCTAAATAATTCTAAATAATAAGAGATTAAAAATTGTTCCTTTTATTAAAGATTCGCTCAATTTCATAAACCTGTCATCTATGCAAGTATCATTCTGTAAGTTTTGAGAACTTCCAACTTTCTTCTCCAAATCTTACTGTGGAAATACTCTGAGTTGGTGGTATATGTACCACCTATAGATGGAGAGTCAAGGTACAATCAGCACGCTTTTTGGTTGAACGCTTTCAAATTTTTTGTTTAAGCTGATCAAAGAACCTGTTTCCTTGGCAATTCCTATAGTTTTTTCATTCTGGGCAACTAGTTACATTTACATGTTATTGTCAAAATTAGCAGACTGACACACCTATTGCACTCTTCTTCCTTCTAATATATCCCTTGAATAGGAGCATTATGATTACATTTGCAAACTGTGAATGTGCTTTGATGAAAATAAATCAGTCAACGTTTAGCCACCAAAATGCAAGATTGACCTGTGAAATATATTTTTTACTTTTACAAAAACATTTGGAAAGCTTTTGTGAAGCATGACATATTGAGCTGACTACTGCTGTTGTGCAGGTGGGATCTAAATGTTGAATTTTAAAGGCAGTATTCTAGCTGAGTACACAGAATTTTATTTTTTTTTACTATTTTTTCTTTTACTGCTGCTGCTCAATACCGACCCTTTCTGCCCTTTCACTAGAATGTGGGAACATAGAACAGACATTGGGACTAAAAGAGAATTTTCAATTAAACACAAGAGGCTCAGACACGAAGGGCTTCATGAAGAATATATTGCAGAAAATTAAGATCGCTTTAAAAGTAATGCTATTTTAGTGCTTCAGTTTAAAAAAAACAAGCCACAACTAAATCTGCAGATAGAAATATAAATCAGCATCAAAGAAGAGACACCTGATTTGTTAAGGTTGTGCTGTACCATATCAATAATGCAAAGCACTTTGCAGTTGAGAATCTGTTGCCAAGGGGAGCACTTGACAGGAGCTATTGCAGCAGCTTCCATTCCTTGGTGCCTGATCAGGAATGGTGCTGGTATCGATGGAAAGGGGCACCCATCCCACTGTTCTACCATGGGCAGGTTTAATGAGGGAGTTCCAGTCCTGCCAGGTCTCCTGCTGCACTCCAATGAACACGTTACTGTCAATACACATGTATCAGGAAAATGGAAAGAGGCAGCTGAAAAGGGAGAGAAAGGTTGTCTGCTAGTGAAAGCATGAGAATGAAATTTGGAATAATTAGATTCAATTTCACCTCTGACATCCTAAATAAAACATTTAACACCATATCCCAGCTAGCAGGAACCTTTTTTCTCTTTTGACTACAATGAATTTTTGTGCAAACTCTACAGCTCATTGTGCCTCTACTCCCCATGTCTGAAACAGAAATAATAACACTTCTCTTTCATTAACATCTATGAAGTATGAGGACATTATAGTGATGGAAAGGCTATGTTCAGAAAAACTGTTGTTTTCATAATAAAACCAGCTTGAATAGCTTGGTACTGTATATTCCATCGATTTCCCTCTGTCTCTCCCATTCCTTGGGGAAATTCTCTTTTTATCTTCTTGTCTCTAAAGAATATTTACTTAATTCTGAGAAGTTTGGTAAGTTTTGTAAAAATAGTTGGACCAAATTAGTGTCAGTTGCATTGTTGTCACTTCATTTACTCTACAGTTACTTTTAATCCCTTGATCCCAACTAAGCAATTATTTGAGCTGCCATCTTTATAGTCTCCATAACTCTTTTCATTAAGATGATCTGAAAATTTTAAAATGTCTTCTTGGAAGTCAATGCAAATAAACAAGTAAATAACCCAACTTCTATATGAGATGTCTCTATACTGTTTAGATTTCTGTCTTCTGTGTCTGTCATTTACATGACCTCTGGGCAACATGCCAGTAGCTTAGGCACAGGCAACACTCCCACAGCCATTTCTTCATATTTTTGCTTGCACACTGGCAGCAATAATATTACTCAGCCTTAGCTCATGTTTTCTAGATGTTTTCCCCCACTGAAGTCAGAATTACAAGTGTTCTTTCCAAATCTTCTTCCAGAAGACCAAATGTCCCAAAGCCAATGTGGATCACCAAAACCTCATTCTACTACACATGATGTAATGAGTCAAACTGAAGAAAACCCACTCTTTTGCCCCACAGTAGTGCTCACTTCCTTCTTGCTTTTAGTAGGGTTTAAAATAGATTACAAAAGTGCTGAAAAGAACCCTTTAGGCACAAAGGACACTCACAAAGCAGAAACATCTATAAACCTCTCTAAAAAATTAGTTTCTTACTTCTGCTAGTCTAACACAGGATTTCTTATTGGAATGCTATGCTAAAAACATGAAAGTTCATGAACCAAGGCAGGAGTACCTAATAAAATTATCAGATCGATATCTGCTACAGCACAGAGTCTCTATTCAATCCAAAGGCAACAAACAACAACAAAAAAAAGAACATGCTGTTCTGTTTTATTTCATAGTGAGAACAAAGTTAATTTGAGAAGGCGTTGGGGGAAGACACAGCTGGAAAGCAGAGTTACCAGCCTCAGGAAATTCAAGGAAATGTAATTGAGAACAAATTATCTCTTTAATTACTTTTGACCAAATCAATAAAAACCATGGAATAAAAAGCATGGTGACTGCCACCTGGTAGAGGACAAAGAACACCAAAAGTTGAAAATTATCACAAAAGTAAAACACAGCAGTGTTAAGAACAATGAAAGCACTTATCTTACAGAAGAAAATGGGAAAAAAAAAAAAAAAGAGAGTGAAGGATATTAGTTCAATACACAAGCAGTGCATGAAGTTGTTTATGGTTGTTTCTGACCACTGCTCAGTGTTCTCAGCTGTGAGGATTGTTGACTCTTTTCTATGTCACTTGAATTTTGAATTGTCTGACTCAGGGATCAGAAATAAAACCAACCAAAAAACCCCAAAACTTTCCGTTTCCTTATGAACTTCCAAGGTTTCTCCCGTGCTGGCTTTTACTTAAACACCAATGTAGAAATGATATATTATTTAAGTTTAGGGCACAGCACTTATTCTTGTCAGTGTATTAATAAAACAGAGCAAAATCTTACCTCTTCTTTGGCTTCACTCCCAAATATGAATAGTAATACTCACACCTGGAGGTCACAAATGTGTAGCTAAGCACAGCTCACTCCGAGTGTGATGGATGGGACATAGTCTTCTGGCTAGGCAGAGATGGAGGGACTCTAGGGGCTACAATGGCATCCAGGAGCAGTGAAGACTCCAAAGCTTATCTATCTACACTACTTACATGGTCCTCATTATTACAGCAGTTTAGCAGTTCACCACCTTTAAGACATTAATCCTCACAACATTCTTGTCAAGTAGGAGAGTGGTATTATCCTCTTCGTGTATATGAAGAATGAAGGTAGAACAAGATAAGTGACTTGACCCTGGTTCCATACAACATATACAGGAAAAGTGAGGTATTGAAAACATACATCTCAGCCTGTGAAGCCCCAGGTTCCCTTCCACAGTCTGACTAAATCTTACTGTCACTGAAGAATGTTAAAGGAGGGAAATTTCTGAACCTCCTCCCTTCTTCTCACTCATGTTTTAGTTTAACATTCCACAACTGTTCTTCACATGGAAGCTGAGCACTAAAGTTAAACTGGATTTCAGATGTGCTGTTGACACCTTGCCCTCTGCCTTTTTTCCTCTTATTGCAACTCCTTACAGACCTGAAGATCTGCAGAGTTTCAGTTCCTTTAACAGACTTGGTATTTTTATGTGAACAAGATAACCTGTTTATTTTAAGGGATGAGTAAAAGAGATTTCACTCTGATACAATCTTTACTTGGATTTGTTCTTGGAAGGAAGCAGATGGCCATTTTCCACCTCCAAAATTCTGCACCTAGATTCATAGCAAATATGCTGAGATGACTGGCTCAACTGACCCATTAGCAAACTCTTCCCAAGTGATCATCTGCTTTCTCCTGCTCTACAGCAGAGCCTGTTTAGCTTGACCTGAAAGTCTATTGTTTAGTAGAAACTAAATTTCAGAGCACCAAGGTGGCCTGTAGCTAAGCACTAATTTTTCTAGGATGTTCCTCTGCTTCTTTCTCACAGGCTTCTTTCTCACAGTTGAAGTTACTTCAACTGGCAATGGCAAAGGGCTGTGAAGTGCTAAAGTGGCTCAGGAGCCTGAGACAAAGTACACTACTGTGTAATAATCTTCACGCTACCCTGTGCTCTCTGAGGAGCTTAAATAAACATTTCACAGAAGTACAACTAGAATTAGCAACAATTGAGGTCTTAAAAACAAATAATCAAAAAAAGGTAAAGAAACTAGGCAGTTTATCTCACTGATGTTTAAATAGTGAGCTGTTTTTGAGATACATTCTTTCCCTAGTAGTAACTAATTCCTTCTCCCTTTCCTGCCCAACTTACACCTTAAACTCATGCATACATTTCACACAGGAGTGGTATGTCATTCCAGTCCCACCAACATTGATCACGTGTAATCTTTTACACAACAGAGAAGACAGGATGGTAAAGAAGGATCAATCCAGCAAATGGAGTGCCTTTGTTCTCTAAAACCACAGTCACGTTAACTCGAATTTCAAAATTATTGAAAATTCAATATTACAACACAATTTTTCCCTCCCAGGAATGTGTCTTACAGTTTTTGAATAAGCCTGATTGAAGTACAGACATGCCTAGCAGGTTATTTACTTTTTCAATGGAACAGATTTGAATTCTCCTAAATGTACTATCATTGGCCCTGAAAAAAAATATCTCAGGAAGATGAGCTACTTCCTATTTCACTGTCAGACCTATAATGGAAAAAAATTTCAAGTGACAACATAATGCAGACAATGCAGTGAGATGTGCTATATAGCCCGAGGTAAAAGAAACTGGCTTTGGAGTATTTTTTTTTTTCTTGCAAGTTACTGTAGCCCACATAGCAAATAAATGGATTTGAGGCCAAAACCATTATCATCACTGCATCCATTCCCAACAAAATGCATTCTCTGAGAGGTCCTGGGAGCAAACATGCACCACTTCTGGTTTTGTCGATAAATAGAAAATCTCATTCTGCAAAGACTGTTAAGCGAGCATTTTTCATAAGATCTAAAATAATTTTAAAGCCCAGCAACAAAGTAAAACACATTAAAAAATACTATATGACAGGCTTCCTGGCACAATTTTCTCAAACAACATCTGGCCAAGCATACCAGACTCACAAAAAAAGGAGAAAAAAAAAAAAAGCTGGCTGTGCTTTCTAAAGGACATTACTTCAAAAAAACCTAATCTCAGAACCCTGAAAAAGTCTTTTCAGTTGGCATAGGGACAGAAAAACTACTGGTAGAAGAAATAAGTAATTAAGGGTGCGCTTACCTCTGAAGGAATTGGGGATGCATAAGCAAGGCCAGCTTTGCCTTGTAAACAAAACACACAGTGCATCAGTCCCAAGAACTTTTGTCTCACCTTCTGAGACAGTTACTTTCAAAACTTCTTTCAGAAAAACCTCTTTCATGCAAAAAAGTCGAGTTGAAAGTTGCCAGCTCTATGTGGGTGATTTTGCTTTACTAATGTCTCAGAACACCTGATAGTTTATATTAGGTTTATTAGAATTCATTGTATTCACCTGTATTTGAATTTTAAAAAGGGAAGGAGAAAGGGCTTAGAGAATTTTCCTCATACTTAAGAGTCAAATACTGGATGTTGAGTTCCTAATTATATGAGCTAGCTTTGTGCCTACCTAGCACTTATTTCTAGAATATCTGATGAGATGTACTTAATCTTTGTGAGAAAAAGTAAGTCAGCCAAAGCCTGAAAGCCTTCTACTGTGAACAATGATTTGTTAGAAGCCTCACAGTGAACTAAAGTCTGATCTCTGGGCAGCCAGACCCAGAAGTGGTTCACACCTGTGTATAAGGACAAGGTGACTTTCAGAAACATCATCTTAAAGAAGATGGGCAGGACCAACAGAAGCTGGGAACAGTAATGCCACGGAAAAGCACAAGTTAATTTGTTTAAACACTTTAGCTTCCAGAGCCCTATAACACTGGTTGCTCACAGACAGCATCTGCAAAACTTTAAAGTTTACAGTCAAACTAACATTTATTTTGCTACAAATTACCAAAGTAAAAGTGGTACAAAACATAGTCATTTCCACAACTAAAATTGGTTACTCTCAGATGACAGTAGAGTAAGTTTAGGTGCATGTGGGCAACTGAAGAGCTAGAACTGCAATAACCATAGCCCTAAACCACTGTAATTGATTGTCATTTCAGATTGCATGACCCTATTTGCTTGCAAAGAATATGCTAAAATGATTCTTCTAGAGAAAATCCATTAATAACAGGATTAGCCATGGTGACTTTTGCTTCTATATGTACACTCACAAAACACAAAAATAAGCCCATAATCTTCATCTCTATCCCATCTCTATCTACTTTGGCCTTAGCATAATAAAAAGAATGGACATTACTGAACCACTTTCACAGTAAAACTTTACAAGGTCTCTTAGTAATTAACTTTCTTCCTTTACTGAAGACTGAGAGTTTCCTATTCAGGATTATGCAGAAAAAATCCATCTTGAACTTCTGAGTAAATCAAACAATCTATAATTGGAAAACTATGCTAAGAAAATCACACTTACTTACTAAAGCCCTGTTACAATATACAATTTATTTGGTCCACATACCTAGTTTAATAAGAAGCTATAAAGTGTAACATAGTCGTAATCAGTATGAAAGATTGCATTTACTTTATTTAAAGGTCTGGAAAGCCTTAGGGATATGTCAAGAGTCTAATTTCTGGACAATCTATATTGATAGTTTAGAATTAGCTGTGGGACTGTGACACATTCTAGTGAAATAGCAGGGTCTTTGGATAAATGCTTAAGCTAATGTGTTCTGTTTCATAGCTCTGTGCTTTGCTGAGGAATATCTAAACCTCATGTACCAGCAGCCTGAAGCTGTTGGAAAGGCTGGACACCAATACTGTGGCTGGAGAAGAAAAATGTCAAATGTATAGGGAAAGGTTAAGCCTGAGTTTGTTAGAGCAATTGTTTCACTTGATTCTTCCCAGCTCATTAGCAGCACTGTACATGTTGTTATTCTGAAATCACAGTGACTCATGTTTCTGTGGAAGAAAATAATGGAAAGGCAACATGAACAGAAAGCTCAGCTGATGAAACGTCGCTTCCTCTCCTCTACAGCTTTCCTAAGAAAACTTGTGTGGAGGAGAGCTGTAACAGATTGCTTTCCAAGTAAGAAATATAAGCGAGTTATTACTTAGGCCAAATAGTTATCAAAAGCCACTGTTTTTTTCCAAAGTGGTAGCTGATATCTGTAGATCCTGAGCTTTTGGCAAACAAACATTACATCAAGTTCAGGGAGGGGCGATGAAGGAACAAAGGTGATTTTTTTTTTTTCCCCTGAACACAGCTAAGACTGAGTGACTAGGAATTACAAAGTCCTGCAAAGGAATGTTAGAGAAATTTACTAATAGTCATTCTCTTCCATCATCACAGCACTTTAAAGCATTTTTAAAGGAATGCTGTTTTCTAGCCACATCAAGATAGATAATATCCTGATGCACAAACTACTGCTACAGATTCTCTCCTCTAAGAATGCTGACCGATTTATCAGAATCTCTAAGCAGATTGGCAAATACAAAATTTTGATATACCTAAGGTCAGAATGTAACATTCCATATGGAGTAGTTACATAGCAAGAATAATACAGCAGGATCCTTATTGAATGTATCCATTTTTATTTTCAAGTTATGCTTTTTTTTCTAAAACAAACTTCTACATTTATCTTGCACACTGTCAAATGTTTTTGATATTTTAAATCATATTTTAAAAACTCAGATGATTGAGTTTGTATAATGAGAAACTTAATGACCTGTAAAATGAACTGAGTGCATCTGCCAGCCCTAAAAAAGTCATCTTTTCACCACAGGCACGTCACAATATGGGACTGACAGTTCCATTGTTATTTTTCCAGGCAGCCACTCCTGTTGCTTTCCTAAAACAAACATGCATTTTTTGATGCAAGTTGAAGACCAGGATTATTAAAATGCTTAAATATTTCTTAAAATATTTTTCCAGTAACACTTTGCAGAGAATAAACAAAGAGTATACAACGGTTGATATATAAATGCACGCTCTCCTTGCAAAAACTGAAAACACAAAGTTTACAAACAAAAAAAACCCAAAAAATTCTGAACCACTGTTTAATTTCACTCAAGCATGTTTTTGTCAAAAGGTCAAATTCTCTGCTGGAATAAAGATCCTAACTGAATCCATATTTTGACAGGGATAAATATGGTCTATACTGCAACAGCAGAATGAATATGTATCCACAGACTGGCTGGCACCATCTCCATCCATGATAAACATGAGACAGATGAACATGTCCAAAAAAAGGATCTTAGTAGCTATGTTTTATGCAAGATCACAGAGTAGTCTTTAATCCTGATAAAAAGTTTAAAACACCCTTTCTATCTATACCAAGATCCTAGCAAACAGCTTTGCGACAGTTTTAGATATAACACACTGAACTAAAAATGCCTTCTCTTTATTAACTATTTGTAATTTGTACTAAAACTTAAGCATGCACACACACACACACACACACACACATCCCCCTTGTTCCTACCTAGCATAAACTGGATCTTCAGATTAGGTTTGCAAGCATTCTGGCATAGCTTTGACTAGGTTATCTGCAAATAAATTCCTTTATCATTTTATCCGCGACTTAAAAAATGTATTAATATTTAGGAACAACTCTACACTTCCTGTAAGAAAAATTCAGTTTAAACTGCTAACATCTGACACATAAATAAGGGAATAAACCACAGCTAAACTGCCAGAACTTGACTTTCCAAAGGACAGCTATTTTGAGAAGCATTTTGTGATAGCTGTGCCAGCTGCACACACAGACTGCATTACATCTGTGGCCCATTCTCCTTAAGCATTGTCTTTGTTTTGATACCTTATTTTATATTCCATTAGTTTTAAGGCTGGATGTCATACTGCCATTAAATCACTTCTTTCAAGCAATAGTGTCTTCCAGCTGACTTCAGACCAAAAAATAAGCACAAAGACTTACATTCATACACTTTGCTGTTACAACCAATAGGTGCTGGAAAGCCTTATTCCAAAGCCTCAATCTGATGTAGCTAACTTGCTCTGATTTACCAATTATTGCTGTGCACCAATTCAGATCTCACATAGATAATATAAAATAATATTAAGAGTACAGTTGAAAGTGAAATAGCTGAAGGCAAAAAAAATACATGCACAATATTTTACCAAAGCAGCTTTCTTAAAAGGGAAGGTTTCAAACATTTCTAATGAGCTAATGGAAATGGCAAAGTGACTACTTTGGAAAAGGTTTGTTGGATTGTTTTCTCTTTAAAATTTGTTTTTATCTGCTTTCACCAAGAGATGAAGTGAGTTCACCATTAGCAAGTGTGATTTCTGACTGCCAGACAGCAAAGTTGAATGGATTCCATACTGCTGAGCTTTTAGAAAAAGTCCGAGAAAAAAATAAAAAATAAAGGTTTCATCTGATGAACCTGGATAGGGATCACTAGGATCCTTCCAAGATTTAATTTCTCATTTTCCATGGATTAACATCATTGTTTATAGTTCAGCCTGTTGCATAGTGACACAAGCTCTAAGCAGGGTGACAAGAAACAAACCCAGCCAAACAAATAACAATTCCAAGACACAGCAATGCCTCTGATGGGAGTTTAAAATGAGCTTATTTTACAGAAATCCACCTATAAGATTCACCAACAATGGCAGCATTTGTCGAGGCAGAGCTGGTGGCTGAAGAGCCTGAGAAGCCTCCAGCGACAGCATGGCTGTCTGCACACAGGATTCAACTCTCTCAACTGCAATGAGCAATTTGTTTCACAGCTTTGATCCACTGTCAGTTTAACTGACACTGACTCCAGGAATTAGTTTCTAACATTTCAGGGTAACCTAA
Organism: Scolopax minor; assembly: GCA_028566535.1. Taxonomy (NCBI): domain Eukaryota; kingdom Metazoa; phylum Chordata; class Aves; order Charadriiformes; family Scolopacidae; genus Scolopax; species Scolopax minor. The sequence goes on along the minus strand of JAOXNG010000005.1, from coordinate 20,247,048 downwards.
TAAAAAATAATAATAAATTGAAGTAGTGTGTGGTATATATCTGTAGATAACATATCACCTTCTGCAGGTGTTAACAGAAAAGATAAATGTATTTCTGTTATAGTATAAAGGTTCTCAGTTTCTTGAATGCATAGCTTTAAGATACAGAGTATAACAAGGTAAAGCAGCATAAAGGACAGTATTTTAACCATCTGCACTGAGCTCATACTGTGTTGATCCTATGTATTTGAGAAACTTCCTAAGAGAAAAGGTTTTCTTTGTACAACTGAACAGATCCTTGATTTGAACAATCTGCCCACTTTGGAAAACAGGTTCAGAATTAGAGGGAGATCCATTTAAAGTTTTTAAAACCATCACAATGGAATTAGTCTGGAATGTTTGGGATTTTTAATTACAAAATAATTGCTATAGATTTTCAATTATTTTGTCAATGCAATAAATGCACTGTATGAAAGTCATAAATACTTCTGGCTCTGGCATAACTGAGCAACACTAATTAGAGCGGCTAATTACCAGCTTTAGAAAACATTTAGGAAGGGGAATATAAACTCTCTTTAAATTCAGTTCTAGAGCTATCTGTCATGACACTGCAGACAAGTCACAATCCATTTCAGTCCATTCTGAGCACACTGCTATCTTGTGGCTTAAGATTGTCACACTTGACCACTATGAACCAGTGACAGTCACACCATTTGTCACTGGCCAACAAACTTATCAATACTATTAACCTGCAAGAATGCACTAGTCCTAAGAGTTACAGACTCTATCCCATATGCAACAGTCACTTAGCAGACCCCAGATCAAGATGACCAGTAGCACCTGGCAGCTGGGGTCAGGCAGTACCACAAATACACAAGGTATCAGTCTAGTCATGAGAGAATTCAGCCATAACCATAAGTCTTATTCTAAAACTGTCAGATGTGACAGGTTTGACTTTCTGCCATTGCCTCACCACTGAAAAAGACAGTGTTTATCCTTTAGATCATAGTTATAAGCTAACTCTATATAATCTTAAATAGCCAGCAGGGCAAACAGTTAACTATAAGGATCATTTGTTATCTAATAAAGTTGTAAGTCTTCTTCTATTTGAATGGTGAGCTAAGAGATCCAAGGGATATAAGGAGTTAAAGAACAGGTTTGAGGGGGAGATGAAGGAATCAACAGAGACAGAGTTCAAAAGCACAGGGTTCCTGAAGCACTAAGAAGTAAGGAAATATTGATACACAGTGGGACCAAATGATGCCACCTAGGAGTCCTGGTCAGATCAGGATCCTCAGTGTGGAAGATAAATGAGACCATCTGATCACCAGTGACCAATGGCCGTACCTGCAGGAGAGAAATGAAGCACTGAGGCCAAAACTAGTGAAATAAATATATTTCAGGCTGAAACACTGCAGTCCAAGGACTGCTCTAACAGATGAGGAATGACATGATTTCACCCTCCCAGAAGTGCCACAGACATTAGCTCAAGGCCAGAGACACAGTAGAGTGCACTGACAGCAACTGGGATTGGCCACAGCCTTCAGTGGGTTCTCTAATTTACTGCAGCCTAACTTTAATTGCAGCAGAGAAAATATTACAACCCTAACAGCTTTGCAGTCTCGTTATTTCAGCATATGGATTGTTATCTGGAGCCCAATGTAATTCAGCTAGAATTTATCCTTTATGAGTAACGAAACTTACTAAAAAGTCAAAGTCATTCTTAAACAGGGAAGATTTGTAATGGGTGCAGTGTATGAATGAGCAACCTCAAATTCAGATACATCAAAACAGCTTCATGAAGCATCTTTCGATCCTTAAATGGAATTGTTTAGGTGTATACAAAGTAAAATGCTTGCAGACCAAAATCTGGCAGTGTTTCACTTGAAGAACTGTGCCTTACTCCATGATTACTCCACTGAGGTTGATAGACGGGCATATGAAGTATTCCACCCACATCAATAAAGACTGTGGAATCTGTTTTTTGTACCTGCTTAGATTAGCAGAGAGGACACATAAACCTTTTAGCACTAAGTCATTCAGGAATTAAGTTAAAACCTCCCTCATAATACCCAGGGAAAAAAAGGCTGCAGTCTACAATACCTCAACTCCTCGTTTTCACAAATAACACAAAGTAACTCCTTTTTCCAAATGAACAGAATCCAAAGTAACATTATAGCTTCTACC
>JAOXNG010000005.1:20098201-20109503 GCA_028566535.1 Scolopax minor | reverse complement strand
TGTAATCACACTCAGGTCACTGGAGTGGACACTGCACCAAGACACAAGTGACAGGCAGGGTCACAGGACCAGGAGGCCTCCTTGCTCACCAGAGCCATCACATCCTGCAACCCCCAGTGATGAACCAAGCATACAGAGAACCTGCCAGGATTATGTTCTTCCAATGTTGGCTTTCATCTGGGACACCACACTGACTCAACAAGGAATTTTGCAATAAAAAGATCCAGAAACAGCGAAAAAGCTCACTATAATAAATTAAAGAAAATGGAATGTAGCAATGCCTCAGAATTAAGTATATGTGCAACAACAACATTGGAACAGTGCAGTTGGTTGGCTGAAAGAACAAGCAAGATTGCTGCCTCTTCTGGGCTTGTGCCTCTGCTTGGCTGAGAAGCTGTACCCATTAATTAGATCCTCATTACAGAGGTAGGAAAGGTGCCCACCAGAAGCACCATTCTGCTCCACCACGCAGCCCAGGAACGTGACAGATACAACAAAGAGCTGAGGCATAATCGAGATGGAGAACCTGTCAGGCTCTCCGATGGAAAAGGAAAAATCCCTCTGCTCCCAGGCTTTGCAGATTAATACTTTTAGTCACATCAAATGGTAACCAGGAACTGGCATGCCTTGTGAAGGCTGCACTTGTTATTTAAGGTTGTTCACATCCATTAGAAGGTGAGTCTATTGATGTGCTCCCCGAGGTCTCGAGCACTCAGGGAGCAGAGGGCAGCCATGAACAGAAGAGACTGGGACAAGCCCGTCCAGAGCACGTACTGCTGTGTCTGTCAGGCTCCCTATGGCTCTCAAGGTACTTCAGAGCAAATCAAACCCTTTGACTGCTTTGAGAAAGTCAGCCTGGGAGCAGAGAGGTGCTAAACCTCGCTAAATGGTCCAGAAACTCCTCAGTAGGCTCATCCCAGCTGTTCCCTCCAGGAACAGTTCAGTCTTCTGTGCCCAGAGACACAACAGACCAAGGAAGGGAGCACCAATACTGCAGCTTCGCATCCCAAAATATCTGTTAGATACTCATCTGCACAGCGCCTGGAAAGGACAAGGAAGCACCTGCATCTCCTCAGAGGGATGAAACGCTCTGCAGAGCGGAGACCCTGCCGTGGCAGAGCCACTCGCTGGATCTCTGGCCAACTGTCCCTTCCCTGGGACAACCTTTGTCAATACGCAGGCAGAGCCCGGGAAATGTAGACAGACTATCTCTACATTTCACCCAAACTCTCAAATCTTTCCTCAAAAGAGTCATTGTAATTGAAAGAGTGAACAAACCCCTATATCTGAAGTCTCTTAGGGGAGAAAATGGCCAATGGCCCGAGCCAGGGCTGGTAACTACCTGCCAGCTTTGCCACCTTATTTCCCTTTTCTCAACTGCAAAATTTCAAATTTGGTACAAAATGAGATCAAATTGACACTTGAGTGCTGAAATAGCGTTACAGAGCACCTGTCCCTTCAACCTAAATTCCACATGAAACTTTTTCACCATATCTCCCAGTCAATCTTAAACCAGGGGGTTTAGTGGTTTCCAATTACAAAGATGAGATTTTTTTTTTTAATAACAGAGAAATCCTTACCAGAATATTTGCCTCCTGTGTTTATACTAATTTGGTGCAACTGTATTACATGATTTAGTATCATTAGTATTCAGTTTTCCCCATTACCAATGCTTCACTGAGGTTTGGAACATCTCCTCCTAATCACGTTCAAAAAAAATGTGTGTGACTATTACACATCGTTACTAAAATTTAATTTATAGGCAAAAGGATATTTCTTCCCTGTCATGAGTAATTCCTCGGTATTGTGACACCATCAGCAACTACCTTTAACTATTCGTTTCTACATAAATCTATTTGTCAGACATCCACTACTTCCTCCCTTCCCCCCCCCAAAAAAAAAACCCCAAACAAACCAAACAATTAGAAAACTCCACCTACCTTTTAATTTGACAAGACAAGCAGCCACAGAGCTACATCCATGTGCCCTGAGCCACCCACTCTCCAGCCCCACATCAGTCAGTGCCATCAACCTGCTCAATCTAGACACCCTTTGGTCACCAATTCCAAACAGGATTTCAACCATCAAGCAGAAACCTTGATTTAAAACACCAATTTTAAACCTTGATTTGCATTTCTTTTCATTACAGACCATTAGCTTTCACTAATGGGAACAGCCACTAAAATAGCAGATTTGCAGGCAGCCATCACTTGCAATGTTAACTCAATAAAAATAAGAAACATTAATAAAAGAAAATATGTTTCATCATTTATTTCCACCCACCTCCCCCCTCAAGATTTGGGGCAGAACATGTGGATGCAAATCAGAACTAAATGACAAAAGCTACCTTAGGCATAACAAGGCAATTAATAGGTAGGTTTCAAATTTAAGCTTGATTAAATAAATCAGTATCTATTTCCAGCAGGTGAGATCTCTTGGTTCCAAAGCCCTGAAAATGACTGGCTTTGCCCAAACGACTGCTATTTTAGAACCAAAGGCTTCAGTAGGTTTGTGGGGATTTTTGGGTCTTGGTAAAGTAATATAAACTCAAACTAATCTAAAATCAAGAATATTTTAGAGGAGCATTCATGCATAAAAAAGAAAATCTAAATACCAGCACTAACTCCACAGTAAAGAGAGAGGTTCTTAACGTATGAAAAGACACATCCCAAATGTATGAAATATCCCAAATTTGAGCTGATGTTCAATGTTAAAGGTGTTTCCCAAACTCAGCTTAACATTAAATTAGTGGAATTCTTTAACCGAATAAAACGTGATATCCCAGTGAGAGAAATGGAAATAGTCACTCTTTTGTTTTCTAAATACTTTAAAACACATTAAATTTTTATCATTGGATAAACTAAAGCTGAAAACAGCAAACCTCAGACACACATTTAGAGTTGCTTGATGGTTAACTCGTTAGTTACTTCTGTGGAACAAGAACTCAAAAGGTGTTTCAATTTTTCTTATTCTGAAAGAGGAAGAACTGCAGTCATTCATGAGGGTCACAGCAATTTATTGCTTTTTTAGGTTTGATTTTCCTAAGCTCCCCAGAAATGCACAAACACACTCAAAAAAAAATTGCCAACAATCAAGACTTCTGTCATTGTCTCTCTACAAAATTCCAGACAAAGTACATGAGCTTAAAAGAGACATTTTTTTTTTTTTTCCCAATTTGATTCATCTCAGGAAAAAGCCTCTTTTGGAACCTTTCAGTGAGGACGATGTCAAAAAGCCAGTGGAAGTCAGTTCTCAGATCTGCCTTCCTGTCCCTTTGAACATCTAATGGCTGGGGGGGCAGAATCTTATTTTGCATTTGATCAACATCACAGGCCATTTCTCTGGGCAATGAAAAAACTGCTCGATGTGAGTCAACAGCCAACTATAATTTAACCCTCCATAAAAGTCCATTTTTGCCAGAAAGTTCACCTTTCTTTAAAAGTTACTAGAACCAGGAGTTAAAATAATTTCTTAAATTTACTTGAAGTGCTGTCCATAATGAGGATTAAATCTTTTTATAACTGCAGCAAAGCCATTTCTGTTCACCGAGGGTTTGAATTCTTTAAAACACCCATTTTAGTCAGGAAAACAGCAGACAGAGAAGCCAATTTTCTGTTAGAATTTAAGCAAGACCCTGTCCATCTCCTGGAGTAACTTGTCTCTATTTTTCCAACTAGTCGCAGGAAATCTTCGTTTTTACAGCTGATGTCTAACACTCTTGATCTCTACACGCCTCATCCTTGCAACAACACATTTTGAGCATCCTTCTAAGATTAAAAAAAAAAATGTACTGCTTCCCTGAGTGCTCAATAAGGCACTGAATTTTTATCGTTTCCAGCCTTGTAAATGGCACAGGCCGTTACAGAACAGCCTGCTTGAAAATACAGGATACAATACTCAAGTAGCTTTGTTAGAGGAGGCAGATCTACTTTTTATAGTGATCAACTAAGGCAAAAGAGATTTTATTTTTAATAAGAAACGAAGGATGAAGTAGTCTTAAAGCAAAATGCCTTCAGCATAGCAGTTAAATTGGAGCAAAGAGGGCTTCAAGTCCCCACTCAGGACTATTTAAAGGAGAAATTATAGTTTGAGGGTTCATCCAAGGGCACTAGGGAATCTGCAACAGGAAGGAGTTGTACAAACCTCGTGTGACCTTCCAGGAGATCCAAGATTGGCATGAAAGAGTAGAGTAAGAGTTTCAAATGAACTTTTGAAAACTTCTACATTGAAGCACCAGTTTACATACCCATCTCCTCAGTCCAGACCACAGCACTCCCATTTCCTCCTTCCCACCCCAGCTGCTCACTGTCCACAGTAACTGTCTCAGCACAGTTGAGTGTCCACAGAGGGATTATGGAAGAGGGAGAACACTGCAACAGTCCCACAGGTATTTGCTTCCAGAAGACTCTTCAAATTCTGATTAGGGTGCGGAGCTAGAAATGTGTCCCATCTCATCCCAACATCCCCCCATCCCTTGCAATGTAAGGCCAGAGCTAGTGGAAAGACAGACTTTTGGCTGTGAGAGCAGCTATTCTTTCCCTCTTCTGCCAAGGAACAGGGATGGTGAGCAGATGTTGTTGATTCAGATGAAGATGCAGTATTAAAGCCATGTAATTAAGCTTACACAATGTGCACCTCTGCCACGCCTGGCTCCGAGAGCTGTCGCACTTCCACCAATACCTTTAAAATTACCCCAAACAGATAACAGAGATGACCTGCTCTTAGCAGGATGGCAAGGTATCTTCCCAAAATTGAACCAAAGTTCCCAGCTATTTCTACAAACAGTGATAGAGGTAGGAAATAAAACCTAGTGCTTTTTACTTGACACTTTTTATTGTAAAAACGAACTACTATGTTCGTTTTAAGGCTCAGTGACAAATCCTGTTTGGTACATCATCACCTTATTAAAAACCCATCACACATGCAGAGAATGCTAAGTTATATTAAATATGCTGTTAACTTGACAAAATACAGCCTGCTGCTTTCCACCCAACTAACATGGCAGCAAAGATGGCACCTTTCCACAGGGTAGGAAACAGCCACCCTTCTCTTTTCGTCACCAAAGCTCCAGATGTCTCCAGCTGAGACACTCAACACAGTAAGATGATGTCAAACCTCTTCTGTCCTGGTTGAGTGTCTCAGCCACAAAGGCTACACCTCAGAAACTCAGCCATACCACCCCATTCCACATCCATGTTCATACATCAGTTTCTGGGATGTGACTGCCACCCAACTGCAATAAGTAAAAGAAATGGAAACAGTCATTTAAAATATTCCATTTATCCAGATATGAAAGAAAGGCTCGACCGATGCTGAACAAGAAGGGAGTTCAAAAAACAAAACCAAAAGATGCCTTAAAGTGACAGGTATTGATGAAGGCAGAAATTACAACTTTTCATCCGACAGTCAAAAGGAGCACAAAGTTCTTTTGCACAGAAGGCAGAGACACGACAGCGTAGCCAGTGCACTCTGCAGTTCCCAGCAGTGCAGTCACACGTGGTTTTGGTGGCTTCAGCCTCCAGATAGAGACTGGGAATAACAAAAGAGTCAGATTTTTAAACATCTTGGAAGGGAGTACATTAATATCACCACTTGGGCAAGTGTAGAAACCCAACGTTATCTCCAGTAATTAAAACACCCTTCAAAGGGAAGCCTTTGCATGGCATTTTAGGGAACTAAGAGCATGTCAATGCCACTTTCCACCCTGTACCAGGCTTCTTTGGAAGATACAACAGATCCATATCTTCTGTCAGCAAGATTCCAGCACGAGCATCAGTGAAGAAAGTAAAATTTACCTTTCATCTCCCTACAAGTATGAGTAGTTATACTCATACCTATTGTTCACACAGTCTCGTTATCTGCAAAGTTCACTTAATTAATCCTTTGGTTTATACTCAATCTGCCTATTTCAGGAACTCAACATCAGCAAATAGACATACTCTTTGCTTGCTCATTGAAGGGTTTTTTAATATGTAGAGAAACAGAAGCTTCTGATTAACCACCCGTGACTGCTTAACTACATGAAAATCAACTGGATTTTCAGCAGTTTCTAAGCTGTTTACACTTTCCCAAAAAAAAAAAAAAAAGTAAAAAGCCTTAGTGCTCAAGTCTTTAAACAGTTCATCCACTAAAGTTGATGTTGTATATACCAGGTATTACAGACACATCTCTCAGCTGCAGCTGAAAGCTGGCAAGATTAATCTCCTTTTGCTCAACATCCCGAGCCTCACAGGAAAACAAACCCCAAAAGAAGGAATAACCTCAGGTCTTGACAAGCAAAGCTTCTTCCACTGGTCTGATTCAAAACAGAAACATTACGTTGTTTTCAACATACGAGTCCCATCTATGCATCATGAAACAATGATGAAAAAAAAGTATGATGCAAAATCTTCTTAAATAGTCACGCAAAATACAAAGAAAGCATACAGAAGCTTGATGCAAAAATCCAGAAATAGTCCAGGGCAGTGCTTGGGCATCACTAAAGATTTAAGGACTACTGTGGATTCTGTGGCCAGCCACAAACTGTCTCATGAGAGGTCATGACAGCATTCTCTGCTGCTAAGATGGGTGAACAGACTGTCATTCCCCATTACAGGTTTGTCTATTGGTTTAAAAAAAAAAAGAAAAAAAAGAAAAAAAAAAAGACCAAGGAAGAGCATACAGTCACGCAGCTGATCGTCGACGAATGACAAAAACACCTCGCTGCAGCTGTCCCAGATAGATTCTCATCTTTGTGCTGTCACTGGTTTTCCTCACCCAGATCTGCATGAAAAAAGGAAAAAAAAGAAAGGGTCAGTGAGATAAACTGGGGAGAAAAAGGGAAAGCCCATACAAAGCAACATGCAGACATTCTTATTGTCAGATCTGAACATCTCTGTTACTTGGGGTGCAAAGATTATTTCCCTTAATCCCTTCTCCTTCTCCAAACTAAGCATTTGCAACCCAAGTAGAAAATGAAATAAAGTTTGTAACTTTATCACCTCAACTTCCTGCTCAAAATACTCATCAAGAAAAATTACTCCTTCTAAGCATCATCAGGAAAGCAAGTTTCCATCTGCCACAGCTCGCAACAGAACTCTGGCATTAAGCTTTACCTAATCAAGAATAAGTCTCTCCAGATCCATAGATCATAAAATTATCTATCCTGGGATTTGCCCAGACAAGTAATGATTAGTCAAATGAAAAGCTTATTCGGATTTTGCTCAGTGAAGCATTTCTTGAAATGTATTAAATAAATTGTATCTGAAGATAAAGGAGCATCTTTAAAAAACACCTGCATGGAAGAATTCACATAACTTGCCAATATTCAGTATGTTTCAAAGGACAAATTATTTCCATAGAGGCAGCCTCTCAGAATTTTTGAAAAATAGAAATCACTTTCAAAAAGTTTAGACCCAAATACCTCTACTTTAAAAATCAAATCTGAGCAAACCACCTCCGCATTTCATCATCCTAATGCATTTAAACATATTTAAATAAATACATGGAAAGTAAGAGTCATCCAGCTCTTAGCACTGGAGTATTTCAGGACACAAGGCCAACATTGCCTCCTGCAAAGGACTATAAAGTTAGTGTTGGCATGTGATTTATCCAAAACTTTAATGGTTTAGATATCCCATTAGCTACAGGCCTGGCATGGGAGATTGACTTAATTCTATTTTTTTAATTATAAATTGACTTTACTAGCAGAAGGCCTCAATATAAAATGAACTTTCTATTTGCCTGCATTTGTACTGTGATTATTTCCCTAGAGAAATTCGAATCCACCTTTGCTGAGAATCATCTCTCTTCTGCAACATTTCCAAGAATTTGCTATGTTTCACTAACCATAAGAACCCTTAAGTCTACAAACTTGGGGCAACTGTACACAACAGCAGACATGTAGAGCTTTATATTCTATCCCAATATGATGGAATGGTATATTAATTTTGCTGAAGTTAACTGTTTTGTTAAATTTTATTCAGAGGAAAATTAAAATTCAGTTTTAAGTGATCATCCCAGTGAAATGACTTATTTACAGAAAATGTGCCACCCAGTTCAGAAAAATAAAAGCATTAAGACATATACTGAACTTAAAACTGATGTTTTGGACATACAATCTATTTTGCAATCAGAAGATAACATCTATTAATTCTAAAGAACTGAAGGAGATGGTGAATAGAAACAACCATATCCACCTCTGGATTTCTTTTATTCCTAGACCGTAAAACAAGCTTCCTCCTTTTTTTCAATTTCCAACAAACTGAGATTGCTCATGGGAATAATAATTTAAAAAAACCCAATCCACAAGAAAACCCTTTCCTGCATGTATTGAAGAGTTTGTTGTTGTCAAAAGGCAAATGACTGAATTGGTTCCACACACTTGGCCAACGATTTCCAGCATTCGATTCACAGTTTCTATGCAAATCACATCAAAAATAATAGAAATGCATTCTATTTTGATCTAAACACACTGTATTTTAAAGAACCTGGACCTGGGAAGATATTTTTTGGGTGTTGTTTGTTTTTTTGTTTTTTTTTTAAAGGGGAATCATCATATCTCAGACTCTGTGTTGGAGAGGCCCACAGAACAATTACAAAATTCAAATCAAGTTTAAGAAAACTGATTCAGACCTTCACACAAAAAAAAAATGCCTCTGATACACTGATAACTGCTTCCTTTCCCCAGCCAGAAGGAGGCAACTGTATGTCATAACATCCCTGATGTTTCTCAAGTCTTTTCACTTTAAGCATTAACGGAAATACTGGTGGGGAGACCCTGTTCCTTTGAATAATTTGACTTCCTTTAGAAACGTTATCAACTTTTGATTGCAGTCTACAACTAGAGACCTCAAATCTAGGTCTGTCTTCTAAACTCAAGCAGGAATCAGTAAGATCAGAGTTTGGCAACCAAGCTTTTAAGTGTGTGATGAAATCCAAGATGTTCACATTGCACTCCTAAGAGAGCACCTTCTCATTTCAGTGTTCTCTGAAGTATTTATCTCTCCAGCTTCTCTCAAAAAAAAAAAAAACCCACTAAGTCAAACCAAACCCCATCATCTCACTTTAAAGTTGAATTCACGCAATAAGAATCAACAGAATTGCATTTCCTTCAAGTTTTCAGGTAAGAGGCTCTCAAAAGATTGAGTTTTAATGTTGTAAGTTAACAGTAATAACTTCAGTCAAATGAGCAGTACTATATTTTTAACACATCCGTTAGCATGCCACTACTACTTCATCTAAATAACCAACCATTGAGCGGAACAACTGTTATTGCAAGGAGAACAGTTGTGATACAAAGCGTATCCCATATGCAACTCATTTTGTTGAAAAGAAAATATTTTCCCTTAGCTGCCAAAACAAGTTAAAGTTGCTTCATTGGCTGATTGAAGAGAAACGCATTCACGGCTGTAATTTCTTTCCTTGAAGTGTCTGCAAGCAAAGGATGAACCTCTCCCTTTGCCCAACTGAGGCGCCGCTCGAGCACAAAGCTTATTTTGCAGCAAGATTCCCATCAATCTTCTTCTGCCTCTCTAAGCCCTCATCGTGTCTCAGACCAGTGACTCCCAACTCGGTGGCATTTTAATTTTTTTAAACTTTGCATTAATAACAACTGCAAGTTGTGCTCTTGAAATAATGGGACTGGAACACTGAATGCAGTGCTGGTGAGATGCAATACGTCAGTTCCCCCCCATTTTCCCCACCTGCCAAACTCTACTACTTGCAAAATGTAGGCTCATTCTTTAGAAAGTCACTTCTCATGTCAAGAAGGGCTCTCTCGACCCAATTTTATCTTGGATTCAGATTCTTTAGACAACAGACTACATCCTTTCTGAAAATAACATTGATTTTTCTCTCAGTCCTTACTAGAAGTGGCTACCTGCCTGCAGCGACTCACAGCTTTCCCCGCTCCCATGAAAAACAAAGCAGCCACTACCTCGTTGGCACCCACAGAACTGATCACGCAGCTGATCTTAGTGTTCTCTTTAGACTCCAGGTAAATGGCCTGGCTCTTGTGGTACCTGCAAAAATATAAAATAAAAAAAAAAAGAAATACATGAAACTATTAGCTGACTGAGAAAAGAAACAGTTCTAAGATTGATAAAGCCAGGATTCTACAAGCATTTGGATTGAGCATATATGAAATTTGTCTCTTTCCACACCACTTTTCCCATCTTCACCAACACAGTGGTGGTCTGATTCTACACACACACTCTCTCTGCATTTAAATGATGGTTCAGGATGCACAAAGCTCTCTCAATTCACTCTCAATTCTGTATGAAGATTCCTGAAAACATGTTTCATGGCTGAAAGAGAGAGGGGCAGAGCACAAAGCCAGAGGACAGGAGAACACCGACTCATAACAAGCCCGTGTTTCCAGAGTTAATCAAAGTAGCCCTTCACATTTCAGACACAGGAGGGATTTTAGAAGGCAGCTCCACATTACGCCTGATAAAATGTGACAGAGAAAAATCACAGACACTCAAAAATTATTCACATTCCCCAATATGAAATTACCAGTGCACTACCACTGTGAAATAGTTAATTGTACTTAATCAGTGCAGTCTAGGTGGTGTTTAAACAAAGACCTCAAATTTCTAATACTGTACCATTTACATACATTTGTCCCTGAGCCTGGGAGATTGCTTGTACTAGACAGAGCTGAGCTATGGTTACCTCCATGATTGTAGCCCTGCATTTCTAGTCCCTGCTGGTGCCGCAGAACCTGTGTTTGAACTTCAATTTCTTTTTATTCTTTCTAGCAGACTCAGTAAAGGAAGGGCTGTTGAAATGATTTCTCGGTCTTCCCCCGAGATTTATATTTCTGGAATATATCTCAAATGTGCTTTGGGAAAAGGAATGCAATTCAGCAGTCTGACTGCGTTAGCAGAGCAAATGTTTTGCTGGTGGTAGCTCTTTCCCCCTTCATGTTAGCACTGAATTTGTTCTGGTATTCCTGAAATGTCTTTAAACACTTCATTTCTTCTTTAGAGTGAGACAAGATGGTCCCTTGTGTGAAAGTTAACTTTGGGAGGAAAGCACTAAGCCTCTTACGAGAGCAAAGCTGTGTCTGTGTTTAGACTCATTCCATCACCCTCTGTGGCATTTGAGCTGATTCTTCTTTTTATGCCTATCACCTTCTCATTTCCTTTGGCTGGGATCCCTCTTTCTTTCGGCTGAAATGTTTGGAGGGCAGGCAATTCCCTGGCTGCCTGCAGATGAAACGAGATCAGTTTTCAGTGTTGAGTTGTGTAACAGCTGCCCACTATCACTAGCAAGCCAATTTGGGGACAGTGTCATCGGCTTTGTCAATCCATATGTC
>JAOXNG010000005.1:19309292-19319689 GCA_028566535.1 Scolopax minor | reverse complement strand
CAACAGGACCACGAGCTGGAGGACACTAGATAAAAGGACAACATTAAAAGCTCAGATGTTACCCCCTTGTGCAGATCTAATCTGAGCTATTATCAGCAGGGACAGCCAGAATAGCTGCAGAGAGAAACAAAAGCACAGCAGCAGGGTTTGAACGCGCTGAGAGAAAACAAAGCCCAGTTTGCAGTAATGGGAAGCTCAACAAGGATATTGGAGAATTGTCTAGATATTCACTCCTACAAAGAAGATATGAACCCAGTCCTGTACATAAGCACTAACTTTTCTCTGTGACCTTTGACAAATCATTTACGGTCATCTGAAGTCAAAGGGCATCCTCCCATTCACTCCAGAGCACTGCTCGACAGCTGCCTTCTCAACCGTGCTGCATTTCCCAGGAGCCTAAATCCCTTCTTCCACGCTCCTGCCTACTTGACCTGGGGGTTCTCTGAGACAGTGTCTGTCTTCTCAGGAAGGACAACTGATCCTGACACAAGAGGACTCCAGGTTTCACCAGGTCAGAGGAGAGGGCAGCAAAACACACATAAAGGACACTCAGGAGTAGGGTAGACAGAAGGTGGCTGTGCCTAATAGTCAATAATTCATTTATAGTCATCAGTATCAAAAAGCAGCGATGTCTACAGTAGTCCTGTTTGAGATAACCAGGCCAGTACATTGACATGGAGCTGCAGATTTCAGACTGACAACTAGTTCAAGCTTTACATCCAGCTGAATTTTCCAATTCTGCTTATGGCCTGAAAGGTCATTCCCAGCTGTGACTCCTCTTTCCTTGTCAGTCTTTTCATTTCTTGTGTCACAGGGAACTTTCCTATCAGGGGGAGAGATGACTAATGATAAATACAACTACTTCATCCTCTCAGTAGCCCCCATGTGCACAATTATCTGTGTAAGCACTAAATGACTTCTTGTCCTAAGAAAGGCCTGAAATCTCTCTTCCAAGTGCAGTGAATTTTTTTTAATGGTACAAGCCTGCAAAACAGACCCCAGAGCCAGATGGGTCACTGTGCAGAGAGACAGACACGCAGACAAAGAAGCTGACCAAAACACATGTACGCAAGGACCACCAAGGATGACCCTAAATTAGACCACCCAGTCACTCTGTTGGCCCGATTTTGAGGAGCCAGAATCTCAGAGCATAAAACGGTGTCCTCACCCGGTTTCCTTGGCCTGTGTTTTAGACCATCGCATATCTCCAGTGACTTCCTGCTACTGACCTCTTATAATAAATCATCCTGGACAGCCTTCCTCCCTCCTGGCAACATCCTGTTCCTTCCTCAAAAAACCTCCCACTCACAATTCCAGGGTTCGATATCAATCTTAAATAAATGCATCTCTGGACTCAACTGCATTCCCTGAGCTACCTTATCTCCTGCCTCTCTAGAAGGTCTATGGTTCAAGAAGCACATGCAGAAGCCTTTTGTGCCTTTTAAATTTTAACTCTACCCTTGTATCCTCTTTCTTTTCCCCATACTTTCTTACAGAGAAGAAAAGTTACCTTCAGGAGGATGTACACTGCAATACAGATGTGTGCTTACTGTGACTTCTGAAAGCGAAAAAAGAAAGCCCAAGAAAGAGACAGTACTGCAATTATCTCTACAGTGAGAAGAGAATCTGTGGGAGAGGTTCTGCTCCACCATCTCCCTTGCTCTAGCTTCCCACTTTCTTGAAGTGAAGAAAAATTCTGTCAATCCATCTACTCATCAGTCCCTTCTTCAGCATCCAACAGTAGGGGACCAATTGTTGCAATTTCACCCTTCCAATTCCCATCCAAAATCCAGCACAGGTGCCTACAGAAAGTCAACTAGCCAAGGACTACAGGGAATCCTTCAGCTAAACAACTGAAGCTAAGTAGGATGAATTGTCCTGCCACAAGTTATGTCTCTGAAAGCCCATGGAATAACTCACAGTCAAAAGGAACCACATTTACACCCTGATCCAGTGAAGTCTCTTTAATGATACACGTTTTTACCTTGCCAACCACAGTGAAGACTGGTTCTTGATGTAATTTTCACTCAGGAACTCTTTCACTATATTATATATATATATATATTTCATTATTTCATCACTTCCGTACCACCTTCAAAACCTTCTGCCTGGTGCCTTGCAGGTTACAATCCTTCCAAAGAATGGGATCACTCAGAAGCAATGAGATTTGCCTGCTTAAGTTTCACATTTACAAGGTTATATGTGACACTGGTGCTTACCTGCTTACCTACTCTTCTTCTTATCTTCCTTTGCTCTACCCTCATCTTTCCTTGCCTTTACAGAGAGTACCAAACTGCCCCCGATCATCTAACCAACTCCCTGGAGTCCATTTCAATGAGGATCTGTTTCTCACTTGAGAAAAATTCCTTGGGTCTCCCCAGACTCGCATCTCCTTTTTGAAAACGTAAGCGTAACCGACTAATTCATTAGCAATTCACTTGATAACGAGCCAATGATCATGGTTAAGAAAAGCAGCGGCGAATAAGTAGATTTACAAGTTGGAAGAAAAAGCTGGAGCAGAAGAAAAGCAAAGCAAAGCAAACAGGCTTTAGTAAGAAAAACAGAGTGGGGTGAGTAAGATGGCATGGCAGTCTCCTAAAATGCCCCCAGAGTTTATAAAGTAATCTTATTCCAGCTCACACATCCCTCAGATGCCCTCCGTCTCCTTATCATCCAACTCACTCAACCATGTCACTGACATATGTACTTAGCAGCAGTTATCGTCAGTGGCACATAAATAAATGGCAGGTATCAAAGAATCAAGGTCGTCAACTCGTCATGAATATTTCAGAGAGAAGCAACATGAAAAGCTCAAGTGTCCCAGCCTCTCAGATTTCCAACAGAAGGAAAAAAATACAAAGCACCACACGCACACACAGACACACACAGAGTCTGCTGAGTCGCCCATCACATGCACGTAGTTCATTTCAAGGCAATACTACATATGTTACAAGACAATCTGTCACATTTTAAAAATATATAAATATATATTATGTATCTCCTCTGTATAATGTGCAAACTCTAAGCAGCTGGCAAGAGGGCAGTGGTGATTTAATGCAAGAAAACTGTGCTTTGCTGAAGGGGCTGGGGACTAGATAGCTTGGTTGTAACAAGAAGCCTCTTTGACAAAGGCGCAGAGTGGCATCTTTTCACACAATTATATGTGGGTCACGTTAACCTCTGCTGTGCAGGATTCCCTTGAGCTGCTTCTGTCTGCATGTCGCTGCAAAGAAATCAAAGCAGAAATTCCTCTTTTTCTTTTTCACAGGCTGGGGCACTGGAGTAAAGGATGGAGACGGAGCAGGAAGGGGTTCCTGGTCCTGTCACACGCAGGGGCAGCTGCTGGCATGAGGTTTCCAGGGAAAGCAGCAGCACATTCCATGCTTTGGAGCCCAGTAGCTTCATTAATGAGATATCTTAATCAATGGACATATCTGAGACTTCAGGCTGTGGCAGTGCACTATAATATTTGGGGTTTTGGCTATTTATAGCCAAAGAGACTTCATTAAGTTTCACTTTCAGCATGTATGGCAGATGCTGTTTGGAAACTATTTGACTTTTGCTCTGTGGACAGAGAGACAGAGGGACAGAAGGCAGACAGATATTTTTTCACAGGCTTTGGAGACACAAATTTTCTCCTTGTGAAGTACAACTCAGATTTGCAAATGGAAATTTCATCAAAACCATCATAATTCATCAAAGAAGGCAAACATTTCTGTAACCAAATCATTCTGGTATTCCACTTTTCTGGATTTGCTTGTTTTTTTAATTTTTGCAGGGACTTTATTTATCAGACAACTCTGTTTCTGGGAGGGGGGTGGCAAACTTTCGATGAGATTAATTCCCCACTTTCTAATATCTTGAAAGTCTATTCTTTATATAGGATTTTTTGCTGGTTTGACATGGTATACAGCAAATAGTCTTTATGTTCCATGGCAACTGGATTTAAATGACAAGATCTTCTAAATTTGAGAAAGTTGCCCTGGAAAACCTGCTTTCATTTATATTAAACTGGGTTCTTTCTCAATGAACTCATTTTGGAAACGAAGGAAACATTCCTTGCAGTGACAACTGATACTCACATTGTCATTCAAGTCCAATTATTTTGTTCATTCACACATTTTCAATAGCAGTTGGCTGCAGGGTTTTGAACTTGCAAAAGACAAGAAGCCAAAAAAGCCTTTGAAGACAGCTGGAGACTGTGAGATAAGGACACAAATTGGAAGTGTCTGCCAAGACACCTAAAAGCAAAGATGAAGACCAACAATTTTGAAGGTATTTAAACATTTTTCACATGTTGAGATCAGTTTCAGATCATGATTTGATATTAAAAAGTACACGGTGGCATTGCCAGAAGCAGTAATTGCTGCTCACCTTTCACCCTCCGCTGCTCATTTCCCATCCAGGCCAAAGTGCTCTTTCTACTCATTTGTGCCAGGAAAACTCTGTGACCAGGAGTTGAACCAGACACAGGAACTTCTCCTGCTTTAAACAAACAAACAAACAAACACACTAAACATTTTAATTTTTTAAATTTTTCTTTTCCTATTCTTTGGCCAAGTTGGATGGCTCCTCCCAGCTGGTTCCCAACCACAGCAGTAGCTGTGCCAGCACAGTAGAAAAAGCAAGAGGCCAGGAGACAACAATGTCTTAAACCAATGTTACCACCAAGCAATTTGTAAGATCAAACCACAGGCTAAATCTCAACTAAAAGCTTTTCAGGTTCAGAGTGAACACTATTAAGATGAATTAAGCAATTCACAGTGCTCAGAGCTGCAGTTTTAAATGTAGTTTAAACCTTTATTTTCAACACTTTCTCCTGTAACAAAAATGGCCTGAAAGAAACCAGATAGGAAGACCATTAATTCCAGGTTTCTGTAGAACAGGTTTCTTGTGTGTATTTTGTTTAATACAAAAGCATATCTCTGCACTGCAGTCACTAGCACTGTGACTCCACTATGCTGGAGAGATACCAGAACTACCTTAAAATTCACTAGTGCGGGTCCTGATAACCATCTAGTCTCAACAGCAGAGGCTCAGCACCAACTAATTTGTCCTGACAAGATTATTTGCAAATTAGGTGAGGAGGTCAGACAGACGCCCTATAACCGCACAAAAATGTAGTAAACATCAGCTCCAAGTTTATACCCTACCTACTTTCTAAATGATTTTCACAGGCCATTCGCTTCATGTGCCCCCTCAGTGCCAAGTTTCACCCACTCCTAGGCCCAGTTTCAACCAAGAATATGGTTACATGCCTTGCTCAGGCTGAGATTGCAGGTGTCTACTCACCTTGGTTGGCCATCATTCAGCTGAATGGTAGGAAACAGATCCCCAGCTGGGAAGACTCGAGTGGGGTGATGGTTAACACCAGGCAGAAACTGGATCACTGGAATTAAACACATGTAAAGCTGAGGAGAGCGGGAGCAGGTTTTGCCTTGAACTAACAACAAAATGGTTTCTAGATGTTTATACATCATATCTCTGTGCTAGATGTAAGAGCCTTCCCCATCTGGAGGGCTAAACTAGTCAGATGATGTTATTGTGAGAACAATTTTGGATCACAATCAGAACATCCTCCTCTATTGTGCTCCTCAAAGGGTCTGTCTCTGTTTTGTCATGCAGAGGCATGAGCTGCCTGTCAGTGAAATGAGCAGAGGACAGAGGGATTTCCCACGCAAAACAATCCAAATCCCACGGACTCACATGAACCCATTCCAGATGTCTCAACAGTTCCTACCGACACGCGGCACAAGCATGGCCAAATGACAGAAGGAGCTGGAAGAGGGTTCACAGTTGTCTTTAATTCTCAGCTTCATAGTCTAATTGGAAAACAAATTTCTGGAGTGTATGCCCTGCTCTGTATTTTTGGAATCCGGGGAGCACTAACAGAAGTGAGAGTGCCTGGTGTGAGCCATTGCACATCTGGAGGGTAATATCCTCTCAGTCCTACGGGTATGTAGGTAGAGATGTGAGTTTTGGTTTCCTGTCTCACAGCCACAGCACTGGTCTATTCTGGGGTGATTCAAGTTCTCAAGTTTTGCTTGCACTAAACTAGAACAGATATAAAAACCCTTTCTTGTCCCCAGTTCTGTTCTCCTCTGTGCATTTCTTCTTCACTTGACCTTCACTCTCAAACTTCTACTTCCCCAAATGTGCCTGTTTATCTAGCTGCAATCTACCTGCCCTCCCAAAACTTACTTCTTCCCTGTACCTCCATATCTGTTGGATGCACTTTTGCCCTGTTACTGCAGTGAGATTTCCCTCACTCAGATCCTGACACATACTCTCTCTCCCTGACACTTTGGGTCTAATTCTGACAAAGGCAGATGGATGCAGTACAGATTTCTTCACCTAAGGCAGCAGCATTAGAAAACCTTTACAGTCAATAATAAGGAATAGAAATTTCCAAGGCGTGATTCAGATTATCCCAAAGTGAATCACTGAACTGGAATATGGGTGACTAAATCATGTAAATATCTGCAGTGTAAACAGCTAAACTCAGTTAAAAGAAATCACGGCTTCTCTTTGCTGAGACTCCTCTTGGCCACAGAAGAACGTCACGCACTCCAATTTGTTCCTTGTTATTTTGTAACGATACACACAAATAAATTATAACTTGGCTATCTACTAAATCAAAACTATGGATAACCTTTTTTTTTCACCACTTCAGGAACAAGCCTTTCTTATAACCTCCACAGCTTTTGTAAGCCTCCTGCTCACCGACTGAAAAGTTTCAAAAGGATGTGGGGAAGGAAAGGGTGCTAAGATCCTGGGGCCCTCCCTGAGCACACCCCATGGCCTTCCACCGCCTCACGCGTCTGAATAAGAATCTGAACACCAAACTCAAAGCTCGGGTGTGAAAATGGCCTGGGGGTGGGGGCCTCAGGCAGGCAGAGGCCATTTAGGACAAAGTTATTTGTAACCTTTAGAGTAATTCTAAAAGCTTTTCAGGTAAAAGGCTGAATTGGTTTCTGTCTGAGCAAATCTGACATAGAAAGAGGTAGCCCCATCAGGAGGTGACATAACCCAGATGCCACAGTGACTTGACACTGACTTTAGAGCACTCTAGAGAGAGGAAGCAACTTCCCCTTGATCAGGCAACACCCAGGACCTCTCCTGCATCACTGAACACTCAGAAACGCCCCATCCCACTCACCTCCCCCTAGACAAAATGAAATGTTGTCCCCTATGCATCATTCATCAAAGCCAGGCCCCGTAATTAATAGCACCATTTGTTCAGGGGATTTCAACAGGTACTGAAATCCAAAGCATCAAAGCATGGCCAGTCTCATCCTGGTCTGGCAGATATAAATATGCCAGAAGGACTTTCACAGACAGGACAGTGACTCAGGAATCACTGTCCCTCTAAAAGGGGTTTTAAAGGTCTTTCAAAACACCGAGATACTGCAAAATAGGTTCTTGTCTTCAGCACAGATGATGCTAAGAAAACAGTTTTTGATTTTTTTTGAGGCAAGATTTAGGGCTGGAATTGTCTGCACAAAAAAGGGAACAGCCCTAATTACAACAACTACCAAAGCTTCAAACACTCAACAAGCTGGGAGTAGCGAGGTACAATGCAGGCCTGGCTGTGCTGCCTTTGCCTTTGGCAACACCTCCCATCACAGCAGTAGAAACATGGGAGCAGTTCTTACCAAGAGGCTGTTGTCCGCATCAGAGGTTCAGTCCAGGGTCTACCAAGCCAGAGGCACAGGACTTGGCTGGAACCCCCTTCTCCTACCACTGCAGCACAGAATGGCTCAGCCCAGCACAAGATCTCAGCCTCCTTCTTAAAACTCCTCAGCTTCTCTGGAATGATTTTTTGGGGCCTGTGGTTTTACAGCAAAGTGGAATTTAAAGAACAAAACCTTGGTTCATTACATCATGGCTCCAGTAATGTCTAGGAACATTTTACATTTGATAAAACCTCCCCAGGTTACTTTCTGAAAGCCTTGCGGTCAAGTCACGGGGCTGGAAACACAAGAATGATGTAAGTAACCACTGAATAGCTCATAGATCAGTTCTCTCGTGATGGTAGCAGAGAAACTTGGGAGAGGCATCGCTCCTCCTTCATGGCAATGTGGTAATTAGCCAAAGTCAAAGAACTGTTACACCTATGGAAAGAGAGGAAGAATGGCCTGGAGTTAAGACATGCTCAGTCTTGCTTTGGCAGAATTCCGGGTCCAAGGCTGCCCACAGTGGCTACTCTCTGCAGGAGTATTGCCCTTCTTATCTGTGGCTTGGTTCCTCTGGGTGTATTATCCCACCTCCTGCCCCTCTGGTCTGGAAGCTCTCTAAGGAAAGAAGGTGAAAGACCCATCTTTGACGGTAAGTTTGTAGGGTGTGAGACTTTGCTCTCCATCCTGGTTCTTTAAGTAGAGGTGAACCTTCCTGCTTGGCTATATGGGAGCTAGAGTGCATGGTCAGAGGGCATCCCTTCCAGCCTGACAGGTTTGCAGATCTTACCTCTGCTAAACCCAGATAAAAATGGCAAACCACAGGGATATGAAAAATGCCAAGCTACACAGGGGGAACCGAGGTAAACTTTTCCAAGAAACCCTTACTTTAAAGGGAATCTCTGTTTCATCCTTGTACATTCTGCCAAACACTTAATTTCACAATGTATTATTAACTGGATAAGCCCTGTGCTTTGGTGGAGTACTGTATTCTTTCTAACAGAGACAAAGTGTGAACCTTAAATCTTCATGTAAAGCCATGTAAGCACAATTTGTGTATTTAACAATGTAAGGATGGGCAGGAGTCGACCTTAAAATTCTGACCTCAGGTGACTTCTCCCACGTCACTCAAGTTAAAGACAAGTTGAGGCACAATAACCAAGAATTCTGATTCCTGTACTGTACGTACAACCACTAGTTCCTGCTGCTTCTCATCAGAGCAATGTCACCATGAGACTTCTATCCAACTCAGAAAGTAGAAGTGACAGCAGCTCTTTGTTGTGACTGGCCCCTAAGCCTCCCTTGTCACACCGTAATTAGTTTGCTGGATTGCTTTATTGCAATTGGGGTATTCCATTCGCAAGTGCCTCTGGATGGCTAATGCAAAGATAAGTCTCAAAAGCAGAGACTACTACAATGATACAACCCCTAAGAATGAGAGGTTTCTCTTAACTGGGTGGCTCATCCATTTTGCTTGCTTTCCATTACCGATTTAACAAAAGCCTTTGATTTTGCCTTGAAGACTCAAAGGAGTTGGAGCTTTTGTGGTAGGCACAAGACTCAAGGACAGTACCTGTCCCAAAGAGCCGATTACAGGCAACAGGTAAGAAAAAAAAATAATCAATAGTAACACTAGCTCTTCCTCTTTATGAAACAGGAAACGATCATGAGGAGATTGAATGAGCTGCCTGGTATCATTTCAGCTGAATCAGAACACACAGCATTAGGTAACGACTCAACCAGAAGACCACCCTTCCTCCTGAACTGTACCTGGAGATCTAAATGCAAGAAGCCTGGCAAAGGAAGGATTATATGGTTGAGCTGAAGATTTCTGGATACCCTGAGGCTTTGCCACAAACCACCTCCCCTCCACGCCTTGGCACAAGTTCCTTGTCAAAGCGCCTGAAGATAAATGCTCAGGTCTGACACTGGTCCCAGTAGCCCATCTGCAAGCTTCAGCACTAACTTCCTGGTAGGTGCCTCCCTTTCAAACTGGAATACAATTTACAAAGCCTTTAATTTTAAACTTTCTCATCACTGACCTAATAAAACTAAATGACAGGTAATGGTCCCAGAAGCCAGGAACTATTAGATCTTTCTCAACACTAATAAGGGCTGATCAGATGCTTGTGCACTCCTTTTCCAGCTCATGAAAGCCTGGTTCCCCAAGGACTCTGCAACTGAGGGAGAAAAAGGAAACCAACCCTTGCACAGGCAAGAGAAGAAGGGAAAGGAGTAAAAAAAAAAAAAAGAAGCAAAAATCCTTGTCAATGCAAACACTTAAACACTTAAAACTGAAAATGGTTCACAGGATCACTGCGGATAATGCCTGCTCTCTTCTTGGAGTTCATCTGGGCCCCACGTGCTTGCTCCATTTCCCCACCAGGGCACTGGGGGCTCTCCAAGGCGCTGGAGGCATCGTGGCTACACAGAGGCATGTAGCAAACCGGCTCTGATTTCTGCCCAAAGGCATCAGTGTCACACCGGTCGGGATGTCAGCTTGGGAGAATGTCAAGGCAGCAGTCACGGTGTGCTGTCACAAAGAGAAATAGATATCATTTCAAACACACAGCTCTGGAGAGAGGAGGGAGAGCCAGAAAAAATAATCCCATAATGCACTTTTTTGGGGGGGGAGAGAGGGCCAAGGAGGCTTAACTCTGCTTTGGCCACACTAGAGGAGGCAAAGGATATGTCTTTACAGCCAATGTGTCACTTGCTGGG
>JAOXNG010000005.1:19201212-19216167 GCA_028566535.1 Scolopax minor | reverse complement strand
GAGTTACCCAGAAGTCAGTGTTTGCATCTCTGCAATGCCAGTGGACATTTGCGGATGTATAAATACTGCATATAAGATCAATAAATGATTACTAGCTCTGTTAACAAGTGGCTAATGTCTTGTTACAGACTTTTATAGAGTCCAGTTGGTCAATAGGTTGCAATTAACCATGACTTATGATCACCTGTATCACATAATAACCATGCCTGTAATATGCTTACACAGTCTATTCATCATGCATTAATCCTTTTAAATTTATTTATGAATATACTCTTACTCTAATGTTTCACCAAATGGAGTAATAATAACTGGCAAAAGAAGAATAGCTATGCATTTTGCAGCCATGTTTTCCCCAGCCCAAGGAACAGATTTTGAATCAGAGGTTCAGTTCAAATCCACTCCTGGAGATTAGATCCCAAGCATTAGTCCAGGCTGAAAGTATTCAGAGAGTCCCTGAATTCAGTTAGAAGGAACACAGGTCAGCCATCTCAGGGAATGACTACAAAAGAGGAAAAACACTGGGGAATAAAACAGACCACAAAGGAATAAACAAAGCCACAGACTCCAGTGATGTAAATAGTAGAAACTATTGCAAAATCTCTTTTTAATCTCTTTGGACTAGAAGCTCTGCCTAGAAAGCCCTTCACTGCATATATATCTAGCCACTTAAAGCAAGGAGCCAGGCAGCAGCCACGGTGCACCTGTGGCAGTGCAGAGAACCCCCCCAGACCGCACAGCTTAAATATATATAGTTTTTTGCATACAGATATATATCCTTGTTTTATGAACTCCAGCTTGTACGTCTTGATTCACTCTTATTTTTCTAAGGTGTAAGGACTGGATCCCAGACTGCTTCATCCCAGTAACATGTTCCCACAGATGGAACAGAACAGGTTTTAAACCTCAGTGAGCACCAATTTATATACCAACGCTATGGCCCTCCACACCCTTCAGACAGCAAAGGCATTAAAACATGAGTTTTGATATCTGCTTTCTTCCCTACGTGGTGCCAGAGTGGTGAATGTATGTATCAGCAGTTGTATGTATAATTGCGCGGAGCGTGAAGTTTTGCCTATCATCTTAAAAATCAAGCGGTTAAAGGGTATTTCAGAAATCCTTAATGGGATTTTCCCACCAGTAAACCCTGTGCTCAATGGTACGTTTTAATAAGAGCAGAATCCAAATCTCATTTATTGACTAAGAAGGTTGTGTTGAGGGTAACATTAGGGGAGGCTTTGCCAGAGAAAACAGAAGACTTAATAAGAGAAAGGCTCAAGAGTATTAGTAAGAAAAGTTGTGAGCTGCCTACAGGCTTTTTCTCTTCTGGTATCAGAGTGGAAGAAAAGCCCCTGTGGTTGATTCATTATGCTGTTTCATTTCTTCATATATAATTTACATGCAATGTAAATACTGTAAATTATTATTTCTGGATTGCATTTTTGGGCCCTGATCCAAAGCCCACTGAAGCTGAGAGAAAGACTTCTAGGTTGCAAAAAATCAAACATTATTGAGAAACAGGCCTATTATATGCCAACACTCATTAGAAAGGAGTTTATATTCTAGCAAGGGTTAAAGACTCAGCCCCCTGCTCAGCAAAATGTTAAGTACATGCTTAACTTTAAGGTTACACTCAAATCCCAAGTGTAACTAAAGCACATGCTTAATTGCTTTGCTGAATCAAAGCGAGTACAGATTTTTATCTGAATTTAACTGCAGCCGTAATCTGGACTACCGGGTGGCTGATACCACAACCAACTTTCTTGAAGAGGTTTGGAACTTTCTTATTTTGGATCCATCCAGCCACAAAAAAACCCCCATAAGGAATAATCGCAATGAATAGAATTGTTTTTCAAGTTCAGGGAAAGAAAAAAAATTCATTCTGTACGCATTTAGTTCTTAGATGAAGGCTTGCATCTGTTTTTCTTTTACATGGACTCCTTTGCTCATCACTGCTGTGTTGATTTTCTCGTCACCCTGAGCTGCTCCAAGAGCTCAGTGGGTAAATCCCTCCTTCCTCAGGAGCAGAAAAAACTCCTTATTTGGGTGGCAAAGCAAAGCCAAGTGTCTGAGATCTCTGTGCCTTATGATCCCAATAATCCAGTGTTGGAACAGGATGACCTTAAAGGTCCTTTCCATTAAAATCTTACAGACTTAACAGTACTTTTGGATAAAAAGCAGTAATTCAGATAATGCTTGTGGCCTATTCCCTTGCTCCTCTGGCTTACCTTTGTCGTCTTGCACCAAGGTGGGAGAATATCTTCACGAATGAAGGAATTGTCTTCACCTCCCTAATTCAGCGTGATAAATCCAGTTTCTCTATAATTCCACTCTCTTCACACTTGAATTTAAAGACAACTTCACAACCTTTCATCCTCTCAATGCTTTTTGTCAGGTGACGAAAAACAATTAGTCCTGATCCTGAGGTTAGGAACTAAAATTTTAGCAAGTTTAACTATGGACAAACCAGCACCGCTCAAGTTCCTGTGTGAGTATAAACAGAGCAGCCTGCTCCAACAGTGGCCTTTTTTTGGTGTTTTTTGACAATACGTAGATCCCAGAGAAAGGCTGTGGGAAAGCAGTGATGACGACTCGGTCATAAATCCACCAGTTCCTAGGTTTGTGCCCCAAAGCTGAACCACCCAGCTCTACCACCTCCCTTGCTTTTAAACTACCCCCAAGAAGGCAGCTGCGGAAGGACAGGCACATGTCTTGAAGCTCAAGACCTCCATAAACCCTTCCTTGGATTTCTCCCTAGGGTGCCCTCAGGGTCATTTTAAGGTTTTCTCCCTCTTTCCTTGTATGTAAACAGCAAGTGTGAAAAGTAAGAACGGCAGCAAATAAAGCAAGTAATTTACATTTCATGTGTGAGCCCAAGTATTTCACCACAGGCTCCCTGCTCAGGCCTTCTCATCACCCTGGGAACGCAGAGATTTGGGAACGCACACAGGGTGCCACAATCTTTCAGCACTCTTCAGATGGCCATGGCTGCCGCTGCTTTGGGGAAACTCTAGAGAAATACTCCAGAGCTGTGCAGTGATTTGTTAACGTCATCAAGAACGAGGAAAGATTGCAGGGGAGAAGTCATACATATTAAAACCAGAGAGACAACTCTGATATATATGTTGGAGGTCTTTCAAGGTTACCATATGCCACTGGATGAATCCCAAGTCTCTTAAGGTAGAGGTGAGAAATGTTCAAATTATTTGATTAACTTCAAAAGGAAAGATTTTTATGCCTCTACCTTTTGGCATCCCTACTCTGTCCCAAGCCATGAAGAACTAGGAAACTTAGAAGAAAGCCGGCTCCATACCTCTGACCAATAGATTCCAAAAACTGTTGTAATCTTGGCTCACTTATGTGAGCCAATTTTGAGAAAGGAAAATCTGTGCCAACGTTACAGTAATTGCCTGTCAGGAGCCTCTTTGTTGAAAATAACATTTTTTTTCTTTTAAGTGGAAATTGGGACAGCCATGGAGAAATATCAAAGCTGCATTTTGCACCACTGAAAACTTCTGACAAACAAGCAACAGCTAATTCCCTCTCAGTTTATCATTTTCTTAAACAGCCCCTCAGAAACACATTGCGGCTGTCAGTGGTTGCCCACAGAAAATGATTTGTACTGACCCATTTCAGATGACCAGAAGTCAGAATTTGTCATGAGACAGCAGAATTGTATTCAAAGTATTTCCAATTAATTTCTCTTCTCCCTTTTTGCCCAAGTGAAACGCAAGCAGAGCCTCCACCTGCTGGCACTCCTGCCAGAGGCACCCCCAGGGGCAGAGCAAACCCCCTGCACCAGGGTAGAGCCCCTCTAACCCAGGAAGCCACGGGTTCTCCAACTGAGCAGAAGTGGGAGCCTGGAAGTCCCAGCCATTGGATTAAAGCTCCTAGTAGAAACTTCTCTCTATTGTGGAGTAACTGGGGACTTTGAGGGCTCTAAATCCTCACTGTATCCAGTGGCATCTTTTAGTTAGGAAGTCTGAAGGGAGCAGCAATGCCACTTGCTGTCCAATCTATTCCCAAAGCTCTGCTCTGCACCCAACCCACCTTCCCCATCCCCAGGCGTGGGTTCTTGTCTGCCTGCCAGGCAGCAAAGGGAGGCCGCAGCGATGGGTATTCCCCTTTTACAAAAAACGGAAGATAATATACCATCCCTCAAGGTGCAAGAAGCTCACGCTTAATAAATCAGGGAAATTAAATGCCGAGGATTGCGTAGGTGCGTGGCTTCTATCCCATAATCCCACTCCAAAGAGAGCTTTCGTGCTGCCACTCCCTAGCAACGCCGGCACGCAGCTTGTTTTACGACTCCCTTCAGGTGCGGGTGGCCGAGGGAGATGCTGTGTGGGCCACTGGAAGATGAACAGCCGTGCCACGTAGCGGAGGGGCTGCGGGTAAAGCCGGGGCAGGGCTGCACCCCAAGGACTATCTGCTCCGTCTCCCATCGCTGCACACCAGCAGGAACCACACACCACGGGGACAACCTGCAGGGCAGGATTATTTAAGCAGTTTCCAACCTGAAAGACGGCCTCGTACTCGCAGGGAATGACGTGATGTGAAACACACGGCTCCCAACATCAAAACAATTGGAAAAATTGCACGTTGGCTGGTATCATTTTCAATGCAGCTGTTCATGGTCTAAATAATGTTCCATGTAGAACGTGTGCTTTAATTGTAATGAAAGCTGACAAATTTGTTCAGATGGTAATTCTCATAATTTGTCCTACGAAGTGGGCTCCCATTGTTACAAATGTGTTATTTTGACATAGCAGACTATTTTTTTCCTAGGGAACCAAAAACCAACACACAAGTCAGAAGTCTACAAAGGGCTCAGCCAGCAGCTGTTACTATTCGATGACTGGTGCACGACCTGCAGTTCCCTGGAAATAAATTCTTTCTTTACAGGAAAGTATGAAGAGCATGAAAGTGAGGGGGTTCCTAAAAAGAACTAAGGCTGTCTCAAAACAAGGAGAAGTGAAATGTAGAAACTCAACAAAGCTCATTCCAAACGCACTCTCCCCAGCGGCTCCTCGCAGGCCAGTTCTCCCAACACAAGTCACAAGAAGCTGCTGCTCAAGAAACTGTTCAGACAAGAAAATCCTGGGCTGACACCATGGTCTGGGTATGATTCTGCTGTAAGCAGTGATTATGGGCTACCACACACACCTGCTTCTTCTGCCACTGCCTTCTCATTGGTCTCACCAAGAACAGTTTTTGAACTTCTCCACAAAACCTTTTTGGCCCATACACAGACATGACACACAGAGTTGTCATACAGCCTGGTGTGTGAGACAATACACCGGGTGGTTAGGTGTAGGTGTTTGATGGTTTCCAAGTTCTTCCTCCGACAGGCTCCTGTGTGAAAACCTTGCACTTAAACAACTCATCCTGTCATTCTGCTACGCTCTTGGCTCCCGCGAGCCTGCTGGCTGCAGAGATGTGCCAGCTGGGTAGGAAATCACAGTATCCTTCTCTCATGCCAGCTTTTAGGTGTAGCAGACTTACTCATCCTCCTGCCATCAAGCTGACACGTTCCTGATTTGCCCAGACTCGAGCTGGCATGGCTTGAGGAAAGACATTACTGGTCAGTTTCAGTTGCCTCATTCCCAGTGGTTGTACAGTCAACAGACCTGACATACAGCTGTCCTACACAGAGCTTCAACTTTGCTTTACCTCGACTGGAACAGAAGTGGTTTCTCATCCCTGTAATTACGTACACTGCAGCCATCCCTTCATACCTCTGGGAGACCTGGTTTCTCACGTCACATATTTCAGCAGCAATCCTGTTATGGGAGACACGTGTTTTCCTTCAATGGCCTGGCCCCTTAACAAGTGCCTATGTATGTAATATTTCCTGACACCTCTCTTTATTATCTCTAGACTCTCCCCATTCTCAAGTACTGGTCTCTCAAGCTTCTTCCTCTGTTTCATTCATCACAGAAGTGATTATGCCCCTTTAAGTTCCCAATGGTTACATTAGCCAAGGACATTCCCAAAAGCTATCTAAACTTCAATGGACACTTGACGGTCATTTAGACCTTCTGGCTGCCTTATGGCAATGCCACTCTTATTCTATTCATGTCTTCTACACCAAACTAAGAAAAGACAGAGAACATGATCCCACAGAAAGGTGGACCACACTCCAGCAGTCATTTTAACTGAGCAGGGAACATCCTCAGTGACAAATCTTCTGTATCTGATTCTTAACAAGCAATTAATGAACACACAAGCATATTCAGATATCTCAAATCATGACCAGAGTGGAAACAAGTGCCTGAACCGTCCTCATGCATCCACCCCCCTCTGCCAACCAAGGCAGCACAGAAACCTCACTGGTGACAAGGAGAAGCTGGAGCCAACGCTGACCCAGAAAGATCAATTCAGGGTCTGTAGAATCAAATCCTAGTTTAAATATCAGTGCTCAGGATCTCACAGCTCAGGTCTATGAGAGACTTTCAGTATGATCCATATCTCCAAAGGTACTTTTATTTTTAAATTGATATATAATATCCCAGTACAAACATGCCTTTGCGCACCTAGCTTATAACAGTTTGTCTGTTATAAATCAAGACTAGCAAAGCAAGTATAAACCTACTCTATAAAAGTATTAGGCCACAGGGTTTACTATACATCTGTGTTTTCCAGTCCCTTGAAGTTGTCTTCAAGGGCCAGTTGTGCTTCGGGCACTCTGGAAGGGTCAACACTTGAGACAGGGGACAAAGCTGAAGACATGAGAGAGACCCAGGAGTTTCTAAACGGCACATTCTTTGGGACCATTCTTCGTGGTCAAGGTTAAGACAAACCTTTACAATTGTGTAGCTGTTAAGTGCCTGAGAGTTTGCTAAGATCTGTCTTTCATACAGCAAATGGGTGCAGTAAAGGCAGAGACAAAGTTAAACTTACAATATGATGCATTATTATGCAGCCAGAATTTCCTGCCACAAGGGAAAGAGTACGCAAAGTGCAAAGAAGAAGAGGTACCTCTAACGTTCACTGCATCCGTTTCCCTGGAAGGCATTTGAAAAGAGGAGTCCCCAGACAGTAACTCCCCCATTCTGTACATCTGGGGCTAGAACCTGAGCTAAGAAATGAATTTATCTATAGGCACATAATTGCAAAATTCTTCATTCAGCAAGAACTCGTGCACTTTCATCTAGAGCATCTGGTATCGATTTCGTTCACAGGGGCCACTGATTGAATCCAGTACGGTGATTCCCATGTAATTCACAATCATCTCCTGACACTGGCCTTGTTAGGTGGGAAGAAAAGGGAAGAACAGACAGGAAAAGCAAAACGATCACAGGACGCTTGCAATTTCAGTTGCTTGGTTTTGGATAGAACAGAGTATCAAACCCAAAGGAAAAGCTGGGCACGGTGAGACTCGCCAGCTCACAGGACAATGGATCACAGAGAGAAATAAATGACTCAGACTCATCTGCCCAAAAAGTTAATAACTAAGCAAAAACCAGGATCGATACCTCCAACGCCCAGTACAGCATCAACTGAGAGACTAAAAAGCAATTCAAGGTGAACAACTATTACTCTGAACTACATCCAAAATTGAAACATGGAGTCAGACTATTGAATGAGCTAAGAGTCGGGTTCTTAAAACACACAAAAGCATCAAATTGGCACCAGATTTCAAAGAACTTAACATCTATTGAATGCCTTAAAGAAGCGCTGATTTCCAAAAGAGGTCACACACTGGCAAACTAAAAGTAAAAGTCTATTGGCTTATGCAGATGGCTAAAGAGGAATAAGGACTTCTAAAAAGATCCCATGCCCAGCAGTCAAGAGGAGACACCAAAGAAATACTGGTAACAAGAATGGCATCAACGCAACGATGGGATTAATCAAAGGAATCCAAGAAAGAAGACTCAGTAAACTACATTCAATGAAAACAAGTCCAAAAGGGATCCCCAACAGCAGTTCTGATTCCTTCTTTATCTAATACTCCCGAAAACCCAGGGAAACAGTTTATGGCCTCAGTTCTAGACGCTTGCCAGTAACACATTGCTGGCATTTTAAACCCAGTCCTAACCTCAGCTACCTCACTTAACTTCCCAATCCTTTTTTGCTGATTCTAGTGGTGTTAATTCCAGTTCACTCACATGCAAGGAACAGAAGAATTCAAAGATTAAAGAAAAATAAAATAATCTTCTGAGTTCTAGTTGAAGAAAGTTGATCTTTGGTTAACAACAAACAATAAAAGCACAAAGACTGTCCAGTCTACTGTGTTCAGAGCTCTCTTTTCCTCACTGCACTTAAAAGTTCCTTCTATTCTCAGTCTGTCAGACCAGGCTATCCCACCCTACTTAGTACTTTTGAAATACACAGCTTGCAAAATTACATTTGGCCTTTTGAGGTTTCCAGATTTTTCCCCTAAAGATCCATTTCTTCCTTTGTAACTGTTTCTTCTTAGAAGAGACTCAGATCCCTTTCTCCAAACAAGAAGCAAATAAATGGGTTCATTCAACTCATTCCACCAGAAAAAAAAGGATTTTCAAGAGTTTACAGAGTTTTAAAAAGCCTTTACATAAACAATTAATATTTCAAGTATTATCAGCTTCCTGATATTGAAAGTCTCTGTAGGAGAAGAAAAAGAAAAATATTAAGTAACACTAAAGCCATGTAGAAGGGAAATTTCAGAGTTACTAGAAGTGGAAAGCCAAAAGGATTTTATAATACCCCAGCTAATTCTTGGAGGATCCTTATTCCAGATTTGTTTCCAGAGCAGATGGACAGCAGCCATAAAGACCTTGATAGGTAACACTGAGAGATAATCCAATGGGAATGAGCAATGTGAAAAGAAGCATCCCAAGGGGTGTAACTACCCAGGAGCTAAAGTCAGGAAAGACAAATGTGAATTTTTTCAGTTCCCCATACTTGAGTAATGCAACTGATGCCAACAGATATATAAAAACAACTGAACCATCCATTTATAGCAGATGCCCTTTCTCCAAAAGATGTACTTCTCTGAGACACTAGACTTGCAAAAGAAGAGTCCCCTTGTCAATCCTTAAACACCTATTTAATTAAGAATCAGGAACTCTGTGATTCAGGTTTGGACCTTTCTGCTGTTTTCTCCAGTCTCCACCAACTGCAGAGAAGGTCAAAGGACCAAAAACCCCCTTTCAGGCATCGAAACTGAAGGTCCGGAGTTAAAATGAATGTATCTTTCTGCAGTGCAGAACTCTGAGAAGTGTTTAAATGAATCGGGTGGAGAAAAGCTCTGTAGTCAATCATCCTTATGTTTGTAAATGCTTTTGACTTTGCTATTACTCACCTGACTCCAGTGCTTTGTGCTCTATTCAATACATCAATATATAAACTGAGGTCACGGACAGATGGGTGTTACAATGCTTTCCCAAATATTAGTGATTTATTCCCAGTCTCGGAGATATTATTTTAATATATCTTACTTTGTCAATATAATTGTGATGGAATGCCCCTTCAGGTGATTTGTAAAGGTGAAAAAAAAAAGCACCTCTGTTCAAAGTAGCAAAGAAATGAGGAAAAGCAAATGAGCAAGATGTATTAGATACTGTCTCATAAACACCTGTGTTTCAACAGCAGTTAAATGGATGTAAGACACAACGTCTCGCAGGTCCAGTTTAGAACTTATATACCTCTCCCACCACACATCTCTGACACGTCACACAAGCAGGAAGTCAAGCAAAGTAACAGAGACTGGGGTATGCTTTTGTGTGAAATAAAATCTAGACTAATAAAACTACTGGTCTCACAAATTTTACAGCAATAGGTAGGTACCTGGAAATATCCTACGGAAAGTGAAAGCTTCCTGTACACTGTAGCTCAAAGGTGATGCACATTAACCTAAATTTATAATAACAAGAATAGTAATTAAAAAAAAACTAAACAACAAACCAAAATAAAACAAAACCCAACAGAAACAGTGGTACAATATTACCACTTTATAAGATCACAATGTGAGAAAATGCAAATACTCCTATTAAGTATAACATTTATTCTTTTCTACAGTGTAAGTAGTCTTACATGTTCCTGCATTTTCTACTAAGTATGGGACTTACTACAGTAGTCTCTACATGAAAAGATATTTATCAGACAATAGACAAGACATGCAGCCAGCCTGAGTAAACATCATGATTCATAATTTGTATTTTTTGACATTTTGTGCAGCCTTAATGTTAAATTAATCTTGTTTTATTGCATTTAACTGAGCAGTAGTTGGAGCTGACAGCTAAGTTGCTACCACCATCAGAGCTCTGGGAACTGAATTTCTTTTTATTTAAACCAACCTTCTACAAGCTTCACTGATTTTGGTAAAAAAACTACCAAACTTTGATGATAGAAAACGAGTCCCAAAGAGCCTCTCTCCAACTCAACTTTCCGAGAGCCTCTCACCAACTGACAGATAACTCATTTCAAACGTGCTTTTTGAGAAGCAGATTAAATACTTTACAATCTCTCAGCTTCTCTTGGAGCTTCTCCCAGCTCCAAACGCCAAGCCCTTATCTGGACCAAGTAACAGCCATCAAAGTCCTGAGCATCTTATTGGAAGAAAATCCCAACTGCCTTTATCTGCAAATTGCTGCCAAAGTCTACCTACCGAGTGTCAGGCTGGATTACCCGTGGCTGACCAAGACCCACGCTCTTTCACAAAGCCTCATTATAATTTGATTCTTTTTTTAGTAGATGGCTAATGGACAAGGATATGCAGTAGCATATAAGAATAAGAGTATAAAATGCAAATGCACATGTACAGTTACTTCTATTGCTCTCTGCCTCTCTCTTTCACTGTGTATAAACACAGGCTCTCTGTATATAAATATATAACTATGCATCTTTGTGTACTGCAGCCCAGGGCTAATGTTGAGCTGACAATAGTGGCACTAATGCTAATGAATTCTGATTATTCGGATTGGTCATTAAACTAATAAGCCCATCTCCAAATTAGCATGGCTGCTTCAGCCAGCGAAAATTTAATCAAATCTGCTTCATTATTTCAGACGTGGTGCACTTGGCGAAAGTGACTGCGGGAAAGGAGAAAGGGACCCTCATCTGATAATTTTATCACTTGACTGCCAGACCATGAAAAAATCGGTGTGATGAATTTTTTTTTTACTGGGGGGCGAGGGTGTGGAGCAGAAAGTGTGTGCGTGTGCTGTTTGAGCTCTCTCTCATGTTCCCTCCTAATTAAACTAAACCCATCCTTCCTTCCTTCTGCCCTGTAACTCTTATGGTTTTTTCCACATCTTCCCCACCCCTTCAACATCTTCACTCTCTTCTCCTCCTTCCCCCAGGTCCTGCTCTGCCCCCATCTCATAGCCTTTGCACGCATGACCAAGGAGCAGCTCTCAGCATCCAAGCCAGTGGCTGACGAGACTTCAGCAATGCAGACTCTGCCTTGCCCAACTCCAGCCTCCTTACACACACTTCACCCCCCTTTGCCTCCTCACCCTTGTTTTTCTCTTCATCGCCGAAGAAATCAAAAGCAGCAAACATATCTCCTGGCAAAAAGAAAAAAATAGCTTTTTTTTTGTTGTTGTTTTCCTCCCTTGTTTTTACTTGGATTGTCAGCATATGAAATTTGATGGGGAACATAGGTCCTATGACTACACACATTTCTACATAGACAAGCATGGGGCACATATAACAAGCAAACTGACACACAATCCCAGCACACGTAACAAAAGACAAGCACACACTGAAGTGCAAACTCAAAACTACCTTTCATGGCTGTATTTTGTAGTACTCGTAGACCTGTATATAAATTAGAAGCACATTTATTGATTTCCATGGCAACGCTGCAAATGAACCACAATGTGTCTACAAACAATTTCTTGCCCGTTCCTTCTTCCTCCTGCAGGTCCACCACCACCCTAAGAATGAAGACAAGCCCTCCTTGGCAAGAGAGATTCATCTGTTACCCAAATCTGTCCCACTCACTTATACCTTCTATGTCTATAAGGTAAAGAGACTCATTAATTCCTCCAGTTACTAAAGCTAAAGTTTCCCCAAACCAGATAGAGATATAAAAAAACCACCCCAAAGCAAATAAACTATGAATAAAAGATCAGGCCTCACGAAGGCATGAGTCTCATCAATGCACAGCCATGCCCAGTGCTCTTCTCTCAGCAACTGTGTTCAGAAAGACATAACTCTCACTTCTTTCAGTACTGGATAGTCCTACTGGAAATTATAAAGAGAAATACATCTTGCCAGTACAGAAGCAATAAAGCACTGGTCATTCCAGTAACCAGGAAGAAGAAAGCAGCCAAGGCGAAGCGTTGCCTTCTCCAGTAACGAGCCACTGCCCAAAATCTGGGAATGCATGTGAAGGAAGAACAGTCCATTTCCAACAGCACCAGCCACTCCTGCTGCGGCACGTAGAAGATTCAGCAGGACTTTATGGGCAACGGTACTGAAGGCACCTGAAGACCTTACACTGTTCCCAGAGGTACTCAGTCTTCAATTTCTAGCACAGATTTACTCTCAAAAGTCAGGATTCATTTCCCATGACTAATAGCTTTCCAGATCTAAATCACTCACCCAGATTCACTTTATCTGCATAAGACAAAAGAGGTGCTTCTAAAGGATTACTCCTTGATTTCAATCATGCATCTTACATCTCAAGACAGGTTGAACACTCTCTGGAGAACAGCCTATTTCTCTTCACTACTAGAAATATAGACAGCTCACTTTGACTTGACAAAAGTTACAAGTCTAAAATTAGATAAATTGACTTCTGGATCAAGGAAAAATTATACATGATACATCCTAGCCTGACAATGCTTATGAAGATCTGAAGTTTCTAGGTGCACAAGATTGATCTGCAACAGAAATACTTATAACTGAAATTAGACACTGAAGATAAAGTTGACTGGCAGCTGACCAGGCTGTCAACAGCATCAAATACAATTGTACAGATGCCTTCTTCAGAAAGGTACCAGAATGATATTCTGCCATCAAGCATATAAGCTCTAAATACTAACAAGAAAGCAGAAATAAAGAGTATGGATCTAATGCCATGAGTTCAATGAGGCAAACAAAACATATGCTCTTCTAGTTGAATCTCAGCCTGTTTGCCACTTATGAGATGTCAAGCGTCAGCATGTTACATTTTCCACTTGCTGAAGTACTCTTCTTCTCTCCTTCTGTCACCTACCACTTCCACGTCCTGCCTAGTCATCTCTCCTTATGCAAGACACGGGCTATGGACCTCCTAATAGACAGATCTGATCTAAAGGCTCTTTGATTTTGCCCAGGGGGTTCCATATAGACTGGTCTTATTGCCCCAAACAACAGCCAGAGCTCTCAAACCTCACGTCACTCTCCTTCCCCTGACCTTGCTCAGACTATAAAGTGGTTCAGGACGCTTCTGCTCCTCCTCCTCACCGCCCCAGTGAGCCTTTAGAGCTCACTTATTCAGTAAGACATTTCGATCTAATTTTAGATTTGAAGAACTGAAAAGCTAAGAGACAATTAGTCTGAGCAAAGCTATATGAGATAGCAGTTAGGAAAGGAACTGAGATCTTGTTGGCTATTAGACAGCTCTTCCTTTCAAGCTTCAGGCTGATCACATTCAGAGAGGGATGTCTCTCGCTGGGCCACATAAGGAAGGAGGAGGGATAGTGGTGACAGGTACACATGTCAAGTCCCCATTAAATGAACACATGGTCATTATGGGAAGCAATGCAAAATGGAGCCTCAGCCCTGAACATGGAAACCATCCCAGCACTGACTATCTGTGCTCTGCTCCCCTGGAGAAGAAAGCCAAGCAGGCTCAAAAGGAAACCTAGAGAACAAACAGGCACAAAACACAACTCAAAAGTTATAGGGACAATATTATTATGGAAACAAAATAGCTAGAAAGAATATGAGCAAGCAGCCCACAGAACACAATGAGGAACAAGGCTGTGCTGCTTGCTTTGATGAGGTTCATCAGAATATTTATCAAGGGGCAAAATGGGCTCCTGTGCAGTGAGACTGAATGAAAGCAAGCTAGGCTGAGTCATGGGTAATGTCACCACAGTCTTTGCAAGATCTTTGCACCCTTGAAAAAAATTAAAATAACTTAAACCTGAAACTAGAACTCGCAAAACCCAGTGCACCTGCAATCACAAGTACTACCTTCATTCTGCAGTGACCCTAGAACAGAGGTGAAAGTACTCAGCAACCTTCAACAGAAAGAGGTAACACAGGCTGTGGGACATCAGAGGAACCAAAGAGCAGACAACATGAAACTAAGCTCAAGATCTGCAAAGCAGCCTCACTCGGCCAGAGAGTGGCTGCACCTCGGTCACTGCCTTCCTCTCCTACCCTCCTGAGAGACATGTCACACAAAAGGAGCCAGAAAACATTTTTAAAGCCATGGCCATGGAAAGGCATTTAGAAAAGGCATTTTGCTAAGCAAGGCTGGTTGACCCTACTATCCCTTCATATCAATGTGGCAAAAAAAAATTCATTTCCTTTTTTTTTTTTTTTCCCCAGGAATTAGTGACAGTCAAGATGCAGGTAAATGTAGAGAGATGTGCACACACACAGAGCAGGTTTGCTATGAGAAAGGTTCAAGCTCTCATGTCCTATCGCCTGGAGGAGGCTGGGACATTTAGATCGTCCTCTGAGAGGGCCAGAGAGACCTTTAAAAAATGACACACAGTTTGGGAATCCCGAGATTCAAAGAGACAGGTATTCCGGTGGCCTTCTCAACTCTCTCTTCAGTCGTCAAGACAAAACTTCGTTGCAGACATGAACTATCCCCTCCTCTGAAAGGCCTCGCAATAGATCTGTGTCAACAGTGATTAGCTGTTGCCTGGCACGTCATCCATTTGCCATTTGTTAGGCCAAACATGCCAACATTGGTAATCTAATCTTTGGCCGGCAACGGCCTCTTCCAGGTTAAATGTATTAAAGGAGTGGAGGGAAGCGGGCTGATTTCACAGGCTGTGGCCTGCAGCTTTCTAACATGGCCTG
>JAOXNG010000005.1:19082618-19094825 GCA_028566535.1 Scolopax minor | reverse complement strand
TCCCTCCCTCCCATCCCATTTCCAAAATAAGACCAAATTGATATGGTGTCCAGTAACACCTACCAGGGAGAAACGTTTATTAAGGGTAGAAGCTGTTCTTCCCATGATATATGTCATGCACTGCCCTGCACCTAAATTTCCAGTAGCCATCATCCTCACCTTCCCTTCTCAGCCTGGAAATCTCATATGAAGAATTTCCCTCAAGAACAAAACAAGATGTGTGTTTCAGGGAAGCCAATTACGATACTGGAGCCGGGATCTGGGCTAGCATGAATGTGCGAGAGAATTTCCCAATTAACTTCAGAATTTATTCTTTCAATATCTGGGGAAGGAGAGGGAGAGACACTGGAAAATATACACCAGTTCTAAGTAAGAGTAAACACCCGGGTATATTTAACAAGTTGTATAGGAAATCGTTAGCTGTTCAAACATGTAATTGTGTGTTAACATGCCTGCCTAACAGGGCCAAAAACCTGTAATTATTCAATAATTGGACTATGGAATGTTTTCCTTCCTTATTTCCGTGCAGACTGGAGGCAGCTTTTAAAGCTTTATCTACCTAAGTTTAAAAAAAAAATAAAATACTTTTTAGGAACCCTTGAACATCTTGGCAATTGTGTCCTTCTAGTTCTTTCAACAATCAGATAAACCCAAGAACAATGCTATTTCCTGGCCAGGGGAGTATGAAGTAAGCTACAGTTTCTCACATAACCTGCTTCCCTGTGCTCCTGAAACTTATACCGCACAGGCAATGCTTTTACCTGATGAAAATTCAAAGCCTAGAGAGCTTTACATTTTAGCCTATTTAAAAATAAATACATGCTAATTATAGGACAAAAAATAATAAAAAAAAAATCTCCATTCTACTTCGCCGTGCAATTCTGCTACTTGGCATGGGCAGAGGGTTCAGTGCACTGTTACTGCGAGCAATGGGGAGGGCTGAAAAGGAAAAATCAATGCCATTTCTTGTTCAATTAAGTTCATTGTGATTCAGAACCACCTCCTCATACTGCAGAGCCTGCAAGAGATCAGTGCTGCAATCACTACCTTTTAGCAGCTTGCTTTCTCCATCTGGACCCGCACAAGCCACTCACTGGTAGGGCATCACACTTTGCCCTGAGATAAAGAAAAATGGGGGGAAAAAAAAATCACCCCGTCCTTATGGGACCCTCTGAAATACACTGTCATAAATCATAGGTCTTCAGGTGGGCATGTCGTGAAGGGAGATAGAGGGCAGTTTCCTCAATGAGTGATTTTATTCTGATGTCAGAACTACCACTGTCTTTTTACCCTTCAGTAAAAAGTTTTCTCTCCTTGCTGCCTTGCCGAGAAAGAGCTGCAATACATATCCTCCTGCTTGGTCTCACTTGGGCCAAGCAGTGTGATGGCATGACTCAAAGTCTTTTGGAAGTCAATAGACACTGGCAGACTCTGCTGGGCTACAGATCAGATCAGACACCCTTACGCCCAGGAGTCAGGGGTTAGCAGTCAGGGCTATCAAGAGGTCAAGATGAAGGATTTCTACCGTCCCTCCCACCCCTTTGGCCACTTTAGAGATTCTATGGCAATTGTAAAATAAACTAGATGTGTTTGCAGTAGAATAAGAGAGCCTGGAGAGTTTCTGAGGCTCAGCCTGCCTAGAATGCCAAGATCTACGATGGTGCATGCTTTCTCCTCAGTTCCAGCACCAGCAACCCACAGGCCTGTTCAGCACCTCCCAAAAAAGGAGCCCAGGATGCTTGTGAGCATGTCTCACTCTAGTGACAGGACAGACAAACTGTAACTTTCCAGCTGCTGCCTGCTCCCCTGGTGGAGGGAGCTTGTCCAAGGCTCTTAGGGATCATTTCCAAGTTACCAGGGTCTAGCAAATAGATCGTTAAAAAACATGAAGGCAAGCATGATCAGAGGTGGCACAGGCAAAGAACAACATGAGAAAGAAACGTAACTGCTTAATGTTACGAGGCAAAGGCCTTTGATGCTCACAAAGGTGGGTTTAGATCCTGGCTGTATGTTCTCTAATGGCAGTGGATAAGTGACACAAGTAACATCTAAGTCCACAGCTACCCACATCACTTTCCAGCTTCTCTGTTGCGCTGCTAGATCATGGTGAGGAGCAAGACAAGTTCTCAAGGAGGCTGCCAGCCGTTTAGTTGCTCCATGAACATAAGAACAGCGGCCATGGAACTGCTCTTGGCTTTTCCAGCTGCAGTAACCTGCATGGCTGCTGACAAGTGACAATGATTTTTGAGTTAATTATGCCAATTGTGGCACACCAGAGACAAATATGGCCTAAAAGCAGATTTACAAAGAAGGGTGGATATATGAACATATACTTCTGCTCAAGTCATGCCTTTTTGATGTGCCCAGTTCAGATCAAGAAGCAACTTTCTACTTAGATTTATTCTATGATTCATGGCACTTAAATCTGAACCTTCTCAGTTTCCAGTGCCATAAATGTGTTCCTGAAGCTAATAGTGGAGAAAGAGAGGGATGAAGAAATTGCATGTCCTCAGCATCTCTGCAAATCAGATTGCAGGTGCACGTACAAATCCATCCTGCTTTTCTTTGTCACAGAGCCCTTTTCACCTTTGTGTACATTCTTCCTCTCGGATTTCATCCTTCCTAGTAAAAAGTGAGATCTCACTTGAAGTTTTTGCAATGCACGTGCGACTGGCAGAGCATCTGTCCTGGCAATATACACATCAACCCACAATTAATTAACACATCATTTTCTTGCTAAATCCCTAAGTTCCCCTGAAACTTTCGTTTTCATGATTAAGGATCATGAAAAAAAATTGAAAAAAAAATTGAAAATGTAAAAAACAAAATTGAAAATGTAAAAGCAGCTTTCCACTACAGCTGGAAATCTGATATGGCTGGTTCTTTAGATACATATTTATGTTTTTTTTTTTTTTTTCTAGAACATATCATATTGACAGATACAAAGTAAACTCTGAGCGGTATTTCAGTTATTGAAGTCCTACTGTAACTGA
This sequence comes from Scolopax minor, assembly GCA_028566535.1. NCBI lineage: Eukaryota > Metazoa > Chordata > Aves > Charadriiformes > Scolopacidae > Scolopax > Scolopax minor. The sequence goes on along the minus strand of JAOXNG010000005.1, from coordinate 19,091,832 downwards.
AAGTTAATTGTTGCTGTGGCAGTATATACTCTATAAATCAATGGAATCAAATCAATCAAATATCAATCAAATATCAATCAAATCAATCAAATATCACACCACTGAGGGACATCCCATCTCACTGTGGCAAATAGAAGATGTGGTGCCAACATCCATGGAAGCAGGAAATGTTCACCTTCCAGCAACATTCAGGACTAGCTATCGATACATACTGAGGATAAAGGTCTTGTGCAGACAGTTTGTGCTCTGACAATGGCGTTGTTTTTCCACACCTGGAGCTTTGTCCTGAACCAAGATCTGGAACTTGGTTACTGGCATTTGTAACCAGTGAGACTGAAATTATCTTCATACCATGGGTATGTATTCAAGGCTATGCTCACATGCTCAGGATGACTGGTATCTGGACCAAGGTGTCTATTAAGGATGCCAGAGAGTGATTAACATCTCTGGCAAGATGCATGCAGCTCATCACAAACCTTCCAGTTCCTTACACGGTGTAGATTTCACCATAATGAAACAATCATGGAGCAACCTGCCCAGAGATATGGTGGATTCCCCACAATGGATGTTTTCAAGACATGACTGGAAAGGGTGCTAGATAATCTTGTCTGGGCTCCCTTTTCCACAAAAGATTTGACTAGGTGTTCTTTGAAGGTCCCTCTCAACCCGGACTCTTTTATGGTCCTCTGTTCTACAACAATAGTAAACCAAGATGCCAGGAAAACCACCGATATCAGCATTTTCACAGCCATTTTCCAGGTCCATATGCTTCCCTCCAGCCTACAAAGAAAAGGGTACAGACTGGCCTTAGGTTTACGTCTCTTGAAAGAAAAATGCAGTGGCAGAGAGGCTAATAATTGATACCTCTTCTGAGACCGCTTTACTGAAACCGTCCTACTCTTTGAAACATCCACCAGCACCTTAAACAAACCATGTGTTGCAAACATAATTGTAGTGGGTGTGAACTCCATCTGGCTAGAGCCGAGCAGGCTCACGGACATCCCCTCAGCTTCCCTGGGCTCAGCAGCAACGCCAGAGCCACAAACCACAGGCTCTGCCACAGGAGCAGGCACCCTCCTAAAACTGTGTCTCTGAGGAGTGCTGTTCCCGTCATAGATAGTGTTTTCCTTGCTGGATTGGCTGTCACAAGCTGATCATGGTCAAGTGACACCCTGCTTTTTTAAGACTGTTTTTTACCCTTTTGCTGTGACATTCTTTGGTTTTCTACAGAATTGCTCCTTATCATATTGCCAGAGCAGTGCACATTAGAATCACCTTAGAATCTCATTTTTATTCTGCAGCCTTATTTTGTTACAAAAAGGATCATTTTTAATCAATTACAGCTTTGTGACCATGGGCAGCCAAATAAGATGATTAAATTATTATTTGCAGATAGTGCTCACAGATAGTTCCTCAGGGACCGCTGCAGATTTAGCCTTTTTTGTTGTTGTTTTCAGAAAGCATTAAAGAAGCCTGATTTCTCTGAATGCATGCTGTCTTTTGCTGGAGATTTTAACTGGCTGTTTTCAGACTATCGAGCATTTGTGAACTGTTCAGTTCAGCTACTGAGTTATACACAGTGTGTAACTGGGCATGCATATCATATGCTGTTGTTTCTGCTCTCTGAGTGGATGTCCAAAGCCCTTTACACAAGAGAATAGTGAATAGTTTTGTTCACAGACCAAATCTCCTCTCTCTACTGTGATTAAGACGTTCAGATCAAACACAACATTCCGTGTGGTTTTACGCGAATGAAAATCCACGTACATCAGGTTTGTTCACTAACAGCAAATGACAAGGGACCACAAACATGGATGAATCAAACCAGCAGTCTGCAGTTCAAATATTTTACTTATCCTTATAAATGTAGTTCCCACCATCAAATCAGACTGAGCTTCACTTTAACAGGGAATTTGAAACATTTTGATGGAGAGAAGGAAAAAGGCATAAAGTCATGACCTCTAACGCTCAAAGAAAAGGTAAGATCAGACCATGAAAAGGACACTGGGCTACAGAACACAGGATGCCAAATGGGGGAACTGGTAGACACTGGATCTCTTAGAAAGACTTCCAGTGGGAAGTGATGCAGAGTAAAGCTGGAACTTAACTGGAACAGTCTATACTAAGGGTACAGTAGCAAATTTACAGAAGAGAAATGGAATGTCTCTGATCTTAATTAACTCCAAAATTTAGACACTAATATGGTAATAGTAACACAAGAGTAAGGTTTAACATCAAGTAAGAGCAAATGAGGAAGAGATTAAAGAAATCAAGGACAGAAATTCAAAACAAATTACATACACCAAACATAAAAACCAGTATGAAAAAATAGAAAGTCATCTATGCCTTCCTTACTTCCAAATTCACAAAAGAATTAATGGTAACTCAAGGTAATTTTTCCTATCAAGGAAAAAGAGTCCAGAACAAAGGGAAAGCACATTAAGTAACATTTCTGTCAGTAGAGCCCGACTCAGGGTCTGTATGCTAAATCCTCCTTCCCCAGGGAGAAAAGGAAATATCATAAATTATCCGAGCCTGCTCGGATCCCGTGCTTGCAGGGGGCTCGGATCACTACCTGCACGAGCAGGAACAGGAACGGCAGTGGTCTCCCTTCTGCAAAAATGGGGGTAGGGGCAATTCCAAAGAGGGCCTAGACCCCATGGAAGTCCCATTCGGGTCACCATGAGCTACCTAAACTAAACACCACCAAGTGTGGTCTGATGATATCTGCCCTAAAGCAGTTCAAAAGTAGCTGAAAGAGTTTATCTGTGAATAACTAGTATTAATCTTGATGTAATTCTGGAGGACAAAGAAGGTTCTGGAGAAACAGAAGGCAAACAAAGGACCCATCTTCATAAAGCACAACTCAGTAAACTACAAATTACTTCTCTGCACTATCTAGAAAGACACGAACAAAAATTAAGCCATTTAGAAGTAACTGGAAGGTAATAGGATGATGAAAACCTGTCAATACAGAATGGTCAGGAACAAATTACGTTCCATTTATTATCTTCCCTCTAATGGGGCAACAGTCCCAGTGATTATGAGGGGAAGCATTAGAGGTGATTTACTCTGAAAAGTAAAGTAAAAAAGCAATGCTTTTAATCCATGCCTACTTAATGTTTTCAAAGCATACAAGGGAAATCAAATGTAGATTAAAATCGCCACAATTTGGGTGTACAGCTATCTAGAAAATCCTCTTAAATTACCAGCAATTTGCTGTCAAACTGACAGGACACTTCCCACGTAGTTGTACAGGGGACCATTTCAGCTCCTGTTTCAGGAGTCATTAGCATAGACAGCCCTTAGAGACACGCAGCAACCATTTTGGAAGGTGTCATTAGAAGTCAAAAATCTCAATAAATTTTGGGGAAAAAAAAAGATCAATTGTGTCAAGATGGAACAAAACAGACAAGTACAAAGTGTTCTGCCTATAATAAACAAATTCAAACAGATATGAACAAGTGGCAGCAATATTCAGAGAAGGGTGTCCTGCCTATAATATAACACAAACTAAATTTTCATCAACAAGTTGATGTCACCAAAAAAGGAGAAGGGAGAAGGAGGAGAGACATCTCATCCCAGAATATACTGACAGGTAAGAAATGGAATGTATTTTTCCTTGTAGGTGCTTGGCATACAACTGATATCCAGTTCTGGCCACCTCTCTGCAACACAGCTAGAGACAGACAGGAGACCACCACAAATGATAGGAAGGTTCAAAAACATCACTGAAGGAAAAAGATTGATGAAATTGTATTTATTTTCCATGTAAACAGGGGAACAGGACATTGTTCTTCTTTTGTAGTAGGTAAGTGGTGAAAAAGACTAACATTAATTTTTTTCCTCTTGCCACTTGGGAGTAGAACAAAATGTAACCAGCTTTGCTGACAGCAAGAATATTTGGGTTTGACATTAACCTAAGTGTCATCAATTTCTTCTAAAATAGATACTTAAGTAATAGAACAATCCATCTACACAGGTAGGAAAAAGAATTTCCTTCAAAGACGAATTTTAAGCAGGTTTGTCTCAGGGAGAGCCTGAGCACACACTCACTGACATGAGCAAGACAACACTCAAACTACTGGCCATAAATTCCTTACAGAGATTTCTACTCACCTGGAAATGTTTGTCCAGGTCTGAAACAGCCCAGGTTTTGTATCTCAGGACTTAGGCTTGCAGTTAAATAAGCAGCTCGTGATAAAAGATGAGTAAGGTCTGGGTGATTAGTCTAACTGCATCAGACTACTATCTGAAGCTACCAAAGATTTTGTGGTAAAAGATGCAAGAATAATAAAGAGCATCCTGAGTGCTGCTCCTGATTGCTGCAGGTGTGCTCTAACCAGGTGGTCACAGCCCGTAAGTTCTCTACTTGGACCAGCCTAAACAAAACAAGCCTAGATCACTCAGCAGGCAGGTGTTCAAGATTTGGAGATTCACCAGGAATAGAGAATAAGGAATCCCGAATCAGCTTTCAAGGCCCCCATCAAAGCCTCTAGCAAATTTTGCATCTGTCAGGGTAGGACCCAACAGCACCGTACAAGGTCACAGTGCAGCATTTCCTCCAGACACAGCATTATATCTCAATGGCATAAGTAAGCGCTGTCTGGTATGTGGTCAAACCCACAACAAATGGTGACCTGCCATGTCAAATTTCCCTGATTCGATGGTTATAAAGTTAGCATGTGCTGCAGAACAGATTCAAAGAAGAAAAGCATTGCTTGCCTCTTCAGCACACATTTTCTGTAGCAGACCTGAAGTTACATCAGCTGGCCACCTTTTATCTTTGTAATAGTCTGAGGAAGACAGGACAGAAGCCTTTCTAGGCGCCATTATGAACACTCCCTGCAACAGCAGGAAACAACCGTGGCTTGGGATGCAATGTCCTCTCCAATATGGTAGCAATATATCTTTCCAAGTCCTTTTTTTTTTTTTTTTTCTAAACTGTGTTACAGTTACCCACCATTTGAACAATCTAGCTCACAGCAGCCATGGAGCCTGGGCCTCAATTTCTTTTTCTTCTCGTCTCTTCGGGGTAAACTAGATTTTTATGCCAGATTAACCAAAGTGCTGCTCTTCTTTGATCTGCAGTTCAGGCCACAGTTCTGACTGGAGAAGGGAAAAATAATTCACCAGGGTGCTCCTAATGTAACAGCAGCCAAAAATGCTTGGGTTTCCAAGGTTTCCTCTATTTCCTTTTCAGTAGGGACATCAAGAAACTAGTAACAAGTTAAATATGTTGAAAGAGGTTTCTGGTTTGCTCTTCATTTCTTTCTTGCTCACTCACTAACTTTCTCTACAAGTAGAATTTGAACAAATACTGACCTTAGAAAAGGCTCTGGGTGAACCATCAGAAGGTGCAAAAATACTTTTAAAGTATTAAATAACCACAATATCCTAACCCTCAATTTCCCTTTTTTACTTTGTTCAGGCAGGTAGGCCTTCACAGTCCCCTCACATGCAGAACTAGCAGGACCCACATCTTAGACTCTTATAAAACAAGTAATTAACATCATGGACCATGGTTCTTTCTCTCATACAGCTTCTGCAGCAAGTATTCAGTCCCACAAAGAACATCTTTAAAGTCAGTTGAACCACTCAAGTGAATTTCATTAAAAAATAAAAGTCAGCACAGGAGAGACTGTAGAAACTTAAAAAAAAAATGTATTTCTGACAGCACTTCTAAGAACATCTCTTAAGAGGAGGAGACCCTATTAGAAAGCTTATCCAGTCCTGGCAGAGAAGATGTCAAGTGACGGAGAACTTGCGACATTCCTCAGTACTTATACTTAGCCTCAAATCTTCATTAATTAGCAACTTCTATATAATTTTAAAAACTGTAATGATAGTAACAGATACAGCTTAAACAAAAACTTGATCAGTTCAGACCTTACCTAAGTCAGGAAGAACAATGAAGTCCTACAGATAACAAGAATAAAGACATCAAATGAGGTAGATTCAGGGCTCTCCTCACAGAGAGGTATGTTACTCTAGTATGATGATGGCTTCTGCTTACTCATGACAAAATTAACATTAAAGTTGGCATAACTCAGAAGCATATAAACAGTACCAGGTGCTTAAGAAGCACTTAGCTTGGTGTTAATTATATCACATGTGAAACCCCAAGCTCTGTCTTTTTTCTGCAGAAAAGTTGCCAAAAATGACTCTCCAGTGGCACTGGAGTATTTGGAAACAGCTCATTAGTATCCTACAGAAACAAAGGATTAAATTGTGCCCAAAACACAATTGTGCTCATGCCGTTACAAAGCCATTCAAATACATCCAGTGCTTTTTAGAATCATCAGGGAGTGGGACACTGACAAAGTTAGAAGGAAAAACGCTGAGAAAGAAAAGCAGTCATGCCTACAAGGGGCAGAAGCAGTTAGAACTAGAGCTGTGTCAGTGCTGCTTTGTACTCAAAAGAAGAAACCGTGACTTCTGTAGCCCTCCCACTACTTTTCTAGTTTCCCTCTATTTAGGATTACAGAACTTGTAGCCCAGCCCACTTTCCAGCTCAGCCAACACACATATTCCAGTCCTTCCTGTGAAACAGCTTGGCTGTTGCTAGGCCAGTCCTGAAGCAAACCCACCTCTTCTTTTCCCTTCACTGGACACTACCCTGTGCACCAGAACACACTCATTTCAACAAAGCAGTTTGTTAGTTTGCAAGTGTAAAGTATAGTAAATGAACAAATAAGTTACACCTATATAATGTAGGTGTACTGAACCAAGTTCCATCCAGGACATCCTAAGGTAATTATTTTTTTCTGTTACAGTACTCAATGTGCAATACCAGTGGATTAGTTATTTGGAGTGCTTTGGGTTTTGGTTTTTTTTTTTCATTAAAAAAGCAGTCATGTCATGGCAAAACCCAAAATGTTCCTACCTACTCATGAGAAACCGTCTGTGCAGAATTTCTCTCCATAATAAAGGCGAATCAGAAAAAAAAGCATGTGGTTGCACATATAAGAATGGAAAACAAAATGAACGCAAACAGTTGGAGCAGAACCTTACTGAGTTAGTAGCAGCCTTGAAAAAATGGGTTTTAGAATTGTAGTCTTCCCAGGAATTTTCAGGTGGTTTACTAAGTAAAAAATATAAAGACTCCAAGTAAATTCCAAACTATTTAACTTCTGATTGCTTTAGCATACACTTACACTCAAATCCAAACTATATTCATGTTTCCCTAGGGATTAAAATACACCAAGCTAAGCATAATGAGCAAAGCATTTCTTTCCTAATATCTAAAGATAGGAAATCTTTCCTCCAAGGGTATGTAACACTGACATGCACCATACCAGCCACACTTTGACAGTCATGACTTTGATGGGACAGCAAACTGCACAAACATATTTTGTGTTTTGCCTGTATATATGGTACAGAAAGGAACTAGTTAACAAGAACACAGGAAACTCCTTACAAATTGGTAGTGATGGCAATTTCCTGCAATAACTTAGAAGATTTTCACTTACTTGGTTGGGTTGATAACTCATATCCTTAGGTTGAAATTCAAGAACCTAAAGTTTTGACACACAATCCAGTGATTAATAATATAGACCATATATACAAGAATGTGAAATATACCGGACCAAATTCATAATATACCTACAGTAGGTGTAACATAAATGCTTTTCAGACAGATTTTTGATTTTAAGACACTTTTGGAAAGTTTCTTATTGGAGAAGAGGCTTAGATAGTTGATTCTATTCAAGAAAAGCTACCACAACAGTCAATTAGAGTTATGACCAAGAGCAAAGAAAGAACTGAACAGAGACTTCAGGATTTAGGATGGGATTTTCAAAATCAGTCAAATGATACAGTGCCTATGGAATGATTTTTGGAGGCAGAGTGTGCTTTAGGCACCCTATTCCTTTCAGCTTTCTCAAGAAGATACTGTTATCTATCTGCCATTTGTAAAATCTCTCTGCATAATCTTAAACTAACTAAGCACTTCTAAAAATCCTAATGTTCTCCTCTAGCTATCTGGGTAAGTCCTGCGGGGTTATCAAGAAGCACACAGATAGCTTTCAGACTACACTGACTTCAGGTTAGGTGCTGAGCTCTTCTGAAAATTCAGGCACTTTATCCTGTTGCCAAGATGTAAACTTGACATGCTGAAAACATTTCTCAGGCAAACTGAAGATCTGTCAGAAAGAAATGTGAAGATCTGTCTCTGACCTCCTCCAAGATCTGAGTATTACTTATACTACTTACTGAAATTGGCTCGGGGTGTGTGTGTGTGTGTTAAAAAAAACTGCCTTTGGATTAATAGATTCTTTCACAATTCTTGTTCTTTGTGAGCACAGCTTTAGACGCTTTTTCACAAGACAGATGCTTCTGTGTTTAACGATAGAATATGTGGCTGAGGAAAACAGAAGGAGAATGAAACAGGAAAACACCCTGAAATCACTGTTGTGAACTAGACGCTTCCACCTCCCATCTTGACACAAACCACACGGTTCAATGTCCGAGGGGCAGCATGTCATGCTTTACCGTTGCATTTTTCTTGCCCGTGACAGTGAGTAGCATTACAATCTGTAAAGGAGTAAACCTACATACACCATTATAAATAGTCATGGAATGCCCTGGAGTGACTGCAGCAGAGCTGGAACTGCACTCTCTGAGCCCCTCAAGGAATTTCAGCTGTGGCTTAACTCTAGGGACATCACTTATCCTATCAGCTGAATATCTAGTAGACAGGTAGATGTGGGCCTTTGCACAAGATGTGACAAGGTGTACAGCTGCTTCAGTGAATCCATGTTTGCTGGGATGAGGCTTTAGGGGCTTTCAGTCCCTGAAAATGGCACTCAGCTCTGCGCCATCTGATTTCCTGTAGTCTTTCTTCCACAGAGAATCATCCTTCTCATGCAAGGGAGGAAGCAGTAGCTGAGGCCCAGCTTAGGAGCTCGTCTGGAAAATAAGCGTAACTCAGAGCTTCTCCCCCAGGCCACCTATGGTGGCACAGAGAGGAGTAAGGGGTTGGAGTTGGTTCCAGGGTATCAGCATTAACTACAAGAGAAGTTTGGAAGAGCAAAGATTGGAAAAGCTGAGCTGATGTGCTCTGGGTTCCAAAGCCTTACACTTGTCCCTCCAGCTGTATCTACAGCTCTGCTGCCTGAGTGGTCCATATAAGAAGTCAGGCAAGCATTTTGGGATTCACAGTAGCCACCTGCAGAAGCAGAAGGCCAGAAAGGCTGGAGAAACCCAGGGTGAA
>JAOXNG010000005.1:19001011-19018636 GCA_028566535.1 Scolopax minor | reverse complement strand
AATACATGTAATACTGCAAAACCTAAAATGCCCTGGAGAGTGATATTCCGAGTCCTTTATCTGCCTCCTAATAATACACTGAAGAGCACAATGTCAGTTTCATTCATGATAGAAAATTAAAAAGGAAAAAAACCCCAGTTGATAACCTAAATGTTGGGTAGTTCTTTGTTTGGTGTCATTTGGCATGTCAGGCATTGCGCAGCTGAACTGTAAGGTGCAGCCTCTCAATAAGAGACGTGGAAGATTCGAAAGTCCCGTTACACCACTCATCTCTGCCATTGCTGAATTTTTCCCCACAGCACAGTATTTTCTCTTGTCCTTCATGCAGCACTGTCTTAAACGATTCGAACATCATGGTTTCACAGATTTGTTGCAGAGTCTGATCATTTTCTTGTATGAGACCCCCCTTTCCTACCCCCTCAGAGGAGCTGGGGTGACACCTCCCAGTGCGTGGTGCCTGTATGCTGGTGTGTTCTCCTCCCCCACCGCAGCCAGGGCAGCTGACAGAGGGGGAGTGATCAGAAAGCGATGAGCGAGGGACTGGAGGGGAGCACCTGGCACTGTGAGATCACACTAGTAAGTGCTGCTTTAACATTTATGTCAGAAATTTTAATTTCTGTCAGAAATGAGAGGCAGCTGAGAGACACTTGACAGTTTTATCTCAGGATAGTGGAGCACACTGTAATTTCACTGCTTATGTGGTGGCATGGTCTTGCATTTTACTGGTGTTTGTCCATCTCCACACTCATCTGAATGCAGCGACTTGATTCACAAATGGCTTTGCATTCATTCTCTCTCAACTCTATACCACATTGCACTAGAATCCATAGAGAAGAATTCCATTTATTTATCCTATCTCCCAGAAACTACTGGCAGAGACTGGATGTTTTAAGCAGCATGGGAGTTTGAGGAATGGTCTATTGAGTAGTCATCTCAAATAAAAACCTTTCTTTTAGAGACTTAAACCTTAGGTGAGTATTTCATCATGTATTTGCTGGGTGGAAATGGTTCTTCCTGTCTCAAATCTTTCCCCATCTCCTCTCTCCCTATGCCCTGCCCCATTCCCCATAGTTACGGAGACTGCCAGAATCACGTTGTGCTGTTACTATGCCTTTCACAAAGCAGATAGGCCTAAATGGCAGCCTTGCAGGATTCTAGCAACTTTTTGGCAGAAACAGCATTGCTTGAGAAAACTTCAGTTGCCACTTTTTCTAGCTATGTACGTTCACCTCAGGTACCTTGAGGATTATGGAATGAGACAACCAGTGGCACAGTGGTGTTCTGGAGGTCCTCATCAGGACTAGCCAGATGTTTCATCTTCACATTCTAAAAGCTCCCAGCTTAGTTAGATCTTTATTATAAAGATCCCAAGCTCCATTGTACAGTCTTACCATGCTTGGAATGATGCATGCAGCAAGCCAAACCTTCATGTTAAATCAGTTGAGGCAGAGACCTTGACAATGATTTTACAGAAGCAAGTACTAAAGATGCCTGCATTAAGCCAGATTTTTGTTAGCCTTAACTTGTTCCACAATCCTTCCAAACAGTAAGAGCCTTGTGTGGCAAATTCTAAGTATGCCATTCAAGCTTGGTCTCAAGATTGTTAAAAACTGAAAAAAACGACCTGCTTTTCCCTAACAGCATGGCAGAGTGCCTGGTACATTGAAGGAACAGAGTTGGGGGATGACCGGTGCGTGCTCTCTGGCCTCCCAAGAAGAGAACCCAAGTGGTCTCTGACAAGCCTCGTCCTTCACACCTTGAGACCTTGCTATAAGCACTATTCCTCCAGACCGGTCAGGGCAGCAAGAGGAGGGCTGGGACAGAGGACAGCAAGCCCAGGGAAGTTTAGTTTAGCAGGCTATAAATCCCTCTTCCCCTCCTCCCCTCTTTATTGCCTGTCTTTGGAAAACACAATCCGATATAAACCAGAGAGAGTGGAAGCAGGGCAATAAAACTGTACGGCAGGAGCACCGAGTGTCGCAGGGGTGTTATATTACTGGCATTCCAAGTGGCTGATGTCAGGCAGCGAGCAGTAGGGCCCACAACCCACCAGGGCAAAGAAATTTCCCAACTGTCCCTTGCAGCCCCGTGACATCCCTTTTCTGCTCAGATCCTTTCTCGGCTGTTACACCATTCATCTCTTCTGCCCTTTGCTATTCCCAGGTCCCTCAACTGCCATTGGGAGGGCACTGACTTCAAAGCCACTCAAGTTGAGCACTCAGGCCTTTTGGCCACAATGGTCTGAGTCAAGATGTTCTTGAAATGTACAGTGTGTTGTCTGCGCCACACAGATAAAGACTGTTTCTTAATTTTCAGTGGCCTATATATATATATTGGCTTCTTGTTAAAAAAAAAAATATTTACATGAATGTACCTCCTTTTAGATAGGGCCAAGGCTTCAAAACTGATTCGCAGTTTTGAGTGCCCTACTTGAGTGATGGTTTTCACAGAATGGTCTCCCAGCACTTTCTGAAAAACAGGCCCCTTTAAGATAGTATAAATTGGGCACTTACTTAAATACACTTTCCAACTGTCTTTGCCAATAATTGCTGTGAAGAATTGAAGAAAGACACTTAACCACGAGGAATGAGGTATAAATATTGCTCAGAAACTCAGATCTACTTCCATTCAGAGGAGCTTGCACAAGTATGATTTCTTGGTGGTAGGTTTCTTTCTCTTCAATTGTCTTAAGGAAGGTGTTTGCTATAAACTAACTTGCAAAGCTCATGGAAATGGTAGAGTGAAAAAAATCTCTCTGGAAAACAATCCTGGTTTTTTTAGGATACGGTTGCACAATCAAAATTAAGCCTGCCTAAGTCATCATGCAGTGATTCTTCTGTAACTAATCTTTTTCTCTCTTGTTGTTGTTGTTATTGTTCAGAGTTGGTTTTACTTGGATCAGTTTCCCAACTCGATTTGTTACGCGGTTGCATGAATGCTTGCTGGCACGAGAGACACGGTGAAACATGCAGCTAGGGACAAAGGAAGATGAGGTGAACTTTTTTGGGGGCAGCCTCCTCTTATGTTGAGACAAGAGCAGCCTCATAGATGCACTGAATGGCTTTGTCATCTTCTAGGGTTGCATATCGTCCTATTGAATTAGTATATGCAACAGACTTAGACTAGAGACCTATCTATATATAAGCAAAGTTTGATGAATTTAATCTCACCTTTATTCATCATTTTACGTATATTCCACTTCTGAGGAGTACACAGCAGTACCAATAAGCTCACTCAAGTGCTACATTCAAAATGTACATTCACAGAACCCTGTGTTCTAAATTCTGGGCCATGTTATAGATATAACACATGTATTCTGTGTTAGTTTCTGTGCATGTCAGGAAAAAATATCCAAATTAACTTTTGAAGTGGATCAATTAAAGCACAGTAAACCTCTGTGTGGACACTCTTCCTGAGTATCAAAGAGACCTTAATTCAGGTCAACCTAATTTATTTTGTATTGAAGTAAAACAAATCAGATAAAGGTCCCTTTAATCCTAAATGAGAGTGCCTATGCAGGCGGGTGGAGGGGGCTTAACGCTATGCAGAATTTAATAGTATTTGATAGCAATTACTTAGAATAATCTCCTTTATGAGGTTTTTGGACACTCCTCTCAAAGTCAGTAGTACTCTATAACTGTTTGTTAGATTATATGGAATAGTTAAAGATGACATTGAAGAGTTAACATTGGAAATTGAATTCCAAAGGGTTTTCCATTAAATGTAGAGATTTGGTATTACCAAGGAAGCAGGAAAAGGACATTTGATTATCTCTCCATTGTAGATATGCATTGCTCTCCATGTCATTTATTTCTACACATTTTTGCAGGGCTGTGTAGCACTTATTTTAAGATTTGATCTAACTTTTTGGTTTTCAAATGAACACTGCACTTTCAAGAGAAAGATTTTAGACTAATGATTGAGTTTCCTGGTGTACATATAAAGGGAGGTTGTCTTCCATGCTCTTCTCCATCTATATGGATATCTAATGAACCAAGTATCATGCTATTTTGCATGAATGTATAACACCTTCAATCGTGTGATCCTAACATGCCTGTTAATTGTCAATGAATAAAGCCTTCCCACTGCTCCTAGGAAAATTAGGTAAGTGCCATTATCCAAATTTTACAGATAAGAAAGACATGATGTTAAGAAGTGAATTGTCTTGTCTAAGGTCACACACAGGGAGAGAATGACTGCATGGAATAAAACAAATTCTTCTAAACCCCTGTCTTATGACTCAGTCACAAGACTGCTCTTCTCTATTGTTTTATAACAAGCCTTTATTCCACCATCTCCCTTTCCAGAAATTCTGCTGTCAATATGGGCCTTTCTGTGGAAACCACATTGTCTGGCACTATCTATTAAGAAAGATGGAGAAATTGCTGGTCATATGGTTTAGGGCTGTCGTGGCACTTCAATATGGTGGGCTCTTTCTGCTTCTAATCCATTGTATTAGCTTCTGGCAATTCAAGCACCGTCTACTGAATTGCCAGGGGTGAAAGGTCAATGCATTAAGCATAGCAGATTAATACACTGCAGTAAATCCCAGAACCAGCACTTTAAGGAGCCAGTAATATTTCACACGTGATTGTTCTACCAATTGATTGCACCATCTTGAGAGTGCGTGTGTGTATGTGTATTTCTTTTACTATGTTTATGAGCTTTCCCAAGCTCCCCTGTTTAGTGGAGATTGCTGTGTCCCACACTAGTTGCACTTTGATCAGGGAAATTCAATACCTGAGGTCTGGGCTTTATAGGAAAGCAAGGTCCAGATTAAGGGAATTAGCCACAGTATATCACAACTAATAAAAGAGTGATTGAGCCCCACCACAGTGCTGCCCCAGGGGACAAGAGGAAAAAGGGGGGGGCAGTTAGCTGAGGAGGGAGAGGAAGACTTGCAGATAAAGTCATGTCCATAATTAGAAATGAATAAACCTGCTATCACATCATGCCTCTTATTGTTCTAGTAACCAAAGCAAGATCTTTTAACAAAATTTCAGCTACAGACTTTCCTTTCCTTTTTTTTCCTTATGGATGTAAAATTCTTTTCTGTTTCTTCTTTCTGTGCGCCTTGTCCACCCACAGGTTTTCAGTGCAACTAAATTACAATTCCTTTTTAGGAATTCTGTGGAGAAATAAATCACATATTCTACTGATACTTACGTTTATCTCACACACTGATTAAGTAACTTTCAACAATAGGAGCTGCAGTTTCAGATTGAGAAAAGCAGGACTAGGAGCTACCGGCACTGCCACTGTATCAATATTAGGGTTTATCTCAAAATAAAGTTTTGTGAACTCCTGCCTATCTTTATGATTAACCAAATCAAAATTATCAACCTTTCTTTCTCCCTGCTGCTGCTTCAAAAATCAAAATAGATCTGAATACATAGTTTGCTTTTGAACTGTTGCTAGACTAATTTTATCTGAAGGTTTTCAGATAAAAATACCAAAATACCAACACCTACCTATCGAAACCAGAAGATAGTACTATTTATTATTTTATAAACAGTGAATGAGGAAACAGTAAAGGTGATCATAGAATCATTTCGGTTGGAAAAGACCTTTGGGATCATCTAGTCCAATGCTATCAAAGATATCAGACTGCTGCATTATCACAATTATTCAGTTACAAAATATTTTGTATAAACTATTTTCACTTAGGCTATGACCTTTATTTTCTTCAAAGCCCTGTTTCCTTGCCTGTTTCTTTCTGAGTTCCTAACCCAGACCAAACTTTTCTTGATATTCTTGTTCCTTTTTAAAGAGATTTGCTTGAACAAGGAGTAGAGAAAGAGTAGAAAAAAACATCACACAAACACGGTGTCTGGCATCTCCTTTGTCATAAATACACGTGTGGCTGAGTGCACTGTTATAGGTGCAGTTGTATACAGGGAACCTTGATTTATTTCCCAAAGACTGAGTGCTTGACTTTTTGGTTTTTTGAATGTTCTTTGTCCATGATATTTGTTTGAAAAAAAAATCTAGAAAAATAGCTAATTTTATCATCAGTTTGCATTTAGACATCTGTTTACATAACAGATTTTGGTGCTTATTATTTAAATCTGCCCCTATACAGCAAAAGCATTTAGGCATACAACTAATTTGACTGTAGTGTGCATTAGGATTTTACTTGGAGTCAAGTACAGGGTTAAGTGCTTCTGTGAATCAGAGCTACAGTAGTTTAAGCTCTACCCATGATGAAAGAAGGAGTGTATTAATTATACCTACCACCTTGCAAAGTTTTAGGATTTCTGCATGCTGAATAAATAACAACCTCAGAAGTGACAAATTCCTCTATCCTTTTTACGAAATCTCTTAATTTCAATACTGTTTAGCATTACAATGTGAATACTGAAGCCAATAGAAAGAGTAGGTTGAACTGAATGCATATTTGATTATGTTCCTAGAATCCATTTTCTGATATAGTTTGTTATTACAATTTATTTTATGGTATAAAGTGGATGGATTCATAAATAGATATTCTGTCTAATTAGGCTGGTCTGCCTGAAATCCTTATTCATTTGCCAGATAATGCATTTTTCACTTAGATGGCACAACAGTATTGATTAATCGCAGTAACACTTTTTTCAGAACTTCTGACCATACACAGTATTTTGAAAGCATAAACAAATATGTTTTGTGCCCTCATGTCTGATAGCTAATTAATTGTCCCCCAAGTTTTCAGAAGTACCTAAAGTCATTTTTTTTCCAGGATCAAGGTTTTCTGCTTTCTACCACTTTTACTTTCTTCAAGAGCAGGAATCCTTGTACCAAAGCAGACATTTGTGCTTGTCACACATTTTCTTTTAAACAAACCAGGTTTCCAGCCTTCTTAGCTTTGATGTAATTCCAAGAGGTGATACAAAAATATGAAGAGGAAAGAGCATTAAATTCAGGTTAAAATATGTTGTGAAAAGCTATCAAAAATTCATGGCCAAATGGTTGGTTGATGTGAGCAGAAAATTTTGGTTAAATATCAGTTCCTAGAAAGATTCTTTCTTGACACAATTGAGCCATTTCTTTGAATTGTCTGTCAAAAGTGGGCTAAACTTCAGAACAAAAGCATATATATTAGTTGAGAGAAAGATATCAAAATGTATTAAGCTTGCCTAAGTGAGAGCAAACTCACTTTATAGCTATTAATAAATTAAAGCACTCACAAGAATATTATTTTATTTAAAATTAAATTGGGAATAAGGTAGATAAATGCACAGTTTTGTAATCACTTGCCCTTGAGAAGTCTAACCTAAATTCTATGTCAGGAAAATCTTAATTGGTGATTTTCTCCTATGTGTACTGTTGCCTTGCAGTAACTAGAGACCAGCTCAGGCAGCAGCCTGTGGCAGCACAGCTACTTCACCTTCTCTTACTGAAGATGGTCATTTTAGTAATAGTGCTGAGCAATTTTTCCCCCACTGATCCTCCAGTATCACCTATGATTCTAGTATCAGTTGTAGTATATGCTGGTTTAGATTATCTGCTTTCCTTATTCTACTATTCACCTGTGAAACAACACCCAAAAAAAGAAGTAAAACCCCCTTACTTTACAGAAACGCCAGTAATTGTCATATCAAGTGATGCCTTTAAACACGATGTCCTATGCACAAATAGATCACAGATCTGAGTAGCAGTGAGACAAAGCTGTCAAGGGAAATCTTGTCAATAAACAATCATGGAAACCTTTTTAAGAAATCCATTTTAAATCATAAAATATAGAGTATCAATGTACCTAATATGCACTTGGGCTTTTCTTAATGTCCCTAGTCAAGTTCCTGATAACTTTCCAAGCTTAAGTTTAATTCACAGTCCTGAGACTTAAATTTTAATTTGGCATTTTTTTTTGCCACAGAAGCTAAACTGTAAGTTGTCTGAGGCTTCTAGGTAAGAGGCAAATATTGAATCTCTTTATCTACCAATTAATGTTTTTTCATACAATAGGACTCGGAGATTTCTCTTAGGAAAAAAAAAAGCAACAGCATCCACTAGTTCTTAGTTAAGTATTAGGTGAAATTACTTAAATGCAAAATTTATCATATTGGTTCAGTAAAGGGTTAGGAAGACAGCAGTTTTACAATTGCTCTGATTATTTTTTTTTCAATCCAAGAACAATTTACATGGTGAGGGCTGAACTGCCACTTTGTATGGTTTTTATTCCTTCTATTCAAGTGAATGGTAAAATTTGGATAGATTTGAACAATATAGGCTGGAAGACCTGATACCAAGCCTGCTGGAGATTCCCATCAATCCCCATGGTCTTTATAGCAAGATCCCAGATGAGTATAAACTTGAAGCAGCTCAGTGAGATTATTTAGAATAACCTGAAACAAGTCTATGACTGTAACTTAACCCTGTTTTATAAAGTGGCAGGAAATGAAGGCACTGTTGATGGGCAGCATTCAGGAAATTGATTAAAACCTTCAAAATCTCTCTTTTGAGATCCATCCCCACAAGCAGTGGATGAAAGCTACAAGTGATAAAATACCAGAGAGCAGGGCCAGCCCACATCAACTGTTTAATAACCGTGTGCCAGATGAACAGATTGGTTGTCAGAGCAGCAGGATAGAAATACTTTGATTGCCAATAACCATAAGTTGAAATTCTGGCAAGGTCAGTTCCTCCCTCAGATCCTAAGGCTTGGATGTTGACTTGTGATCCCCACTGAGAATGTGATACAATGCATATAAAATTTTAAAGTAGTTCGATAGGTTAGGAGCTAGACATTAAAATAGCTATATAAAGGGATCCTAAAGTGTACTGAAGAGTATGCATGTTGCTGTAAGAAAGCCGTCCAGACAGGACGTCGAAATTATGGTGCTGTCATCTTTACATAACCATGAAAGATGCTTTTATGAGACTTTCATATCTAGCTCAGTTAGCAGATATTCCCACTTCCACCTAGACTGTATGTTCCAGTAATGCTTTGTTAAGTCCAATCTCAGCTATCCAATAACATTCATCTTTCATTTTAACACTTTTTATCCATTTATGTCAATATATGTCTTAGAAAGGAAGCCCATTTTTCCCTTCCATTTCATAGATAGGGACAAAGTGATTTACTCACGGTCTCAAAACACTTCAGTGGCAGAGCCAGCAATAAATGCAATCACAGTTTCCTGACTCAGTGCCCTTTCGATGAACCACACTCTACTTGTCTCCTTGTATCTACAGTTACATACAATAGTCTAGTTATCAAGACCCTAATTATCTATTATTATGCATACCATTAACCAAGTGCTTATAAAGTACATTCAGCTCTTCTAAGAAAAGAGACACTAACAAATATTAGATATAATTAATACTTTTCTCATTTTGCTTACTGTTTTAGATAGCATTGTAGTTACCATTTCCTCATCCCTCTGTTCCTACTAATCACGCATCATTAAACCATTTTAATGAAGACAAACTTCTTTTTACTAAGGGGGGCAGGGGAGATTTTGACCTATGCAATGCTAATATTAGTCTTCCTTTTTTTTCTTCAAAAAGTTCCTGTATTGAGTGGGAGCATCTTCTAATTGCAATCCTTTTGTCTATAGCAAGTTGTCAGTCTGGGCTATACGTTCCTCTTATATGCAGTCCAGGAACCTCTCTTTTCTCTATTTATGTAACACTATAAAGAGTTGTCACTGGCAACTCAATGGACACCTTTTATTCATACAAGTGATTTTGTTCATTCTGTACTTGAGCTGGTGTCACTTATACAGTCAACATCTACCCCAGCACAAGGGATACTGCTAATCATGAGCTTGCTCTATAGTAACAACTTAGAACTAAGCCATTAGGCCTTCTGTTTTTCCTAAAGGGAAAAAAACTATTCAGGTCTATAGTGGATAGAAGGCAAGCAAAATGCTTCCCAGATCAGCTTGAAATCAAACATAATTGAGGAATATTTTCTATGAATGTGTTCTCACAAGACAGACACTGTGCATAACACTTTTTAGTCAGGCTGCTATGATGAAAAGCCTTCCACATCCTGATTCTGGCTGCTCTTCTTTTGCCCAGGGGCAACCCTAACCAATGAACTGCTGTAGTTGGGAGCAGACATCGATACACACATTCAGAAAGGGTAAGTTTATTACTAAAGATAATGTGGAAATAATACTATAAAGTCAGTATCTAAGTACAGTGATGCTTGTGGTACAGACTCCTCCTTTAACTGCAAACTCACCTACATAAAACCTGCTCTAACTTTGTATTTAGTAGCTATTTTGTTTCCATATAGTCTTGTAACCACTGTGCCAATGAGAATGCATGTTAATAGCCACAGATAGAGTTAAAATGTCTTGATTTTCTTATGATTCTGATGAGAGGCAGGATAGTGGAGTTTAAGAAGTTGCAGAAAAGTCATCACAAAGGGATAAAGGCTGTTTGTCCTGAGTATCTTTGGTCTTGTGGAAGGGAGGCTGCTTTGGACTTGGAACTAAGGTGCTATTGAAAGGTATCAGTGGCAGGGAAAAAAAAGATTTGCTGTATGGGATCCATATACCTAGATTTGCCATGGTGCTATATAATCAACTGGAAAAATCCAGACTGTGTACAAAGAAAGATTTCTGTGGAGAATCTGGCCTAGTCATCTGTGGGCATGCAATGCCTTGAAGCAGCAGTAGTGGACAACAGAAAAGTCCAATTAATTAAATAAAAAGAATGGATGAGTTGCCTAGCACCATAGGAGTTGTCTCCGTTTACACAAAGGACATCAGAGGATTCGGGCAAGCTTCAAAACGTGGAAAATTTGGGACAACACGTATCTTGTCATTCTGTCCTCCTAAGTGGCTGTGTGTCCTCTCTGCTTACTCTGCTGTTGAGCTATGGCAGTTCCTCACACTGTTGCCACGCAAAGTTGATTGCTGAGGAGGAAGATTCTTTTCTAAGCCCTCAAGACCTAGCTGAGACCAACGGAATGCCTACCCCTTTCCTATGATTCTCCTGTCAAATTTTCCAGCAGGCACTCTAAAAAAATATTCCCACCACCCTAGAGGCAGGTTCTTAATTTACTTCCTGCCCTGCACGGTGTCACACTCTTACTTGTGTTTTTATTTTGAGGATAGGGGACTGGGTTTTTATGGTGGCCATGTTAATCGTATCCCTGGTGGTCACAAAGGAGTTTAATAAAAGGGGTGGGTGGCTGGTTTAATTATTTTTTCCATCTGTCTTAGGAGAAGAGTGTTTTAAATAAATACAGCTCTGTTGGAGCGGAGGGGTTGCAAGGGTAACGTTTTTTGTTTCCCTTCCTTTGTCACCCCACCACCCTCCTTCCCCACCCCCTAGTTTATTTCCTGCTGTGGAGACAAGTGGCTTAATAAACTATTATTTATTTGTTAAAGATGTCTCTTTCCAGCACTAACTTTCCTGCTGGGAAGATGAGTGTCTATAAAATATTTCCAAAGGTACCTCCTTTAAAGGTTTAGTGGGTTTCCCAATCCCGCGTTCCAAGTCCTACTGCTGTAAAGTTGGTGGCTTTGTTTTTTAACATGTGTAAGAGCCTGAGTGATGGAGCTAAAGGAAAGTTTTGTTTCTCCACAATTATTTTTTTTTTTTACCTGCTTCTACTTTGAGCCTCAGTTCTCTACAGCATGAGCAAACTTCCAAGCCAGCACTTATTTTGTTTAACAAGGCTCTGGTTTAGCTCAACTTTATACCATGCAGATTTGCTAAGCAGGATGAAGACCTTCATTTTAAACAACTTTGGGGAGCATTTGCTGAGCAGGGATCTTTAGAGGTAAGAGCTGGGCTTGAAGGCTTTGGGCCACAGATCTAAGCATCAGATGGGCCAACTCAGGATTTAAATGTTTCAAGGCAAGTTATCATTTCTTTTACTACGCTAGTGTCTTTGAAAGAAACAAAATAAATTAGGTTCCTACTGCTCAGCATGGACTTTTTTCCTTATTTCACCACCAGATATTGATTCTCTCTTTTTTTTTTTTTTTTTCCAAGAACAGGCATTCATTTCCATTTTTTGTCTGCCATGCTACATGCTGTATCTAGCACCTTTCTGCTTTCCTCCTAGAAATCAATACAGTTTACTACATAAATAATGCATACTCATAGTACATATCATTACAAATGGTATACTTTTTTTCTTCTCCAAATACAGGAGAATTAAGAATTACTACTGTAGTAATCATTCCCCATATGTAAGGCAGCCTTCGTTAAGAGCCATATATGGCAAAGGTGAAGCCCCATCTTTGGGCTCAATTCTTCCATCAGGAAACCATCAGGATTGACAGATTGGAGGTATGAGGTGTAAACAGATTCAGAATTTAGTGTTTACATAGAGAAATTGTTTATGGAGAAAGTGCATATAAACTTCTAAATTTCAGCCTTCCCAAAGGCGATGCCAGCCCAGTTGTTCTCAGGACAACGCAAACCAATGCAGTGCCACTTTGAGATGGGAACTCCTGCACAGCTGGTTTTAGGCCAAGTTCTGGTTGTTCAACACTGGTGTTGGACCTGGTACAACTGTTAAGCTGGGATTCTGATTTAGGAGGTAACTTCCTGACTGCAGCAGAAGAGTACTCAGGAACCTTCCAACAGTAAGGAGTTCTCTGTGGTTCTCTGCTTCCCCCAGGTGGAGGTATCTGTGCTAGCAGTTGGCTCCTAAGGCTGGCATGCCACTTGCAGAGGGCACAGAGGGCTAGGGTAAGGCAGCTTTCCAGAGGCACGTGTAGCTACACTGCAGAGAAGTTTCCTTGGCAAAGGGGAGAAGAAATCATTGGAGAATCAGTGGGAGGAGTAGGCTATTGAGCAGAAGACAGGACTACTGGTAATCAGAAGGAAGAAGGAATTCCTAGGTTGGGCAGTACATAGAATAAGACTGGGATAACTGAGGTGTGTGACTGACCACTGTCTGTCCACTACTATGGATTGATCGTATTTAAGACTCTGCCTGAAGCCTTCATTGACCAAAAATACGATCTTCTCATCGCAGGGTGAGCTCAGTATTCACTCAATGTGCTTACCTTACTTCTGAAAGCATTTTAAGAATATTTGTGTTCACCACTTAGTTGAGCTAAAAGGGAACAAGCTGTCCAGGGAGGAGACAGAGGGAAACACTAAGAGGATTGGTGAGAAGAGCTAAAACATCAGGAGAAAGAGGCAGATGACTTTAGGTGATTGTCTCTTTTCTTCTTTTGTATTTTTAAAGTTGGTTTAGTTCTTTAAGGCTGGCTTTCCAGTGTTTGGGACAAATAGGACTCCTATATAATCTTACATTGTAAGACAAGCCAGCTGGATTACATAGGACCACAGGCACTCATGCTCTGAGTGTAGCTATTTAGGAGATTAATTCTTTCCAATTTGTGTAAAGATGAAGAGGTGTTACTTCTCCACTCAAAGGGAAGGAAAGAGCCTGGAGAAGGGATAGAAGATACTTCAGAACTGGAACTACTGAAAAGTGGTGACTTCTGTGGGTGTGAAGAGCACAGTCCCACGTGAAGATGTATTGACCTCATGGTGAGCAGAAAGAACACAGAGAAAATAGAGAAAGCTTGGGAAATGGTTCTTTTTTGACAGCTTGATCCTCTCATCACAGGAGGGCACTGAACAGAGATGAATCAATGCACGATAAGAAATCAAGAAAGTGAATGTTGGAACCAGATTGTTAGCCAGCAGCAACTGGCAGCTGTATAAAAATCTTGAGATAGATAATTGTAATCAAGATTCTATCCCACAGAGACAATTAGCTACATGAATACAAATCAGAACAGATAACTGAATGGAAAAGAAATTAAATATTTCATTTCTATATAAGACTGAAAAAAAAATGGGAAAATATATGAAGAGACATCCTGTGTACTATGAGTGGAATCACTTCTTATATTACTAGAAACCTTCAAATTGCAGCTGCTACATCATTCACTGTTGTAGTATTACAGCAAGACCAATGGGAAATTGACTGCAACGTTGAAGTTACATGAAGACTGAATTAAAGATAGTTTGATCACCATTGAGACAGTTGCTGCAGTAAGTTGGAACTGGCATACTCAAAGTAGCTGAATTAATTCCAGTCCTGGCTTCCCTGTAGCTGAAGTGCAATGCTGTTTGGTAAAGACATTGGCTTATTGATATTTGGTAAATAGTGCCTGTGACTTGGAAATCTAGATACGTGCTTGATAAATATCTTGAACATAGAGTTTATCAGCAGAACTGGGGAGAGGTTATCAGTCAGATTAGATTAAAACCTATTCAGTCCACTTCAGATTGTTGGTTGTCATAGAAGTTGGAAGTCAAGAAGGATAAGGATCCACTGCTCTGAGTTCAGACTCAGAATCTATAAAGGCTTCCAGCAGCAAAAGAATTCCAGCATCCAATCAGAATGGGCTTATCTACAAGGACATCTTTGGGTGTCTGGTTTTATTATTGTCCCAGATTTTGGGGTTTTTTTGCTTACACGGAACTGTAAAATCAGATCCTGGGTCTCACTGTGAAATCAGAGTATTCTTAAAATTCCAAAGATTTAGACCAGGGGAATCTGAAATCAGCATCTTCCCTTAGCTTCAACACCACCTTTCTTTCTCATTGAGGCCCTCATTGACTTCAGGGGTAGTCTTGCATGTGCAATAAAGTAAACACTTCAAGATTTGGCCCATAGCAATAGTCATAAATTATTTCTTTGTTTGTTTTTGAAGAGCCTGATCCTTCATCCACTGATGTTCATAGAAGTATTCATATTTGACGTCACATGGGAGGAACAGATCCCAAGGCGGTTGTTCTCAGGCATATCAAAGCAACTATTTTGTATTGAAAGTAAATTAAAATGCAATATTCCTACACTTGCCAGGAGTGTAAATCTCAGCACCACAAATCAAATCTTAATTGTGTATCTATGTTAAATATTTCATATGAAACCTGTGACAGTCAGACAAGTTGTTGGATAACTAATCTTTTTAAAACTTTTCGTCAGAAGAAAGATTATTCAGTCAAAGGATTACTTTAAGTTGCTTTCTAGTGGCTGAAGCACAAAGTGATTTAAAGCTTAGGTGTACCCATTTTAATTTGGAGTTTTTCTGTATTTTCTCAAGGATGCTTGAAGACAGAATGTAGCCTAAATGAGCTACTCCCTACACTAACCAAAAGGTGACTGTACAATTTACATCAGCATCCTAATTGACAAGAAGGATGAAGAATCATTTTTGTTGGTGAGTCTTGCAGCATTGTTATTATGGGGAAAAACAAGCTCTTTAAGAAGAGAGAAAGAGAAGTATAAAAAACCCAGATTGTCTCTGATCATAGGCAACTTCAGAATAATGCTGGGATATTCAGAATAATTCTTACTGCACCACTTTTAGATCATTCCCTTTGAGTTTAGCAGCACATTCTCCACCTCATTTTTGCTAAATTTAAGGTACAGAACACTTCTGACCCTATACATTCAATATGTGGTGCTTTACATCCTTACTCTAAGATGAAATAATTCTTTCACGTGGTATGCCAGTACATAATTTGGCTGTCTTAAGTGGTTTATATATTTCTTACTAGTTGGGGTTATCTTACGGTGTGTGTCTGTGTGCATACATACACACACACACTACATATATAAGAAACTAGTTTCTCTTCAGTTTTTCTCCAAAGTTTCTTTCAAGGGAAGGCAACTATTTCTAGGTTTTTATAAGCTGATGGAACAGGCTTGTCAAATAGTCTTTATGAGAGAAGAAACAGGAAGATGGCTTAGTTTGCAGACAGAGGGTTATTGGGCAATTATGTTTTTTATAGAGCTGTTGTAGGACAAATCACGGGCCTGCTTTTGCCTTTGATGCTACAAGGCAGACGGCCCAATAAAGATCAGAACAAGGGAGGGCAAAGGGGGTCAGGGACAGAGCCTTCCCTTGGGGTCCCGCTTCTGCCTCTTGGCTCAGAAACCAGACACCCCCTCCAGATGCACCGTAGCCACTTATCAGGAGGCTTCGTTGTGACCCTGCTGCTGGGCTGGGCTTTGAGAAGTGGGGAGTGCTTCAGAACATTTTCACCCTCTACAGCTATTTAGAGGCTGACGTGGGTGTTGGTGAGAACACAGCCCTCTATGGTGTCCTGTTAGAACCAAGCATACTGTCTGCTCGTATGCAGGTGAAAAGCCATCATATAAACTGTGAAGAAATTTAGTCTGTGTGGAAAAAAACCCACCTTCACTTACACATAGCTGCATGACTATGAAACTCCCCCTGCTTGTCTCCCCTTTTTGATACATATTTTCTTTTGTACTGTCTGAACTCATCTTTCAGCCTTTCTCTAACTTTTCACAATTAGGAAGAATTCTCCTTGGGGCAAGTTGTCCTATAAATTTTTATTTTATTTCACCTTCACCTATAACTTTTGGTACCAGTTGCTGTAAGAGACAGAATCTTGCCTTACCTAAAGCACAAGTTTGTTTGTCTATGCCAATTCTCTTGTATATAAACAATGCTTATTAGGATGGTATGTTTGTTTTCATGATAGGGATTTATCATGTGCCCATATGGGGGATACTGGGGAAATTACATCTCTGAAGATGTTTCATACAGCATTCCTAATTCACAAACATTTCTGCTGGAATTTAGAGGTATTTCATTTGGACAGTTTGTTCCCAATACAGAATAGATAAATAAATTTGAATAAAGTGGTTGCACATCTTTCTTCAGTGTTCATAGCTGTACATGACATGAAGCTGAGCTGCTTCTGTTCTACTTTATTTTTCTTTGAGACACCTTGATTGCATTAATAAGGTAGAGAACACCTCCGTGTAACTCTAGTATGTTAGTCATACCATTTATCTTTGAGAATATCATCTTTCCTCTTGGGTAGGTGGGGACTAGGATAAGTGTCAGAGCCCAGAATCGTGAGGGAAGGAGGACTGTATCTTCCATGCTCAACCAGCCAAAGCAACATACCACGATAGGTGTACCTGGATCTGTTAGAACAGAATTTTTTTCTTAGAATTAAAACTGTGGCTCAATTACTTAATGGACAGTTCCTGTGCTGGTACTTGTAGGTTTCTAAATTAATCTGTTTTAATCCCTTTCACCCCTGTTTTCCTCACAAGGAAAGTATGATTTAGCATTGAGGTTAAAGACATCAAGAAGAGAAGACTAAAGATAGGATGATGGGAATTGCACAAGTACAAGTGTTTCTTATATCGGGGAACGTAAGAAATACTCCGAGTGTACAAGTAGGGCATTTTGACCCTTGCCTTTCCCTGCTAAGAGTACTGCCCTCCTTTCATCACTCATGCCATTACAAAAGTATTTGTTTAGAATGAACCGGACTTAGCTTTCACCCTTAGCTTTCAACTTTTTATTTAATAATTCCTTTTGTACCTTCCTCCCCTCCCAAACAGCATGCCACTGAGCTGCTTGAATACCGATAGAAAGGAGAGGAAAATGTATTATTTAATGAAGCTCACTAGTACTTAATGTATAGCTTATTTGCTAAGTGCTTGACTGGTTATAGAGAAAATAGAACACTGTCAAATTATCGTTGGAATACCAATGAGATGAGCTAGGGAATACATGCGTGGTAGATAGATTGATCAGTTCTGCTTACTCCACTTCTTGCTTTTTAGTGTAAGTAGATTTTCTGCTTGATAAAACTATAACCTTTCTCTTGCCTCTACTATTAGTCATGGTTAGGTTTCCCCCTCCCACCCCGAGG
>JAOXNG010000005.1:18938908-18949343 GCA_028566535.1 Scolopax minor | reverse complement strand
GTAACAAACTTAGTAATGAATTTTGGGGGGGGTCAGAGGGAGGAAGGGAACTGAGGAAAGGCTTCACCTCCCACCCCACTGCCTGGAGCAAATCCCACCGAAGGTCCCTGCCCTGCAGCTCCCACCCGCTGCTGTCTCCCTCCCCAGAGCAGTGTTTTGGGGACTGGGAAAAAAAATTTCTAACTTCAGCATTATGGTTGCACACTTCCAGCATTCGAGTCCTCATTAGAACAGAGCTTGTGTACTCAGAGGGAAAGCAGTCAGCAAAATTTCCTTTAATATGGTAAGAGTTATTATAAATGAATAACAGTAGCTCAGCTCTTCTGGGGGACTTGGGGATAGGCTTTGATCCTTATTGTTAGTTTTTTTTAAAAAAGAGACATCGTGACAATAACAAATGAAAGGTTTTCTATGCAGAACAGCATAATTTTTACCTTTCCTTATAATATTCTGAGTGTGCCCCCAGAGGGAGGAGAAACAGATGGGACTGCAGCAGGAGCTTTGGCCCGGTGTTCAGCTGAGACGACTGCAGATTCAGCGCAGTGCTGCGGCCAAACACCGATCCCATAGTGACAGCATCTTCCAGAACAGAAGAAACAGCAGAGACATTAATTTGCATCATCTTAAAATATACAGTCTGTGTTCAGTTACATTTCTGAGCATCTAATCTGGGTTTGCAAGCTAATACACGTGTCTGAAGGTTCTTATCTTAGAGAGAATAAATTACTACAACAGTTGGAAACAAAGATCAGTTTGTATAATGCTCAGTTCTGAATTCCCACACAATGCCCCACCTTTGCTTTCATTCTGCTGCCCCTTCACCAAAAATTTACTTGTTAAATGAGCAAGTCGGCTTTATTTTCAACATACACATCTGTATAATTATGAAATACACCCCACTTGGGTTGACGTGAAAAAAGCAGAACTTGCTATCTATTTTCTCATGTTAAAAAAAAAAAAAAAGAAAAAAAATCTCAGTTTCACAAGTTATTCAACTTGATGAGTAATTTTCCAGCCCATTTAACCGTGTTCCATGTCGTAATCTTTTATTTCTAAGCTTAAAAAGCCAGAGTAGTTTGTAAGGATATGTTACCATGTCCATTACAAAGTATGTGCTTACTAAGTCAACAAATAAGTAAAGGGAACGTCAAAATTTCATTTTATTTCAACTTAACTCCATGAGCTGCTGTTCATAACACATCTTTCTAAATCACTTTGGCATGTGAAAAGGCAAGTAGGCTTATCCTTACTCCCGCTTCCAGAGACTCCTGCTCTTTTACACCGCAGACTCTCACAGAGGCTGCACTCTTCCTCTACAACATCCCACTTCAGCTGAGGAGCACAGAGCAGTTCTCCTCACCTTCCAGGGAAAAGGCCACCAGTGTGGCAGTGACACACTGCTCTGACCCCCAGGAGACTACACTCCCAACACAGCATCTCTTTGTGGCATTTTGGGGAATTTTTCCTGGCTCAACCTATTTGCTACCACATTTAGCCATATTAGTCAAGGTCTTGTTGGACTCAAAAGTCTCCCAAAATGAACATGCTCATGTGCTAAGTATGATAAAAGAAGAAAAGTTTCATTGGTGTTTAAATAGATGGATGAAATTTACCTGGCATCACAACAAATGACCCCTGTGGCTCCATAGCAACTAAGCAGGCACTGAGGATGGAAGGCGAGTCCGCCGACGAGATGCCACACATGCGGCACACCTCCTTCAGCTGTTTGCTGATTGTCTGCAGGGAGCACTCCCCAAGGAGGATACTCCAGTCTGAAAGCAATAAATGTCACGATAGAATACAACCAAGTTCTGAAATAGCCAGCACTTGCTCAAAAATAGCAAAATACAGCCAACTCTTGGCCTTTCTTTAGTGCTGTCCCACTCTGGAACTGCCTCCCCAGGTGAACAAGGCGATGGCTCTGTGAGCTGGGGACTCGGGCAGCTCCCTCAGAGCTGTGTCAGTTCCGTGGTGGTTTGTTGGCTTTCCCCTGAGCTAATGATTGCATTACTCTGACAAATCACCAAAGAGGATGTGTTTCTTTAAGAATGAACCTTCATTTTGTAAGGTAAAGGAGGTACTTATCTGATGTGAAACAGGGCAACATAGAAGGATTCGATTTTTAAAGATTTTTAAAAAAACTTTTTTTTTTTATTTACATCCAAATCATTCCTGATATGCACTGATTTTTTTTTTTTCCCCACAAAGGACATCTGTTTTCATCTAACTTGTTGCATAATTGGAATATTTGAAACATAAGCAAAGAGCTATGAATTCACACATTCACCATCAGGGAATGTCATGAATAAAATACACTTAATGAAGCAAATTTCAGAGGAGGACCAGATATACATTCAAGAAACTACGTTTGGCCATTTAAAAGGCATTATGTGTCCAAACGGAGGAAAGGAGCTGCTGATTAAATTCTTATTGCACTTTCCTGCCTTCATTTCCTTTAACTCCTGTACGTGTGATGGATGCCAAATTCCCCCACCAGGGCAGGCAGCAACTCTGCTTCACTACGTGTACTGTGTGAGAGAAGGCATTCAATTATTGCTCTTTTTGCCCCCTAGAGTACTTATTTGTGGTTTCAGACTGAATTGTTATTAATTGTGCACTGTTTTAAAATCTTTTTCCCCTCTCATGAAATACAGAATCTCTCACAATAAGCTAATCAGAGGAACTCAGGTCTCCTTCAGTTATTAATGTAAAACACTCATTGAAGATCTGTATTCTCCTGTCTAATTTATCTTCATGTTCCAACTCAGGAGATGGACAAAGACTGAGAGCATCCTCTCAGAATCCCATTTATTTCCAGTCAGTTACCAAAACAAAACCTGTGTGGTCACAGCCATTAGAAATGGAAGAAAACACACCGAGTACATGTCTTTAAGTCAGGGAGAGGAATCGCTGTTGAAGAGAATCAGGCAGTTCCCGCCCTTCTTGGATTAAGGCACCTCTCCCTGAACCTATCCAGAGCTCCCACACAGCTCTTAGAAACACTAAATCTTGGGAACTCTTTGCAGGATGTAGAGAGCACTTTATTGCTGGTTAACACTAAAGATAAGGTAGTTTTATATACCACAGAAAAAAAAATAATTATTTTTTATTTTTTCTTCAGGAATTTTTTTTGCAAGAGTGTTTTGTTTGTTTAGTTTGTGTTTAAGTTTAGGAGTCAGAAATGAATCCCATTTCTATTTCTGTGACAGGTCAAGTATTGTTCAGATCTTTTTCTAATGTGAGGAAACCCATGACCTCCACACAACATCTACAAGACACGAGGGAGTAGTGTCAAACCCAGTGCACAAACAAGCACGTTGTTCATGCAAACCAGTACAAACAGGCAGTGCCAGGGCAGGATTATCACTACTAATTTTCTGGTTTTAAAGGTTCATGATGGATGCTGTAAGTCATCCTGCCTTGCACCACGAGGCCATGTCCTGATTCCAAAGCTGCAGGGAGTGACAGCACTGACATTTTCTTACCTTTTAACTCCCCATGGCCGAGGCGGCCGAGCCGCCCGATGACAACTCTCCAAGGCAGCGATGTCATCTGTACAATGCCAATGCACCACTCCCACAGCTTCTGCAGGCCAATCTTACGTGCAGACAACTTGCTCCTCCTCGACCTGGTGGTTAAGGAAGGAAAAAAAAAAGGTAAGAAGAGAACTGAAGATTATATTCAGATTTTTATTGCATATGATTATTTCACAGGAATTCCTACAGCTCTGTGGAACACCTAACTTACCTTTTACTAACAAAAAGCAGAAAAAGTAGTGTTTGCTTTCCGAACGATTATTGCAGTGACACAAAAGAGGTGTCAATCTACTGAGCAATGTACCTGTTGTTCCTTAAGATAAGATTTGTAGGTACCATTTGTAAAATGAGTGTAACACAGTTTGTAAGCACCAACTGAAATGTTGTCCCTGTAACATTATCATCACATCAGCAGGAAATACAATTAGAAGGGATGTGCAAGAAAGTGATGAGGAATGAGGGATGACAACTAGAGAGCTAGATCTAGTGTAAAAAGTAAAGGTTTGGTTTAGTTGGTAAAGTTTACCTGTTTGGTAAATCAATGTTAACTATGCAGGTCTCTAGCAATTCACCGTGAAGGTCTGTGCAGGACGCCAGAAGCCAACGCTGGTCATGAGACAAACAGTATCCAACAAAAAGCACGTTGTATTTCTGACTGGCCTCTCCAAATGTTTCTCCCAGCTCTGTCTGTTTGTCTTTGATGGGTGCCAGTATGAAAGGAGGCGAGTACAGCTGGATTGGGCTGGGCCTCTGCAATGAAGTCAACATGATCATCAGCAGATACATCAAAAACTACTTAATGCAAGAAACACACAAACCCAGACTGGTGGCAAGTACAGAAAAATGCAAGTTTGAAACAATAAAAAAATTCAAGGTGTTTATCATCAAGAGAGATACTGGGAAAAGGGCAGTTAAAGGCTTTCATTGGGTTGAAACAAAGCGTTTGCACTAAAGGTTCTTCTGTCACGTTCTAGAAGGCCACCAGCAGCGCAGGAACAGTCATCAAAGGTGGAGAGAGATGTTTGCAAGGATCTTACAAGTTTATTGCTTTTCCCCTTACACCTAAAGAGCCTCAACTATGACTTTTAACCTGCTGCAAAATCCATCCTGCTGCTCAGATCCCTTTCTGAGGGAAGCACGAGGAGAGAACACGCAGAGGAGACGCCTGAGGTGATTCTGCTTTTAAAAATGTTCAGTGAGAGCTTACACTTTTATGTGAGTAATGAAATGTGCTGATAGCTTGGGTTCGTGATGATTTTGAAACTAGGTTTTTAAATCCTTACAAGCATGTCTTTATCCCAAGATAAGTGTTTAAGTGTTTGGTCGGTCCATTTAATCTAAATAAAACAGTCTTCGTTATCTTTCAAAGAATGAAAAACATTCATGGAAAGTAGGATGGATTATTCTTCCTTTGAAATCCCTGAAGTTCCAGAAATAGGGCATGAGTATTTACAGTTTAAAAAACAGATGAAAGATAAGTTCACTGAAACAGGGGGATTTCTCCATTACCTCAGGGAATTAATCTAGTATCTGTAATTAGGCACAGGAACTTATTTCATATATATGCATATATATGTGTATATAAATACAGGTTGGACATAAACACGTTCTTGTAGGAGTACCATAGAGTGAAACTACAAAATGTCTCAGAATCCCAAGTAACAGCACACGTTTTCTCTTCTTTCATGCTGACTTTTAACCTTTTACTTTATGACTCAAAACCAGAAGCTTAAAATGTTTGGAAAGCCAGCACTCAACAATTTTCTTACTATTTTCTATTTAACATTAGCTTTTCCCTTCATATTGTCGTTGCCTTCTATACCTTGAAAAAATTCTCCTAAAAATACTTTCTCTACTCTTTTTTTTTTCCCTGATATACGAGAGAAGGGGGGTACAGTTTCTTAGCAGGCTTTCGTTTTCTTGACAGCAGTACTAACCTCAGGATTTTTGAGGGTCATCTCAATGCTGGCAGCTGGCCCAAAGCCTGTGAGGGACTTGATGTGAATCTGGGTGGGCAGCGGCCTGCGGCACTGGCAGTACACCGAGAACGCCAGGGACTTCAAGTGCTGAATGTAGAAAACCTGTTCATCCCAGAGACTAAGGAGTTGGTAAGGAAATTCATGGTAGAGTTGGATTTCCTGCCCTTAACCCATCTTTGTTCTGTTGGTTTTGGTCTCCTGCAAGCTTGAGATGACTTTTGAGGAAGATCTGGCTGTGCTCCTCCCTGCTGGCGGCACTTGGTTAAGACTGCCAGGGTTTGGGGGATCAGATTTTTGTGGTAGAAAGCTTAAATTTGTGTACACACACACACACAAAAAAAAAAAGTCAAGGAAGCATTACCCAAGGAAACTTTTCAATTTTGTCAGGTAAATAACTTTTAAATATCAGTTGTATAAAATACTTGTTTCATGTCTACATTTTTTCTGTGTGAAAAACTACTGTGTCAGTTTTTTATTGAACGTGCTAACTTCTTGTTATGACACTTCAAAATCAGCGCCTTTCTGGGCACGTTTGGCAAAAGATTTTTGTATCTAAAATGTGTGTCACTTCAGTTTGCAGTGAAAGCGGGTGTCAATCTCTAATCTTACAAAGCAAAACATCCCACTTCTGGTTTTAAAGCCTTGCCTTGGATCCAGACAACAGCAAGCTGTGTCCTGTATCATAGAATCATCTAGGCTGGAAGGGACCTTTCAGACCATCAATGCGTGTTGTGTGGTTTTTTTTTTTTTTTTTTTTTTTTATTCTACAGCACTGGGATTTTTTGTTTGGTTCTTGTTAGTGACAGAGATCACTTGTAAAGTTTTCACCTGTATCCAAAGTTTGAGGCTGTTTGTGACTGGGGTATTAATTTTCAGAATGGTTCTGAATCAAAAGTTGGGTAAACTGGTTTGGGCAGAAAGGAATTCTGGCTTCTAACAGAAGATTCTATGGATGCTGTAAAACAAACAGGAAAAAAAAAGGCTTTCTTGTTAGAATCTGGGAGAGTATGTCTTGGGAAGGATGTCTTCCAGGTGCTTTTCTTATTTCATAGGTATTCAGTAGTGACATTCACTGGAGACAAAGCAGGAGACTAGATGGGCCTTTGTCTTAAATAGATCATGTGTTATCAAATCAGATTTTCATTTACCTGTTTATGCTTAAACCATGGCAGAATATCCTGCCAGCTTTGTGACAACATTTGAGGAAGGACTTTTTTCTGAAGAGCATAACCCCATACATATCTTATTTCTTTAATGAGGAGCTAGAACCACCACTGTAAAAGTGCTTTGATAGTATTGATTGCTTTCATGCAAAACCAAAAATGTTCTCATGTGATTATTTGCATACCTTTGGGTGACAGTTGAGTAAAAATAGTAATTTCTGGATGCATGTTAATCCAAACATCAAAACTATGTCTGTCTTTGTGCCTGGGCTATCCACCTCCACAGGACCACCTCAAGAGCAATAAATAAATCGGATCATGCTTGCCTGTAGCCACCACAGAAAACAGAGGCAGTTAGGGTGAAATAGTTGTGTGCCGAACTTGGATGTGTAACCATCAAAATATCCATCAAACAATATGTTTATTATAACAAAAAAGAATCGCGTATGATCTTTTTCATCACTGTTTAAATTAGGTTTGCATAAAAATTATTTTTCTACACAGTGACCACAAATGATCATCACCCATATCCTCCAGATTTGCCATATCTAAGTAATTTCTGCTAGAGTTTTTAAACTTCTGAAACCAACCACCAGTTTCTTTGACAGCATTCATTTACCTGGTGCAGCAAGCTATGTGAATTCCCAATTGCAGTTTAGGCTTACCTTATTGTTTGACACAGAAACTTCAAGTAGTAAGATACTCTGCTGTACTGGTGAATCTATAAGCACGCAGGGGAATCATGGATCTATTGAAGTCAATGGCAGAATTATCTTTTTGCCTACAATTTCATGCTTAGGGAGGAATACTGCTTACCTGAAAGGTCTGAGAATGTAAATAGGCAAGATGGGCAGCTATACATGAGAAGGGGAATTGAAAGACCAAAGTGGGCTACCATTTGGGCTGTGATGAAGCTCTGGGGCCGAAGGCCTGTTGAAGCCTACACCTGCTTCATCAGCCAGTTATGAGGAACTAGTTTTTCATCACAGTCCTTTGAACTCTATCGTCCTTTTGCCAAGGTTGTCTCACATTAGAAATGGGACATGGGATGGCATCTGGGTGCCCTGTTATCTACAACACCTTACATAACCCCTCTGTAGAGGGGGGTCCAAATATAAGAGAAATAGTGCATCTCATGAGAAGTCTGGCATTTATTTCTGGACTACCCTCTTCTGCTGACACAATATTTTTTCCATATAATTCCTTGGCCCAGCTGTTGTTGTAGTAAGTAACTTACTATAGTAACTTATTACAGGGTTTTCATTTGCTATGACTCAGTGATCTGTTTAGTTGCTAAGTAAAAAATTTTTAATTGAGAAATTTTAACTTTGTGTAAGCTGTGCACACAAACAGAGCAACTGCTGTAACTTATGTCTACTGTTAAGCTTGTCAACCCTGGCAGTGTCCTGTTGAGAGGCCTCCCGGTGTCAAGTGCACTCTCTCAATATGAAAAGGAATTTTTATTCACAATGAATATTCATATGATAAAGAACATGGGTGATCTGCAGCTAAAACAAAGAGTTTTATCCTCACAAAAGCAGTACTGTGAGAATTAATATGAAAGGAGTCCTATATCGCACAGTTCGGAGTCTATCTCATCACAGGAGCCAACGGGTGCAATTCTGCCCAAATTGATGGAGTGGCTTTCATTTACCCCAACAGTGAATTTGTTACCTACCCAGCCAGACCTAATACTTTTTGACATGAATAGATGAGAGGATCAGTCTATTAATGCAGAAGATTTAGTAGCTATTTGGTGAGTTTTTGCCATCTTTGACATTTCAGAATGGAGCTTAATGATGCAGCAGTTTAGCATAAACAACTTGACTGCGTGGGGACATTTTCTTTTCCTCTGTTTCTCCAGACTTGGCATTCCCAGTGTTTATGTGACTTGGGACAGTAAGGTCCCTTTTCAAGTGCACCTACAGGCTCTGCCACAGCTGCTAAGCTTTCTTTGTGAAGCAGGAGTTCTATGAGGGCACAGGTTAGTCAGTTTTTCAGAGCTTAAAATAATCCCGTTTCCCTGCTTCCTCAGAAGATGTTGTGTTTAAAAAAAAAATAAAAAAAAATTACACACTTTAATAGAAATACTTCTCCTTCATTAAATTAAATCTCTAAAGCCCAATAGCATTTTCAGTACTTATATGAAAATGCCAGTGGGGATTTGAGATTAAAAGCGGTATTTTTGTACAAGTCAATGAAGATCTCAATAGGAAAGAACACTCTTCAAATATAAATTCCTCCAGTATCGAGAAAGACAGAATTTTCTACTTAGGTCCTTGATAATACTTCTTCTAGCCTTGTTATGAAATTCTGTTTCCACATATCAGATATAAGGCTGTTACACATTAGCTCTCCATTTAATGAAATCTTATTAATGGTGCTTTTTTTATTATAGAGATATGCCAAGCTACTCAGATTTAATTCTTGTTTAACAGTAAACATGAGGTGCTGTGACCCATTTGTATGCAGCTCAGGTTCTCCTTTTCTATCCAAAAAAAAGGATTAAATAGCATATTAAAAATAAAAGAAAATATATCCATGATTGACTTATACTGGTGTCATCTTGGACATACATTGCCATGAAAGGACTCTTACCCATATGTGACCCACAGGTAGAGAAGAGAAGCAGAAAGGAATACATTAAAAATCAAATTCTCAAGAAAGATTTGTTGGTGGTTTGTTTGTTTCTTGTGTTATTTTTTTTTTCTCCCTCTTCTGATGCAAGCAAAAAAACCTAACAACCTGAGGTCTGCATTTTTGTAGATAAAATACTGGATGATCAAGGTGCAGATTATGGGAAAGTGTTTTCCAGATTGTTTCCCACTGAAGAGCAGAAACAGGCATAAGTTATTTTTAGGAATAAACACATGTAGATGTAAAGTGGTTTTCCTATTCAGGAATCTCAAAGCAATGTATAAAACCAGGTAAACATTACTAGTGTTTTTGAAATGGAGAGAAATAAATCAAGAGTTGTGAAAATAGAAGTCAAAAAAAGTAGCATGAGTACGTAGAGTCCCTGTGCAAATTTTGAAGGCATCTGATCTACTGCATACAAGTATCATCAGCCCTTCCATAGTCATCTGTGCTCCCAGAAAAAGCACAGAATAAGATTTCGAAAAACAGCCAACTTGGGGCTCTCAAGTAGAGCATGCTGAAGAATAGACCTTTGAATCCTCCCTGTATCTTAAATGCACTTGTTTTGTCAGCACTGAGAAGTGCTCTCACTCGGGATTCTCTCCCGGAGTTAGGCAAATCAGAGGATGATCAGGAAAAAGAAACAACGTTTTGACACAACCCCTATAACTTTAGGTTTTCCAAACTGTGTGTTCTATATTTGAGGCTTCAGAGAGAGCACACCCTCAGTCTTTGGGGAAAGGAGGAGGGTTTTATTTCTTTATGCTGAAGCTACTTTTCTTTGTCATACAAGTCAATATTCACTGGGTTAGCTGTTGAGCAAGAGCAACTGTGATCCTGCAATCTAGCATTCAGGGTGTCGTGTGGAGGGAGGGATAACAGGATTCTGGTTCATGTGCTAGTTAATGATACATATTTTAAAAAAAGGAATCCTGCAATACAACAAATTTAGGGTACTCCTGGAAGTGCAAATGTACTTTCAGGTGCCTTCAGGCTGAGAATGGGTTTTGATTTGGGACTTCTTGTACAATGGGTAGGTTGGCTGAACCTGAGGTATTGAAAAACGAGGGACTGTTGCCACTGCTTTTTTACCACTCTGTATTTATGGTGCTATTCCATT